>CM053275.1:75116078-75141078 GCA_028583415.1 Protea cynaroides
TAGCATGCAACCAAAACCTCACCTGGTCCAGCCATGCAACCGATCAGCTTTGCAAAACCCTGCAGCCACCACCGAATCCCATCTCAACCAACCCATCGGATTTCAATCCCACATCTGTCTACCCCTAACCGATGCACCCCACTGTTATCCCACTATTAAATCCCTCATGCATCCCGCTACCCAACAGTACCCGAGACACGCTGTCCATCCTCTCAACCTCTTTTCATGTTGAATTTGATTAAGATTAATTGATAGGATTTTTATTAAATCTAATTGGTTGGGTTTTCATGTTGAATTTGATTAAGATAAATTGATTGGATTTGATACCAAATTTGTTTGGTTAAATGATATTGATATTTTTTTTTATCATGATTGTTGTTTAAATCTGATCCATGGATGTGTAAATTATAATTGATCCAACTCTGAATTTTAAGAGAATTGATCATGACCATTGATCTTGGAATTTTAGATGATTGAAATTATGGCCATTTGATCTTGGGATTTTTAGTTGATTAAAATTATGGTCATTTGATCTTGGGATTTTAAGTGATTTAATATTGGCCATTGATCTTGGATTTTTATGATGATTAAATCCAAACCATTGGATGACATTATGAGGTAATTTTAAGCAATCTGAATCATTGGATGACATAATGAGGTAATTTTAAGAAATCTGAACATTGGATGACAAGATGATGTGATTTGAACTATCTGAACCATTATATTATCTTTAAGAGTGATTTAAATGAGTTTGAACGGTTGGATTATCATCAGGATTGATTTAGACCATTGGATTTTCATCATAAGTGTTTTGGGTGAATTTTAATTGTTGGATCTTGATCACGAGTGTCGTAGATGAGTTTGAACCATTGGATCTTGATTATGAATGTCCTAGATGAGTTTGAACCATTGGATTATGATCATGAGTGATTTGGATGAGTTTGATCCATTGGATTGTCATTATGGATGATATGATACATCTGAACCGTTGATCTTGGCTATTTTGATGAGCTATGAGTCACTGATCATAATAATAATTTGATGTGAGATATGAGCCATTGATCTTGGCAGTTTTGATGAAATCTGAGTGTTGATCATATTAGTAGTGTTTTGAAGAGATAAATTGAATCCAGACCATTGATCGAAGATCTAATCATGATGTATTGAGAGAATCACATTAAATCTTAACCATAGATCTAGAGAATCCCATCTGATACATATTGAGACATAATTTGTTGGAGAAACATGAGATGCCATGTTTTCTTGCTATATTGATTCATATACTTCTTGCTATATCTGAGATGCCATGCTTTTTTCTTGCTGCTATGCTTGTTTACATGCTTCTTGCTATACCTGATATGATATGTGTTGCTTGCCTTGCTTGATATGATGTTGTTGGCAATAACTTAATTTCTGCAACACCCTTAATCGAATTGCCATGCATGTACACCTAGAAGACATATTAGGTGTGGGGACGTGCATGTAGGTAGGGCTACAACAGGGCCGGGTTGGGCTGGGTTTTTCAAAACCCTAACCCCAACCCTGACTATTTAAACTTAACCTTAACCCAGCCCAACCCTGCCAGCGTCAGAAAATGTACAACCCTAACCCTGACCCTAGCAGGGTTGGGCCTAACCCTAACTTGCCCTAATTGACCCTGACAGTACCGGGTTGTGCCAGGTTAACCCTGATTAACCCTGATTCCGGAGGAGGTAAAAAGAGAAAAAAAGATCCTCGTAGGTAAAAACAGAAATAAGAGAAGGATAAACGATATCAATCATACAATTCATTTAAAACTTGTTTGATCTTAGCTCAAATCGAAATCTCATGTTGATCATTAAACATGCTTTTGATTGTCCATTACAACACTCATGCGAATCATAAATCTCTACCGATGAAACTATGAACCAAATATGAACAAGATTGGTAGCCAAAACAGAGGGGAACTCTAAAAGATCAACAAATAAAATAGAAACAACAAAAATCAAACAACATACTCAATCTGTCAAAAGAACAACAGAAAGATTGAAAACAAATAACTCAAAACAAAGTAAAATCTCCCTACAGTTTTCTAATAGATCAGCAAATGAAGTCAAAACAATAACAATCAAACTATAAAAAAAATTTAACTCAAAACAGGAAAAACTCCTCAGGAGACATCGATTCTCACCTAATCTTTTTCGACAGTCGACTCTCAGTCTCTCAGACAATGTCTCAATGCCTCTTAAAGTCAGTAACACTTCCCAGAGTATATTCATATATATACAGGGTCGGGCCGGGCCGGGTTCAACCCAGGGGGTCAACCCTAACCCAACCCAACCCTGCCAGGGTTGACAAAAAATTAAGCCCTAACCCAGCCCTGTTAGGGTTCGGGCCAGGTTTAACCCTGCCATGGTTCAGGGCGGGCCTGGGCGGGTTAGGGTCATCAGGGTAAAACTTGCACCCCTACATGTAGGCACCCACATTCATGGGAAGGGTAAAATAGAAATGATAAATCTTAATCAAGAATTAGAAAGCCTAGCCCAACACCTTACAAATTAGGGTTTTAGGTCAAGGGTAGCTTTTAGGACGATCCCTACCCCTTAGCTCATTTCTCCTAGGGTGTGGAGACCTAGTTAGGTATGATGTGAATCCAGTCATAGAGCATTTAGGATAACCACTTTAATCTTGAAAGTATACATGAATGATTTGAATCCGCTTCTGAACTATGCGGATCCTGATTCTTAGGACAACACCCTAAGATACATAGGCAGTTTGGTGAGACACCCAAATACTGTTCCACATTTTAGTTTGTATTGATTAACCCTCTTAGCTTCCTTAGACCAAAGTAGAGTACACCTGAGTGGTCTTAAATTAGAAAAATCCATCTAGGCTTCCTAAACTTAGGTAGAGTACACCTGAGCTATTTTAGCCAACCCTTTAGTCTTCTTAAACCAAGGTAGAGTACACCTGAGCAGTTTTAGATTATCCATCTAGGCTTCCTAAACCTAGATAGAGTACACCTAAGGGGTTTTACCCATCTCTTTTGTCTTCCTAGACCAAGGTAGAGTATACCTGAGGGGTCTTAGACATACCCTTTAGTCTTCTTAGATCAAGGTTGAGTACACCTGAGTGGTCTTAGAATATTACCTTTTTTAGCCTTCCCAAATGTAGGTAAAATACACCTGAGTGATCCTAAGATATCCATATTCACAACCCATCAAACAACGAATTACATTGTACCTAATTTTTAGGACCTCTAAAATACGTAGGCAACTTGGAGGATCTCTCCAAGTACGATACCACATCTTAGTATCCTTAGGTCTCCCATTTCATCATCCATATCCATATCATTATCCATATTCACTTCGATCCACATAGGCTATCTCTAGATTCAATCTCAATCATCATCAAGCATAAACTTGAACTTGAATAATTGAATATAATAAACCTTAAGCATAAATCACATCCATAAACCTTAATCACGTTCCATTTGAACTATGTTATGGACTTAATTTCTAGGATTGGAATACGTAGGCAATTTGAGATGTTTTGGACGTCTCAAATTCAGTCCATCACCGAACCATCTTCAGTTCGATTCACTATATATTATTTTGTTTGTTTATTTACTTTGAGAACATGTTTGGCTAAACCCTAGGTTAGAAAATTTTAGCAACTTGGCATAGGATCCCCTACGAACCCTAGTCATCATCCATTAAGCATGAATAGTCAGAACCATAGAGTCCAAGGAAAGTAGAATCATATAGGAGGCCAATTTTCAGATCCGGCAGCTTTGGGTGCCTAACACCTTCCCAAACTGTACCTTGAATGCTTACCCTTTCTCTGATAGATCAAAACCAATATATTGGGTCCAATGAATCAATAGAAGTCTTATGCTATGATGAGGCTATATTTTTAGAGGTCCTAGACCTTAATATAGGTGGTGACTCCAAATCATTTACCGTCCATCAGTGTGGGTGGACATTTAGATTAAAGGCGAAAGACAATGATCCATATTTGTCCTCATAGTGGCAACTCCACAGGGGATTCCATACTCAGACTCCAAATTCACTTTCTTACATTAATTGATTGACATTGAATGCTAGATTTAGGACTACCATTATTTATGTTTGTACATGTTGTTTTGGAGGGTATAGGTTCAATCACACATCGTGCCATTAGTTGACCCGGGTCCTCATGCATATGGGATCACCCCTTAGGCGAAAAGCATAGCCTTGACATGTACGTTGTAAAAGTCTCTATGGATGAGAGCCTCTGATGATTGTTTCTTGGGTCTGCCCGGGAAGGCATCATACTACTCTAGGTCTTGATATTTTACAAAATGGTATATCAAAAGGAATCGAGGGGCCCTTGATTCACCATATAGACAGGATAGGCCCACTCCTCCTCGTCAAACTATCCTTGCCGGTCCTAACCCAGTTTGAGCTACATGTTTGTTATTTTTTGGTCCATCCATGAACCAACACGGTAAAATCTGTTTAATCACGATATCCATGCTCGTGCTGTCGAAGTTCTACCCATTTTTACTCTCAATTGGTTGATATGTTAGAATCCACACAATGAACATCTTGAACTCTCACTTGTTGGGAGTGAGAGGAATGTATAAATCAGTTCCACGTCATAGTGGACGACCACTATATACTCTCTATCAATGAACTTAGAGTGTCGGGTCCATCATTGTTAACACATTGGCTTCAAAAATGAACAGAAATTCCCTGTCATGACATAGGTGTTGTGATTGAGCTATTATTTACCGGTTTGTTCAGTCATGAACTGCTTTTGCTATCTATCCCATATGAAAGCTACGAATGAGTATATCAGTTTCAATATCTTTGAATTTAATGAACCAAGTGATAGGATCTTGTTGCCTAACGAACCGTTTGGGTCATAAAGCCCAAGACCAATCACAAGGTCAGTCAAAGCAACTAAATTGATTCGGATAATGTTTGTTCAATGGTTTCATAAGGGAGCCAACATTTGCTTGGTCGAGTTAGCCTATTTGTGTATGTGATCCCTTTCTGTCCCCATTACTCCATATTCATAATACGTGTCCTTCGGTCTTTTTCCTATACTTTTCAAGAGAGTCGAGCTAAATTTGCAATCTTGTCTACCCTTTGAGTAAGATACTCTCTTTCTAGGAAAATGACTAGGACCCCTATCAATCAATGGGGTAAGACCTATGATTAGAAGTATGACTAGGGTTCCATCCCAAAGCCTATTTGATCATCCTGTCAAACTTCTGAAGGTCTACAATGGTTTGAGTAAAAGCCAAGTTCTAGAAAGGATAGGACAACCAGATTAGAGAATTCTGTTTTTATCCTACGGAACTTGATTCAGTTGAGGATTTGATTTGGGCAAGAATGGATGCCAATTTTTGAGAAAATACTTGATGGTACCTGAATAAATACTTTCAAGATGGTTCAATTGTCACATCCGGTTCATGTCAAGTTCATGTTGAAACTAAAGAGAGATTTAGTCCTAGGATGGTTCAACCATCACCTCTGGTTCATGTCAGGTTCATGTTGGAACTAAAAAGAGATCTAGTCTTAGGCCGATTCAATTGTCATATCTGGTTCGTGAAAATTCGAAAGAGTTCCCCCCCTCTATGCTTAATGCCATTATCTAGCCGTAGACCAATTCAATAGTCACATCTGGTTCATGTTCCAGTTTGTGTCAGAATCAAAGAGAGCTCTATTTCATCTGAATTCAGTGTCAATATTTTAGCCATTAGTCCATCCAACTGTTGCCTCCAGTTCATGTTCTAGTTCATGCTATGACTAAGGGAAAATATCATTTGTATGAGCTTAATGTCAATGTTTATCCCTGAGATGTTCAACTATTACCTCTGGTTCAAGCCATAATTGAGGAAAGTTAGACCCATCTAGACCTAATGCCCTGATTTATCCCTAGGCCAGTTTGATCATCACCTCCGGTTTATGTTTTGGTTCGGTTTCGAAATTGAGGGAAACCCCATCATCCAATTTCCATCTCATTTTTTTGTCTCTACAAATCAAAACCCGATGCTGCAAAATAGATTTAACCATCCACAGTGAAAACTGAAGGGTTATGTTTATAGTCATGCTGTCGGCCAATCTTTATTGAACATTTGAGCTGTGACAATATTCCACCTATCTATGGCAACTGAGTCTTATTGACTAATGGAGTTGGTCCTAAATTCTCAAGAATCCAAAACTCCCATCTTCCACCATTACCTAAACTGTGGAAAATCAGCAATGAACTTTGTAGAGCCCATACTTGGGTATGAAATAAAGTGAATTTGAACCCAAACCTGATTGGCCCAGGGTTGAGCCTCCATGAACCTCAAACTGGGGTATATACCGTAATGATACTGGACCTAAATAGGAGTGGTTCAATGATGAACCTTAATGAACCCCAAGTTGGGACATGAATCCTAAGGACTTTGGACCCAAATAGGAGCAGCCAGGAGCCGAACTTCAATGAATCCAAACTTGGGGAATGAAGCAAAGTGATTTAGAACCCAAATAGGACAGCCCAATGATGAACTCAGTCCAAACTGGGGTATAGACCAAGATGGTAATGGACCAAGCCAATAATGAACTGCAATGGAGCCCAGGCTGGGGCA
Source organism: Protea cynaroides (assembly GCA_028583415.1). Lineage (NCBI taxonomy): Eukaryota > Viridiplantae > Streptophyta > Magnoliopsida > Proteales > Proteaceae > Protea > Protea cynaroides. The sequence goes on from CM053275.1 coordinate 75,122,683, forward strand.
AACTAAGATTGAAACCTAATGGAGCCATAATGGACCTAAGCTAAGGTAGACCAGGATCATAATGGACCAACCCGATGTTGGACTGCAATGAACCCCAAGTTGGGGTATGACCAAAAAATATTTTGGAACCAAACTGTGAGTAGTCCAAGAATGAGCTCCAAGGAAACCCAAATTGTGGGACAACCAGGGCTAAACTTAAATAGATCCCAAGTTGGTATATGAACCTGAATGACCTTGAACCTAAATTGGGGTGAATCATAATGCTCAGCATCGAACACCTGTTGGCAGGAAGGGGTCATGGACCTTACTAGAGGAGGTCTGAATGGTGATTTAGTCCCGCAACGAATCGTAGGGTGTTACCGAAGACGTTTGTAACCAATTGAAGTCGCTTGGATATATTATTTCTGTCTTTACTTGTTATTATCGGTATTTGATAGGTTGTCTATGTCTAGGCCCAAGTCTAATAGGTTTGTACACAAATTCAGTCCGTTCGTGCTCTGTCAAATAAAAACAAAAATCATCCCATTTTGGACTTCTACTGTTGAGCTTGGTTTCTTTCCAATACATTTCTTCCCAGCTTGGAATTCTTCCCCTTCCGTGTACATAGTTAATTCTTGCTCTGGAGACGATATGGATGATGAGCTGTCACCTAAAATTCTATGCCATTGGCCACTTGAAAAAAGAAAGTCCAACCCGTCTGTGGATGACTTTGAAATGATTGATCCAAATACATAGGAGTACAACATTGGTAGGCGTGAGCACCTTGAAGATCAATCCCGTTTTAAAGCCACATCATTGAGAAAAAGAGAATGAAAAATTAAAAGATTAGAATAAGGGATGTGTACTCAGATTCTCACAGGTTAGAAGAATTTAACAACTTGGCATAGGATCTCCCATGAACCCTAGTCATCATCCATTGACCATGAATAGTCAGAACTATAGAGTCCAAGCAAAGTAGAATCATATAGGAGGCCGATTTTTGGATTGGACATTTTTGGATGCCTAACACCTTCCCAAACTGTACCTTGAATGCTTACCCATTCTTTGATAGCCAATATATTGGGTCCAATTAGTCAATAGAAGTATTATCCTATATGAGGCTACATTTTTAGAAGTCCTAGACCTTAATCTAGGTGGCGACCCCAAATCATTTACCGTCCATCAGTGTGGGTGGACATTTAGATTAAAGGCAAAAATTGATGATCCACATTTGTCCTCACTATCTGTAAGCACCCCATTTTTGTCATCCCCAACTAAACAAAGTCTTACTGGAGTGTAGAAAGAAAAATGGGAGAGAGGAGAGAAAGTTTGGAAAAGTTTAGGGGAGGCGAGTGAAACTCTTTCAAAAATGATAGTCGATTAGCCCCGGCATGCTCTCTATAGTGTTTTGAGAAGAATTGAGATGATCCCCAGTGTCCAGAAGCTTAAGTGAAACCATATGATAAGTTGGTGGATCCGTTTGAATTTTTAGCTACGACTTCGATATGGTTTTCGATGGGCTCCACAGCAAGGTCATGGGCTTTAACCTATAATGGATGCGTAGGTCTTGAAAATACCTTCGAAATGAGTCTAGAATCACTCAATTCTGATATCAAATGAAGAAGATGTGGCGATTTTAGTCTAGAGAAAGTACAAGGGGATTTTTTGAAAATTATTAATAATTATCCAAGGACCTGCATGCAAATTATCGTAAGTTTAATTATTTAAACTTCTCTCGTATTTTGCTCACCCGATGTCCAAATGAAGTGATTCCAGTGCCATTATTCCTCATTTGTGGTGTTTTATAAAGTGGACATGGAGAATTTGAGCAGAGGTCTTCGAAGCATCCCATGCAGAGTGGCTAGTTGAATTATTGTAAATTGGCCCGTTTAAACTTCTGAAATTTATAAGTTGGCCATTTTACATCCACATGAGATCATTCAAGCTCCAATATTCTTCATTGTTAGTGTTCTACAAAGTGGATGTGGAAAATTTTGAACAGAGACCATCAAAAGATTCCTTGTAGAATTGCAGTCGAAATGGCTCATGAAATGACAAAGAGAGAGAAAACCTAGTCAACTCAACTCAATCCAAACCAGTTTGGCCCGGTCAACCCAAGCCAGTCTCACTCCGGACAAGTCAACTCATGCCCGTCTCAACTTGGTTCGAATTGGAAAGTGAGAAAGAGAGAGAGAGTCGGCGGAGGACTCTAATACTAGAGAAAAGGAAAGAAATATAAAAAAAAAAAAGATTGAAGCTAGCCGTTGAGAAAGAGAGAGAGCCGTGGAGCTAAGAAAGGACATAATATTGGGAGAGAGAAGGTACAGTCGCTGGAGGACTCTAAGAGAGGGAATGAAAGATAGAAAAAGGAGATTGCTAAGTCGGTGGAGAGCTAAAAGAGGAATTGGAAAAAGAGAAGGTGAGAGAGACAGATTAGAAAGAAAAGGATTCCTAGAGAATCAAAAGAAAAGAAATCTGGGTCGATGCAGCTCTAAATGAGGGAATTGGCCAAAGAAAGTAATGAGGAAATTAAGGGAGAAAATTTTCAAAAAGAAAGTAAGGGAGGAAGAGAGAGAGAGAGCTGAGATTGAAAGAAGAAGAGAGACCGACTGAGAGAGTTGAAGATGAAAAAGAAAAAGAAGAAGAAGAAGAAGATGAGAAGAAGAAGATTGGTGTCACACCCCAATTCCGGTTGAACCAGAATAATGTGAGTGAACCGTCATTGAACCAACGGTTCACACCAGGATCTCAATAAGACCGTGTCCACTCATTCAAACCATTGCACATAACCACAATCAGAATATAATAAATATAGCGAAAGTCTTTAAATAAAATGAACTGAGTATCTATTGATAAATTTAAATAAAGTATCCAATTATTCAAATTCCAAACATAACTAAATATCTTTACATCTCTTTAATATCAACCGAAAATAATTGAAACAAATAAATCAAATCAAATCAAAGGTATACGTAGAAAGAACACTCGCATGAAGCGTCATGCTCGTCCTCTCCTGCCTATACATCCAAGGTAACAACGCCACCATACGCCGGCGGGTTCATATAGTCATCCACCATGTAACCTACATCAACATCTAAAAATAATGTACGCACAAAGGGTGAGCTCACAACTTAGCTCAGTAAGACAATAAGACAGTTTCATAATATTATGCATGAGTAACAATCATTTTATGTTGTGGTCTGGTTTAAATTTGCAATGTGCTATAGAAAGGTTCGGAGACCGCCTCACCTCTATACACGAGTGTGTGGCATCGCACAGTAGATCACACCACCACCGACCCACATGCACCCATCATGGAATAGAGATAGAGCTAAGGTATACCATCACTACAACATTCCACTGGAGCTGGCCCTTCTCGGGCTCCTTCCCACTCAGTTGGTCCTTCGCACCCACCACCAGATGACGTGATGGAGCTGCTGCGTGAGATTCGGGAGGCTCAGCGTACTACTATCAGTGGGTAGTGGATCTGGCAGCTAGTCTCTAGGTGACCCAGACTCAGATAGCCTGGCTTACGAGAGTATATGCTAAGGATTATGATCAAGATTGGGAGGCACCTCCTCCTCCAGCACCCCCAGCTCCATGATACCTTTGATTCTTTTTACTTTATACTACAGAGTAATTGTCTGAATTGTGGACCGTACTCTGATTCAGATATATGTTAGTTTTATTCTTGTTTGATCAATACATAGAACTCGTTTCTTATTTACATATGTGCATTATTCTCTTTCTTAGTTTATGTCTCATACAACATAGGTGCTTATGGTGTTTTCTTATTAAAGCTTTTAAGTTTATCCTAACTCAGTTCACGAACTCTTGTGGAAGTATATAGGTTTGATAAACAGAGCCTGAGAGCTCTGATACCAAGTTGTCACACCCCAAATTCTGAATCAACCAGATTGGTGTGGCGAACCATCTATGGACCAATGGTTCAACCAGGAACTCGTATAGGCCGTGCCCATTCGATTAAATCAGATACAACCACAACCACAATCAGAATAAATAAACAATAGCGAAAGTCTTTAATATTAATGAACTGAGTATCTAACAATGATAATATAATTAATTATCCAATTATCTCCAAATGACTTAAGACATAAAATAAAATAAAGTAATCAATTACATGTTCTGATAACCCAACAACTAAATCTAATTGAAAACACATGAGTTGTACTCGCACGATGAATCATGCGACTCCACCATAGTTTCCACATCCATCGCAGCAATATGTCCGTACATTGGTGCATTCATATAATCTTTCACAGTAAGACCTACAACATCAACTAAAAATATTTGACATCGAAAGGGTGAGCACACATCATGGCTCAGTGAGCAAACAAAACAATGCAATAAACATATGCATGCATTCAATTCATATCTTTGGTCTGGTTTATAAGTTTACAATGTGATATAGAAAGGTTTGGTGGCCGCCGCACCTCTATACACGAGTGTATGAATCCGCCCAATGGATCAAACACCATTGTCATCCCACATGTACCCATCATAGAATAGAGATAGAGCAAAAGTGTCTGGATCAAACATCGCATAACACTTCCCCTGATTCCCTACCAATACCAACACGTAAGTCCCTATTAGTGAGCGCTTGCAAACTGGGCTAGCAATTAACCAATCCTAATGCCAACCAGTGTATCCAAGGCCTCACCCCAGCATCCTTCAATACATCTATAGAGATAGAGCTAAGGCCCCCTGGCAGAGTCAGAGACTACACGATCCGAGACCACCTTCCCTAATGCCCTACGACGTAATAATTCTACTAAGGTAATGGCGATACGACGATGTTAGTGGGCAAAACTTGAGTAGAGATAGAGCTAGAGTCTGGTGACCAGGATGAACCACAATGTCATGTTCTCTCCCTGATTCTCCACTCGCATCAAGCACACTAACCACACACATATATTCACATGTCTATTCCTAATATTATCATCATCATCATGTTATAAATAAACAGAATTAAATATGCATGAGCAGTAATAGCAGGAATAATGGATGACATGTGAAATGCACATTACAAGCATACAAGCATAGAATCATTCATGACATTGGACTCAATAAGTAAAACAGCTTGTTATTAGTCAATTAGTTTAGGTCTTGTTTTCTCACCTTTGGTCGATGGTTGTTCCTCGTCCAAGCTTTGTAAATCACTTTTAGACCACTTGGAAACTTAACAAATTTATAAATTCTAAATTAAAGTTTATTTTCATCAATCAATGTGTTTAAATGTCCCATGTGGAATCATTCAGACTTCCAGAAGTTGAGTGGTCACAGGTGTGGTTGCACCTGTAGTCTTAGTTTCTACGACCACAGGGTATGGGGTTGAAATGTGTGGTCGCATATCAAGCGACCACACATGTGACCATACCCTCCCTGTAACTTTCTCGAGGGCGTGTGGTCAATCATATGTGCCTCGTGTGGTCGATCAAACTGCGACCACACGAGTGATGGTCGACTTTTCCACTCTCAACTCAATTCCTTTGTGTTTTGATTCCTTGGCTTATCATCATGATCCTTCCTATGATTGTTCTATGACTTAAAATTCATATTTTTACATAATCCATCATCCTAATTGATTTCCTCCATGGATCTCTTAGAATTTGTCCATGGTTTTATGATTGGGATCTCACTTTGAATCACTATCTCCTTCATGATCTATTCTAGGCATTCAACTGATGTGGGGAATGTTTTCATACCTTAAAGTTGTTGAAGAATCAGAGTTCTCTCTGAAATTCCTTCTCTTAGTCTTCCTCTTCAATTCTCCTTCTCTTCCTCCTCTCTCTTTCTCTCTCTTTTAGTTTGAGTTCTAAAAGAATAAAAGAGGCTAAGGGATGTCCTATATATAGAGAGGAAAATCCTCCATATAGAGTCCTACTTAGATTAGGAAAGAACCCCCTTCAGATTAGGAAGGTTTCCTAATCACGGAGTCAGTTTGACATTGTGTGGTCTCACATCAAAACCGTCAAATCTTTAGCCAGAAAACTCAGCTTAAGAGTCGTGTAACGACTCTTAAGCTGAGGAGCAGAGTTTCAACACATTCACGGGGATCAACATAGTTCTATGCTCCTCCCTTCCCTGAGAGACAGATATCTTAATGGAAGGAGGGGGAGATAGCTTTAGGCTCGACTGAGACTAGCTACTATGTGGGGTCGCAGAACCCGTCGATCACAAGTCCAAAAACTGCGACCACACATCCTAGACTCCAGTGGTTTCATTATTCTAAGGTGTGGTTGACCCCCCTTGTTTAGGTATGCGACCACATGCTCCTAATTAGATGATTTTGGGTTCAATTTCATACCTAGCCTTGTGGTTTCTTCACGCACTTGGTCCACTTGGCCCGACCATGATAGAAAGACCTGATGCAAGGTGGTAAGACCGGTTAGTATGATACGGGTTTTACAGTCACCATATGGGGTATAACCATATTAAATGTCCCTACTTTCCAATAGTGCCAAAAGTTTTGTTTCTGTAAATCCTACCAAAAGGGAATCAAGTAGTGAAGACACTATTACCGAAAGATCAAGAAGAACCTATAGAAGATGATTTTCTAGACATTAAATAGCTCAGAGTTCTACAAATTGATGTGCCCAAAAACAAGCTCTCAGGAATCTTAGCCAAAAAAATTCTGAAGAAAGCCTGTGTAACGCTCAAGGCCAGAGCTAAGAAGCTGGCTAAAGAAGACGAGCGCCAAATGAGTACTCCACCTAAGTCTCTAAGGGAGGCTGAAACAAAAACTAAAGATAGGAATGGCTGGAACGAAACCCCAACAGGTAGTCACTAAAACCCTTGAAACTGTATTTGAAATTGTATCATGCTTGTATGCTAAGGAGATAATATAAGTCAAGGCGACAGACTATAGTATACTATCATAGAGTAACCTGTTTCATGGAATGAATTAATAAGCTAAATATTGTTGTAAGGGGGTAGGATACCATATTAAAGGTTATTGTAACTCGTAGGTAATGTAAAGCCTAGAAGCTTGGCAAAAATAGTAAGATAAGTGGTAACCAACTAGGGAAAACTACCAATGGTAGGAAGAAATAATATTAACCACTCCCAAGTTAATTTAGGGTAAGTTGTGATGAAACCAAATACTAACAGGTAAAAATATAACATCTAAGACTATAAAGAATTTATAATTTGAAGGCAGTTGGTGATGGTAGAAGACAATCACCTCAACAGGAATAAAACATAAGATCATAACCTATTAGTCCAAACCTATAGGGAAAGAAAGATCTGACCCAAGGGAATAATTGAAACCATCTAGAAGTAGAAATCATAGAAGCTGTCTAACTAGATAGAGTAAAACCCTTAAGGAACTACCCAGATAAAGACGGTATTGTACCAAGTAAACCCCAAGTGTAGTGGAATTTCAGGGACAAAATTCTCTTAAGGGGGGTGGAGTTGTAAAACCTACACCCAGAAACCTCTGTCCTACCGGAATTTTGTTGTGCTAATAGGGTTTTCCACCATGGACCAAGTAGATTCAAGAACCCCTAATAGGAACTAGGTTGCACCATTATTGAACCAGACTAGAAGAAGAGGAAAACAAAAGAGACCAACAAGACCATTTACACTGGTGGCAGTCGATACAGCCGTCAGGAAACCCAAGCCAGTAGGATCCGCCAATATCGACCAGCCCAGGTATAACCTATCTACGAGAATGAGATGAGCTGGCATGATTCTAGGAGACAATTGGGGATATTTTCTTAGTCCAAAACAATCCATTAGAGTCCTAGATCAACTAGGATAGCTTCATATTCAGTTAGGAAAAAGGAACCCCAGCTTACTCTCAAACCTTATGACACATGGCTTTCTTCCAACATTTCCTACCTTCGGCAGAGTTGCACTTCAACCAGGAGACTGAGAAGAGGAACCCTAATAGGCTTTTCTCCCATATGGTTATATACCCATTACAAACAACCTTTGATACATTTTCTAAGAGAGAGTGCTGTTGGGAAGAAAAAAGAGTGGGAGGAAAGAAAAGAAAGAAGAAAAGGAGATCCTGCAAGTGCTGTGGAAGTTGCTAGGCTACCATTCCTATCATCTAACCCTTTTTGTAGGTAATGTCTAAAACCTTACGTTGGAATTATTAGGTAGATTAGAAACCTGAAGTTAGGTTGGATCTAAATAGAGGAATAATAAACCCTAGAAGAAAGGGGAGTTCAATAAAGAGACAAAGATTTTGAATGGGTAATAGTTAAGGCAAGTAACTTGGTATAGGAATGGGGTCAAAACCTCTATTTGATGATGATTAATAAGGTCACCAGGCCGTGAGGCCAAGGGGCTGAGTTTTCATCCAAGAGAACTCAAAAACTCTTGAATTGTGAGCCTAGGAGCTCAGTCGGTCGGTAAGCTGGACTCTAAATCTGAGCGACCGGCTCTGTTCATTAACTTAAAAACAATCTTTCTGCTAGAAGCCGGACGATGTCACGGTCGATACTTTGTACCGATCGATAAATTGACCGACTAATGGCAGAATGTCTAAATTTTTGTCAGACCATAAGTGTCACACCCTAATTCTGAACCAACCAAAATGGTGTGGTGAATCGTCTATGATCCAACGGTTCAACCAGGATCTCGAATAGGCCGTGTCCATTTGATTAAACTAGATACATCCACAATCATAATCAGAGTAAATAAACAATAGCGGAAGTCTTTAATATTAATGAACTGAGTATCTAACAGTGATAACATAAATAAATTATCCAATTATCTCCAAATGACTAAAGACATAAAATAAAATAAATTAATCAATTACATGTTCTGAATAATCCAACAACTAAATCTAATCGAAAACACATGAGTTGCACTCACACGATGAATCATGCGACACCACCATAACTTCCATGTCCATCGCAGCAACATGTCCTTACATCGGTGCATTCATATAATCTTCCACAGTAGGACCTGTTTCATCAACTAAAAATATTCAACGTTGAAAGGGTGAGCACACATCATGGCTCAGTGAGCAAACAAAACAATGCAACAAACATATGCATGCATTCAATTTATATCTTTGGTCTGGTTTCTAAGTTTTCAATGTGTAATAGAAAGGATAGGTGGCCGCTGCACCTCTATACACGAGTGTGTGAAGCTGCCCAATGGATCAAACACTATTGTCATCCTACATGCACCCATCATGGAATAGAGATAGAGCTAAAGTGCCTGGATTAAACACCGAATAACACTTCCCCTGATGCTCTACCCATACCAACACGTAAGCCCCTATTGGCGAGGGCTTGCAAACTAGGCTCGCAACTAACCATTCTTAATGTCAAATAGTGTATCCAAGGCATCACCCCAGCATCCCTCAATACGTCCATAGAGATAAAGCTAAGGCCCCCAGGCAGAGTCAGAGACTACATGGTCCATGCGACCACACATGTGATGGTCGACTTTTCACTCCCAACTCCATTCTTTCATGTTTGGATCCCTTGGCTTATCTTCATGATCCTTCCTATGATTGTTCTATGGCTTAAAATTAGTATTTTTATGTAATCCATCATCCACATAGATTTCTTCCATGGATCTCTTGAAATTTGTCCATGGATTGATGATTGGGGTCTCACTTAAATCCCTATCTCCTTCATGTTCTATTCTAGGCATTCAATTGACATGAAAATACCTTAAACTTGTTGAAGATTCAAAGTTCTCTCTGAATTTCCTCCTCTTAGTCTTCCTCTTCAATTTTCCTTCTCTTCCTCTTTTTCTATTTCTCTCTCTTTCAGTTTGAGTTCTAAAAGGATGAAAGAGGCTAAGCGACGTCCTATATATAAAGGAAAACCCTCAGTAATAAGCCCTACTTAGTTTAGGAAAGAACCCCCTTCGGATTAGGAAGGTTTCCTAATCACGATTTCTGACTGGGTTTGTGTAGTTGCAGGTGTGGTCGCAGAACCCGTCGACCACACAGTCAGAAACATGCGACCACACGACCCAAATTTCTATAGTCGCTTTAATCTGATGTGTGGTCGACCACACCTGTTTAGGTATGCGGCCACACACTCATAATTGACTATTTTTGGGTTCAATCTCATATCTGATCTTATGGTTTCTTCACGCACTTGGTCTGCTTGGCCCGACCATGATAGGAAGACCTGATACAAGGTGGTAAGACCGGTTAGTTCGATACGGGTCTTACAACTCCCCCCTCTTATTATAAATTTCATCCTCAAAATTTGCACATACCTTCCGAGTCAAAAAGGTGAGGATATTGCTTTCGCATAGCATTCTCTTCTACCCATGTGATCTCTTCTATATCTTGGTTTCTCCAAGTAACCTTAACATAATAAATATCACGATTGTATAGACGTTGAACCTTTCGGCTGGTAATTTCAGTTGGTGCTACTTCGAATGTCAAATCATCAGTTAGACACGGTGGATCCACTGTTATAACATGTGTTGGATCTCTAACGTACTTCTTCATTAATGAGATATGAAATACATCATGCACACTTGACATAGACGGGGGTAGTGCTAACTGATATGCCACTTTCCCACATTAAGCTAGAATCTCATATGGCCCGACATATCTTGGACTTAGCTTCCCTTTCTGCCCGAATCATAGGTGATACTTTCAAGAATACCTTATCACCTACGACAAATTCAAGGTCTCGACGTTGAGTATCTGCATACTATTTCTGCCGGTTCTGAGCTGTTCTAACTCTTTTCTTGATAATGTCGACCACTCGACTAGTCTCTTCAACAAACTCTGGTCCAACAATACTCCGTTCTCCAACTTCATTCCAAAACAAAGGAGTCCGACACTTCCTACCATACAGTGCTTCATAGGGTGACATCTATATAGTAGCCTAATAGCTGTTGTTATAGGCAAACTCGGTCAATGGTAGTTTCTCTTCCCATGATCCTTTGAAATCGATGACACAAGCTCGAAGCATGTCTTCTAAAATCTGAATGGTATGCTCCGACTGTCCCTCTGTCTGAGGATGAAATATAGTACTAAACTTTAACGTTGTACCCATAGCCTTCTGTCATCCTTCCCAAAACTTTGAGGTAAAGCGTTGGTCTCTATCGAACACGATGCTTTCAGGTACACCATGCAATCTGATAATATTATCCACATATAGCTTGGCTAACCTCTCTAGGGTATACTGAGGTCGTATAACTATGAAACGAGCTGTCTTAGTCAAACGATCCATAATCACCCAGACCACGTCAACTACTCGAGGAGTTAATGGTAACTCGGTGACAAAGTCCATAAAGATGCAGTCCCATTTCCATGTCAGTTCTGGCAGTGACTGCAATAATCCTGCAGGTCTTTGCCTTTCAGTCTTTACCCTCTGACAATTTAGGCATGAGACACAAATTTAGCTACATCCGCTTTCATTCCCCTCCACCAATAGAGTTTTTATAAATCATGGTACATCTTCATACTTCTAAGGTGTACCGAATACACAGTGGTGTGGGCTTCATTCATAAGTTTTTGCTTGATATCTGAGTCTTCACTTTTAGGAACACATACTCTCCCTTTATATTTTAGTACCTATTCAATGTTCAAAGTGAACTCAGGAGTAGTCCTATCTTTTTCGATGTCTTCTTGCACCATTCTCAGATAAGGGTCTAATTTAATAGTGGCTTTCACTACGTCTAATATATCAGGTATAATCTTCAAGGTGGCAAACATATTTAAAAATAGATGAATAAATCCTTGGTTGGTTGATCCATCTGGTGTATCTATCACGAACTGCTCATTACCATGATTGAATATTTTTCCTGTAACACACATTGCCGCAGTCGTGTTAACTTCTCCCTAGGATTTTATCATTGCTTTTTTGCTTAGCGCATCAGCAACTAAATTAGCCTTTACTGGATGATACTGGATATCACAATCATAATCCTTCAATAATTCCATCCATCTTCTTTGTCTCATGTTCAACTCCTTCTGATTAAAAAGATAAGTGAGACTCTTATGATCTGATTTAATCTAAAATTTTTCTCCACACAAATAATGTCTCCATATCTTGACAGCATGTACTACTACTGCTAATTCCAAGTCAAGAGTGGGATAGTTCTTCTCATGTGTTTTCAGTTGTCTTGAGACATACTGAACTACTTATTTTCCCTGCATAAGCACACATCCTAAACCCAACCTAGACGCATCAGTGTACAAGGTGAATGGTTGTCCTAGAATAGGAATAGTCAAGATGGGAGCTGATATCAATCTAGTTTGAAAACCCTCCTCACATTTTTTGGTCCAAACAAAATTTTCTCCTTTCTTAGTCAAATTGGTGAGAGGTACGGTGATTCTAGAGTAATTTTCCATGAACCGTCGGTAATACCCAGTTGGACCTAAGAAACTTCTTATTTCTGCAACACTCTTAGGTGCTTCCCATTTCACAATGGCTTCAATCTTGCTAGGATCCACTTTAATTATCTCAGCGGATACAACATGGCCTAGGAAAGCGAACTCATTTAGCCAAAACTCACACTTTGTAAATTTGGCGTAAAGCTTCTCTTTTCTTAGTCGTGCAGAGAGGCTCTTAGATTTGTGACATGAGTTTATTTGTCCTTGGAGTAGACTAATATATCGTCAATAAATACAATAACTAACGTATCCAACATATCATGGAATACCCGATTCATGAGTTCCATAAAAGTTACGGGTGCGTTAGTCAATCCAAAAGACATGACTAAAAATTCATAATGTCCATATCTTGTTTTGAATGTTGTCTTTGGGATATCACCTACCTTAATCTTCAGCTGATGGTATCCTAACCAAAGATTAATTTTGGAGAACACTTTGGCACCTTGCAACTGATCGAACAAGTCATCGATCTGAGGCAACGGGTACCAATTCTTGATTGTAAGCTTATTTTATTCCCGATAGTCTATACATAGTCGAACGCTACCGTCTTTCTTTTTCACGAACTAACGCTCCCTTGGTGATATGTTGGGTCTGATATAACCCTTGTCCAATAATTCCTGTAATTATACCTTCAGTTCCTTCAGTTCAGGAGGATCCATTCGATATGGTGCTTTAGATACTGGTGCGACTCCGGATATGAGATCTATAACTAACTTTGTCGCTCGGTCGGGTGGTAGTCCTGGTAGTTCCTCATGAAATACATCCGAAAAGTCATGCACAACATTAATATCCTCCATTCGTGGTGCTTCCTTAGTGAGGTCGACCACGAATACTAGATACCCAACTCCTCATTTCTCGAGGTATTTTCTAGCCTTTAATGCAAAGAGGATGTGTCACACCCCAATTTCACACTATTCAAAATGGTGTGATGAACCGCTAGCAAACCAACGGTTCAACCAGGATCTCGAGTAGGCTATCCCCGTTTTATCTAAACCTCATACATTCACATTCATAATCAGAGTAAAATACACAATAGCAGAAGTCTTATAGTAAAACGAACTGAGAATCTAAATGTGATAATCATATTAAGGTATCAAATTATTTTGTTTCAACCGAGACATAAGTAAGTAAAATATCAATTACATTTCCTTAATAAATCCAAACAATAAAAGAAACTCTAATCGAATACGCATGAGTTGCACTCGCAAGAGGAGTCATGCATATCAACTACGTCTTCAGCTTCCATCGCCGCCACATGTATCCATACATAGGAGCATTGACATAATCTTCAACTGTGGTACCTGCATCATCAACTAAAAATATTCGACGTCGAGAGGGTGAGCACACATCATGGCTTAGTGAGCAAACAAAACAATGCAACAATACATATGCATGCGATTCAATTCATATCTTTGGTCTGGTTTTATGTTTACACTGTGCTATAGAAAGGATAGGTGGCCGCCGCACCTCTATGCACGAGAGTGTGGATACGCCCGATGAACCTCTCACCATCGCCCACAGCACCCACAATGAACATTGTACAATGAAGGTCATGTTTATCGATGCACAACTCCATACCAACAAATAAACCCCTGATGGCTAGGGTTGCAAACGGGGCTTGCTACTAACCAATCCTAATGTCAAACAGTGTATCCAAGGCCTCACCCCAGCATCCCTCAGAGCACCCATAGAGATAGAGCTAAGGCCCCTCGGTAAAGTATAGGACTCAAGGACCGAGACCCTCCTTGATGCCCTACGTCGTAATAGTTCTGCTAAGATAATGGCAATACGACGATGCTAATGCACAAGACTTGAGTTAGAGATAGAGCTAAAGTGCCCGGATCAAACACCGCCTAACACTTCCCCTGATGCCCTACTCGCATCAAGCACACTAACCACACACAAACATTCACATGCCTATTCCTAGCATCAATCATCATCATCATGTTATAAGTAAACAAAATTAAATATGCATGAACAATAATAACAGGAATATTGGATGACATGTTGAATGCACATTACAAGCATATTCGCATAGAATCAAGCATGGCATTGGACTCAAGAAAATAAAAGTAGTTTATTATTAACCAATTAATGTAGGTCTTGTTTCCTTACCTTAGCTTGCTAGTAGATCTTCTTTCAAGCTTTAAGAATCTCCTTTATATTGATATTATATTGCTAGAAGACCTAACAAAGTCGATAAAATTTAATTAAATTTAATTCCAATTTTCTAACTTGCTGTTATCTATAGGGTCGTAGGATAGGTCGCAGGTAGGGTAGTAGTATACTGCGACCCCCTGTAACAGGGTCGATGGGTCTATCGACCCTATGTGCGACCACCTCTGGTATTGGTCGATATTCTCATGTTTTGATCCATTCTTCCTTGTTTAACTCCTATGGCTTCTTCCATAGTCCATTCCACATACTTTCTATGGATTAGAACTTCTCTTCACCCAATATATAGTCTAATTGATATCCTCCATGGTTTCCATTGAAACCTAACCATGAATGGATGGATTGGGTTTCTCCTACATCTTCCTTCAACTATTCTAAGTCTCACAAAATTCATAGGATTAATATTCTTACCTGAGAAGAACACTCCTTCTCCGCAACTCTTCTCCTTTTTCTTCTTCTCTCCGTTCCTTCTCTTCTTCCTCTCTTTCTTCTCTTCTTTTTCTCTCAATTCAATTAGGGTTCTAAAAGGAGTGAAAGAGGCCTAGGGACATCCTTAAAATAGAGTAGAAACATCCTAAAATAAGTCCCTTTGAGATTAGGAAAGAGCCCCAACAGAAATTATGGAAATTTCCTAATTCTATTTTCGGCGGCAACTGAGGGTCGATGAGGGGGTCGATGATCCCGTCGACCCCTAGTTCCTAAAGTGTTCGACCCCCGCTGTAAAACAGGGGTTCTGACTTTTTGTCTTGGGGGGTCCGACCCTCCCTTGCTGGGTATGCGACCCTCCCCTTTATTTAAGAGTTTTTGGGTCGATTTAATACCTGTGATCACGATCTCCTTCACGTATTTGGTCCATTTGGCTCGACCACGATAAGTAGACCTGGTTCAAAGTGGTAAGACCGGGTTAGTTTGATACGGGTCTTACAGGATGAGTTTTCATTTATGGGGAAGTCTGGTTCCCATAAAACTAAACTCTACTCCTTCCTTGTCTTTAAATGTCAATTTTTTTTTGCACATAATAGGTTTGCAGAATGCCGAGCTAACCAATCTATTCCCAAGATAATATCAAAGTCTATCATCTCAAGTTGAATTAAGGTTGCATCTAAAATCTTCTCATCGGTAAGAACTGGACATGGTCCATAATCTTTTTCTAGTTCCATTTCTAATCTCATAGGTGATCGTACAAGCAATTTGTAGTCTAAAGATCTGAGGGGTAGATTTAGCTTCTTTCCAAATGACACAGATATAAAAGAATGAATAGCTCCAGAATCAAAGAGTACTCTAGCGGGTATACCGTTAATAGGTACGATATGTAAGACCCGTATCGAACTAACCGGTCTTACCACCTTGTACCAGGTCTACCTATCATGGTCGAGCCAAGTGGACCAAGTGCGTGAAGAAAATCACAAGACCAGGTATGAGTCTAACCCAAAAACAGTAAATGTGAGGGTAGGGTCGCATGTCTAAACAGGTAGGGTCGACCCCACCTCAACAGAAGTCCAACCCATGACTTTTTAGTCATAGGGTCTCATGACTAAGAAGGTGTAGGGTCGACGAATCCTGCGACCCTATGTCCGACTCTACGATGACAGACAGAAACCATAAATTATGAAACTTTCCTAATTCCAAGGGGTTCTTTCCTAAACTCGATGGGACTTATTTTAGAGGATTTTTCTCTATAAATAGGATGTCCCTTAGCCTCTTTTACTCCTTTTAGAACCCTAATTGAAAGTGAGAAAAAGAGAAAGAGAAGGAAAAGAAGAAGAGAAGGAAAATTGAAGAAAAGACTAAGGAAGAGGAGGAAGTTTAGAGGAACCTCTGAATCTCGGCCAACCTCAGGTATGAACCTAATTTCCTTCATAAATTAAGAGCCTAGAATAGATTATGAAGAAGTTAGGATTAAGAAAAACCCAAATCATCCATCCATGGACGTGTTCCAAAGGAATCCATGGAAGTAATTATCATAGGCAATGGAAAGTGTGTAAAAATCATAGTTATGAGCCATAAAACAATCTTAGAATGGACCTACGAGACCACAGGATCGATTACATGCCCTCGGGAAGACCCAGGGAGGGTGTGGTCGCACGTAGGGTTGAATGGTATCCGACCCCATGTCCGACCCTACACCCTAAGGTCACAAAAAACTACTACCCTAGATGCTACCCTACCTGTGACCCTACGATTTCAGCTATTCTAAATTTTTTGGAATTAATTTTAATTAAAATCTATCGACTTGTTAGGCCTTTCTAGTAATTTAAAGGTGATTCATAATGCTTGAACGGGGATCTACACTCAATCAAAGGTGAGGGAACAAGACCTAAATTAATTGGCTAATAATAAACTGTTTTCGTTTATTGAGTCCAATACCATGTATGATTCTATGATTGTATGATTGTAATGTGCATATCAGTTGTCATCCACTATTCCTGTTATTACTATTCATGCATATTTAATTTCGTTTATTATAACATGATCATGATGATGATGCTAGGAATAGGCATGTGAATGTATGTGTGTGGTTAGTGTACTTGATGCGAGTCAAGCATCAGGGGGAGGACGTGACACTGTGGCTCATCCTAGTCACCAGACTCTAACTCTATCTCTACTCAAGTCTTGTCCACTAGCATCGTCGTATCGCCATTACCTTAGCAGAACTATTACGTCGTATTCCATCAGGGGAGGTGGTCTCGGACCGTGTAGTCTCTGATTCTGTTGGGGGGCCTTAGCTCTATCTCTATGGACGTATTGAGGGATGCTAGGGTGAGGCCTTGGATACACTGTTTAACATTAGGATTGGTTAGTTGCATGCCCAGTTTGCAAGTCCTCGCCAACAGGGGCTTACGTGTTGGTATGGGTAGAGCATCAGGGGAAGTGTGATGTGGTGCGGTCCTAAGAACTTTAGCTCTATCTCTATTCCATGGTGGGTGCATGTTGGGGCAACAATGGTGTTTGATCCGTTGGGTGGTTCCACACATTCGTGTATAGAGGTACGGCGGCCACCTATCCTTTCTATAGCACATTGCAAACTTATGAACTAGTTCGTGTATAGAGGTGCGGCGGCCACCTATCATTTCTATAGCACATTGCAAACTTATGAACTAGACCAAAGATATGAATTGAATGCATGCATATGTTTGTTGCATTGTTTTGTTTGCTCACTGAGCCGTGATGTGTGCTCACCCTTTCGACGTCGAATATTTTTAGTTGATGATGCAGGTACCACAGTAAAAGATTATATAAATGCTCTGATGTATGGACATGCGGCGGCGATGGACGCTGAAGTTATGATGGAGTCGCATGATTCATCATGCGAGTAAAACTCTTGCGTTTTTTATTAGTTTTGGTTTAAATTATACAGACAAAGTAATTGATTTAATTATTTTAATTTATGTCTTAGTCCTTGTGAAGATAATTGGATAATTTATTTACTCTATCACAGTTAGATTCTCAGTTCATTTAATATATAAGACTTCCGCTATTGTTTATTTACTCTGATTATGGTTGTGGATGTGTATGGTTTAAGCAAACGAACACAACCTATTCGAGATCCTGGTTGAACCATTGGTTTATTAGCGGTTCATCACACCGTTCTGAATAGTACGGAATTGGGGTGTGACAACTTGGTATCAGAGCTCTCAGGCCTTGTGTATTAAACCAGTATATTTCCACAAAAGTTCGTGAACTGAGTTAGGATAAAATTTAAAAGCTTTAATAGGAACACAATGTAAGCACCTATGTTGTTTGAGAGAAATTAAGAAAGGGAATAATACATATATAAAAGGAGAAACAAGTTTTATATACATCAAATAAAAAACATGTTTATACATATCCAAAGCAGAGTATAGTCCACAACCCGGACAGTTACTCTGTAGTACAAAGAAAAGTAA
>CM053275.1:75141578-75216578 GCA_028583415.1 Protea cynaroides
GGTGTAGTCGCAGAACCCGTCGACCACACAGTCAGAAACATGCGACCACACGACCCAAATTTCTGTAGTCGCTTTAATCTGAGGTGTGGTCGACCACACCTGTTTAGGTATGCGGCCACACACTCATAATTGACTATTTTTGGGTTCAATCTCATATCTGATCTTGTGGTTTCTTCACGCACTTGGTCTGCTTGGCCCGACCATGATAGGAAGACCTGATACAAGGTGGTAAGACCGGTTAGTTTGATACGGGTCTTACAACTCCCCCTCTTATTATAAATTTCATCCTCAAAATTTGCACATACCTTCCGAGTCGAAAAGGTGAGGATATTACTTTCGCATAGCATTCTCTTCTACCCATGTGATCTCTTCTACATCTTGGTTTCTCCAAGTAACCTTAACATAATAAATATCACGATTGTATAGACGTTGAACCTTTCGACTGGTAATTTCATTTGGTGCTACTTCGAATGTCAAATCATCAGTTAGACCCGGTGGATCCACTGTTATAACGTGTGTTGGATCTCTGACGTACTTCTTCATTAATGAGATATGAAATACATCATGCACACTTGACATAGACGGGGGTAGTGCTAACTGATACGCCACTTTCCCACATTTAGCTAGAATCTCATATGGCCCGACATATCTTGGACTTAGCTTCCCTTTCTGCCTGAATCATTTCAAGCCTCGCATAGGTGATACTTTCAAGAATACCTTATCACCTACGACAAATTCAAGGTCTCGACGTCGAGTATCTGCATACTGTTTCTGCCGGTTCTGAGCTGTTCTAACTCTTTCCTTGATAATGTCGACCACTCGACTAGTCTCTTCAACAAACTCTGGTCCAACAATACTCCGTTCTCCAACTTCATTCCAAAACAAAGGAGTCTGACACTTCCTACCATACAGTGCTTCATAGGGTGACATCTATATAGTAGCCTAATAGCTGTTGTTATAGGCAAACTCGATCAATGGTAGTTTCTCTTCCCATGATCCTTTGAAATCAATGACACAAGCTCGAAGCATGTCTTCTAAAATCTGAATGGTATGATCCGACTGTCCCTCTGTCTGAGGATGAAATACAGTACTAAACTTTAACGTTGTACCCATAGCCTTCTGTCATCCTTCCCAAAACTTTGAGGTAAAGCGTTGGTCTCTATCGAACACGATGCTTTCAGGTACACCATGCAATCTGATAATATTATCCACATATAGCTTGGCTAACCTCTCTAGGGTATACTGAGGTCGTATAACTATGAAACGAGCTGTCTTAGTCAAACGATCCATAATCACCCAGACCACGTCAACTACTCGAGGAGTTAATGGTAACTCAGTGACAAAGTCCATAGAGATGCAGTCCCATTTCCATGTCAGTTCTGGCAGTGACTGCAATAATCCTGCAGGTCTTTGCCTTTCAGTCTTTACCCTCTGACAATTTAGGCATGAGACACAAATTTAGCTACATCCGCTTTCATTCCCCTCCACCAATAGAGTTTCTTTAAATCATGGTACATCTTCATACTTCTAGGGTGTACCGAATACACAGTGGTGTGGGCTTCATTCATAAGTCTTTGCTTGATATCTGAGTCTTCACTTTTAGGAACACATACTCTCCCTTTATATTTTAGTACCTTTTCAATGTTCAAAGTGAACTCAGGAGTAGTCCTACCTTTTTCGATGTCTTCTTGCACCATTCTCAGATAAGGGTCTAATTTAATAGTGGCTTTCACTACGTCTAATATATCAGGTATAATCTTCAAGGTGGCAAACATATTTAAAAATAGATGAATAAACCCTTGGTTGGTTGATCCATCCGGTGTATCTATCACGAACTGCTCATTACCATGATTGAATATTTTTCCTGTAACACACATTGCCGCAGTCGTGTTAACTTCTCCCTGGGATTTTATCATTGCTTTTTTGCTTAGCATATCAGCAACTAAATTAGCCTTTACTGGATGATACTGGATATCACAATCATAATCCTTCAATAATTCCATCCATATTCTTTGTCTCATGTTCAACTCCTTCTAATTAAAAAGATAAGTGAGACTCTTATGATCTGATTTAATCTAAAATTTTTCTCCACACAAATAATGTCTCCATATCTTGACAGCATGTAGTACTACTGCTAATTCCAAGTCATGAGTGGGATAGTTCTTCTCATGTGTCTTCAGTTGTCTTGAGGCATACTGAACTACTTGTTCTCCCTGCATAAGCACACATCCTAAACCCAACCTAGACGCATCAGTGTACAAGGTGAATGGTTGTCCTAGAATAGGAATAGTCAAGATGGGAGCTGATATCAATCTAGCCTTCAATGTTTGAAAACCCTCCTCACATTTTTTGGTCCAAACAAAATTTTCTCCTTTCTTAGTCAAATTGGTGAGAGGTACGGTGATTCTAGAGTAATCTTCCATGAATCGTCGGTAATACCCAGTTGGACCTAAGAAACTTCTTATTTCTGCAACACTCTTAGGTGCTTCCCATTTCACAATGGCTTCAATCTTGCTAGGATCCACTTTAATTATCTCAGCGGATACAACATGGCCTAGGAAAGCAACCTCATTTAGCCAAAACTCACACTTTGTAAATTTGGCGTAAAGCTTCTCTTTTCTTAGTCGTGCAGAGAGGCTCTTAGATTTGTGACATGAGTTTATTTGTTCTTGGAGTAGACTAATATATCTTCAATAAACACAATAACTAACGTATCCAACATATCATGGAATACCCGATTCATGAGTTCCATAAAAGTTACGGGTGCGTTAGTCAATCCAAAAGACATGACTAAAAATTCATAATGTCCATATCTTGTTTTGAATGTTGTCTTTGGGATATCACCTACCTTAATCTTCAGCTGATGGTATCCTAACCAAAGATTAATTTTGGAGAACACTTTGGCACCTTGCAACTGATCGAACAAGTTATCGATCTGAGGCAACGGGTACCAATTCTTGATTGTAAGCTTATTTTATTCCCGATAGTCTATACATAGTCGAACGCTACCGTCTTTCTTTTTCACGAACTGACGCTCCCATGGTGATATGTTGGGTCTGATATAACCCTTGTCCAATAATTCCTGTAATTATACCTTCAGTTCCTTCAGTTCAGTAGGATCCATTCGATATGGTGCTTTAGATACTGGTGCGACTCCGGATATGAGATCTATAACTAACTTTGTCGCTCGGTCGGGTGGTAGTCCTGGTAGTTCCTGAGGAAATACATCCGAAAAGTCATGCACAACATTAATATCCTCCATTCGTGGTGCTTCCTTAGTGAGGTCGACCATGAATACTAGATACCCAACTCCTCCTTTCTCGAGGTATTTTCTAGCCTTTAATGCAAAGAGGATGTGTCACACCCCAATTTCACACTATTCAAAATGGTGTGATGAACCGCTAGCAAACCAACGGTTCAACCAGGATCTCGAGTAGGCTATCCCCGTTTTATCTAAACCTCATACATTCACATTCATAATCAGAGTAAAATACACAATAGCAGAAGTCTTATAGTAAAACGAACTGAGAATCTAAATTTGATAATCATATTAAGGTATCAAATTATTTTGTTTCAACCAAGACATAAGTAAATAAAATATCAATTACATTTCCTTAATAAATCCAAACAATAAAAGAAACTCTAATCGAATACGCATGAGTTTCACTCGCAAGAGGAGTCATGCATATCAACTACGTCTTCAGCTTCCATCGCCGCCATATGGCTGTACATAGGAGCATTGACATAATCTTCAACTGTGGTACCTGCATCATCAACTAAAAATATTCGACGTCGAGAGGGTGAGCACACATCATGGCTTAGTGAGCAAACAAAACAATGCAACAATACATATGCACGCGATTCAATTCATATCTTTGGTCTGGTTTTACGTTTGCACTGTATTATAGAAAGGATAGGTGGCCGCCGCACCTCTATGCACGAGAGTGTGGATACGCCCGATGAACCTCTCACCGTCGCCCACAGCACCCACAATGAACATTGTACAATGAAGGTCATGTTTATCGATGCACAACTCCATACCAACAAATAAACCCCTGATGGCTAGGGTTGCAAACGGGGCTTGCTACTTACCAATCCTAATGTCAAACAGTGTATCCAAGGCCTCACCCCAGCATCCCTCAGAGCACCCATAGAGATAGAGCTAAGGCCCCTCGGTAGAGTATAGGACTCAAGGACCGAGACCCTCCTTGATGCCCTACGTCGTAATAGTTCTACTAAGATAATGGCGATACGACGATGCTAATGCACAAGACTTGAGTTAGAGATAGAGCTAAAGTGCCTGGATCAAACACCGCCTAACACTTCCCCTGATGCCATACTCGCATCAAGCACACTAACCACACACAAACATTCACATGCCCATTCCTAGCATCAATCATCATCATCATGTTATAAGTAAACAAAATTAAATATGCATGAACAATAATAATAGGAATATTGGATGACATGTTGAATGCAAATTACAAGCATATTCGCATAGAATCAAGCATGGCATTGGACTCAAGAAAATAAAAGTAGTTTATTATTAACCAATTAATGTAGGTCTTGTTTCCTTACCTTAGCTTGCTAGTAGATCCTCTTTCAAGCTTTAAGAATCACCTTTATATTGATATTATATTGCTAGAAGACCTAACAAAGTCGATAAAATTTAATTAAATTTAATTCCAATTTTTTAACTTGCTGTTATCTATAGGGTCGTAGGATAGGTCGCAGGTAGGGTAGTAGTATACTGCGACCCCCTGTAACAGGGTCGATATCAGGGTCGATGGGTCTATCGACCCTATGTGCGACCACCTCTGGTATTGGTCGATATTCTCATGTTTTGATCCATTCTTCCTTGTTTAACTCCTATGGCTTCTTCCATAGTCCATTCCACATACTTTCTATGGATTAGAACTTCTCTTCACCCAATATATAGTCTAATTGATATCCTCCATGGTTTCCATTGAAACCTAACCATGGATGGATGGATTGGGTTTCTCTTACGTCTTCCTTCAACTATTCTAAGTCTCACAAAATTCATAGGATTTATATTCTTACCTGAGAAGAACACTCCTTCTCTGCAACTCTTCTCCTTTTTCTTCTTCTCTCCGTTCCTTCTCTTCTTCCTCTCTTTCTTCTCTTCTCTTTCTCTCAATTCAATTAGGGTTCTAAAAGGAGTGAAAGAGGCCTAGGGACGTCCTTAAAATAGAGTAGAAACATCCTAAAATAAGTCCCTTTGAGATTAGGAAAGAGCCCCAACCAAAATTATGGAAATTTCCTAATTCTATTTTCGGCGGCAACTGAGGGTCGATGAGGGGGTCGATGATCCCGTCGACCCCTAGTTCCTAAAGTGTTCGACCCCCTCTGTAAAACAGGGGGTCTGACTTTCTGTCTTGGGGGGTCCGACCCTCCCTTGCTGGGTATGCGACCCTCCCCTTTATTTAAGAGTTTTTGGTTCGATTTAATACCTGGGATCACGATCTCCTTCACGCATTTGGTCCATTTGGCTCGACCACGATAGGTAAACCTGGTTCAAAGTGGTAAGACCGGGTTAGTTTGATACGGGTCTTACAGGATGAGTTTTCATTTACGGGGAAGTCTGGTTCCCATAAAACTAAACTCTACTCCTTCCTTGTCTTTAAATGTCAGTTTTTTTTTTTGCACATAATAGGTTTGCAGAATGCCGAGCTAACCAATCTATTCCCAAGATAACATCAAAGTCTATCATCTCAAGTTGAATTAAGGTTGCATCCAAAATCTTCTCATTGATAAGAACTGGACATGGTCCATAACCTTTTTCTAGTTCCATTTCTAATCCCATAGGCGATCGTACAAGCAATTTGTAGTCTAAAGATCTGAGGGGTAGATTTAGCTTCTTTCCAAATGACACAGATATAAAAGAATGAATAGCTCCAGAATCAAAGAGTACTCTAGCGGGTATACCGTTAATAGGTACGATATGTAAGACCCGTATCGAACTAACCGGTCTTACCACCTTGTACCAGGTCTACCTATCATGGTCGAGCCAAGTGGACCAAGTGCGTGAAGAAAATCACAAGACCAGGTATGAGTCTAACCCAAAAACAGTAAATGTGAGGGTAGGGTCGCATGTCTAAACAGGTAGGGTCGACCCCACCTCAACAGAAGTCCAACCCATGACTTTTTAGTCATAGGGTCGCATGACTAAGAAGGTGTAGGGTCGACGAATCCTGCGACCCTATGTCTGACCCTACGATGACAGACAGAAACCATAAATTAGGAAACTTTCCTAATTCCAAGGGGTTCTTTCCTAAACTCGATGGGACTTATTTTGTAGGATTTTCCTCTATAAATAGGATGTCCCTTAGCCTCTTTTACTCCTTTTAGAACCCTAATTGAAAGTGAGAAAAAGAGAAAGAGAAGGAAAAGAAGAAGAGAAGGAAAATTGAAGAAAAGACTAAGGAAGAGGAGGAAGTTCAGAGGAACCTCTGAATCTCGGCCAACCTCAGGTATGAACCTAATTTCCTTCATAAATTAAGAGCCTAGAATAGATTATGAAGAAGTTAGGATTAAGAAAAACCCAAATCATCCATCCATGGACGTGTTCCAAAGGAATCCATGGAAGTAATTATCATAGGCAATGGAAAGTGTGTAAAAATCATAGTTAGGAGCCATAAAACAATCTTAGAATGGACCTACGAGACCACAGGAACGATTACACGCCCTCGGGAAGACCCAGGGAGGGTGTGGTCGCACGTAGGGTCGAATGGTATCCGACCCCATGTCCGACCCTACACCCTAGGGTCACAAAAAACTACTACCCTAGATGCTACCCTACCTGCGACCCTACGATTTCAGCTATTCTAAATTTTTTGGAATTAATTTTAATTAAAATCTATCGACTTGTTAGGCCTTTCTAGTGATTTAAAGGTGATTCATAATGCTTGAACGGGGATCTACACTCAATCAAAGGTGAGGGAACAAGACCTAAATTAATTGGCTAATAATAAACTGTTTTCGTTTATTGAGTCCAATACCATGTATGATTCTATGATTGTATGATTGTAATGTGCATATCAGTTGTCATCCACTATTCCTGTTATTACTATTCATGTATATTTAATTTCATTTATTATAACATGATCATGATGATGATGCTAGGAATAGGCATGTGGATGTATGTGTGTGGTTAGTGTACTTGATGCGAGTCGAGCATCAGGGGGAGGACGTGACACTGTGGCTCATCCTAGTCACCAGACTCTAACTCTATCTCTACTCAAGTCTTGTCCACTAGCATCGTCGTATCGCCATTACCTTAGCAGAACTATTACGTCGTAGGGCATCAGGGGAGGTGGTCTCGGACCGTGTAGTCTCTGATTCTGTTGGGGGGCCTTAGCTCTATCTCTATGGACGTATTGAGGGATGCTAGGGTGAGGCCTTGGATACACTGTTTAACATTAGGATTGGTTAGTTGCGTGCCCAGTTTGCAAGCCCTCGCCAACAGGGGCTTACGTGTTGGTATGGGTAGAGCATCAGGGGAAGTGTGATGTGGTGCGGTCCTAAGCACTTTAGCTCTATCTCTATTCCATGGTGGGTGCATGTTGGGGCAACAATGGTGTTTGATCCGTTGGGTGGTTCCACACATTCGTGTATAGAGGTACGGCGGCCACCTATCCTTTCTATAGCACATTGCAAACTTATGAACTAGTTCGTGTATAGAGGTGCGGCGGCCACCTATCCTTTCTATAGCACATTGCAAACTTATGAACTAGACCAAAGATATGAATTGAATGCATGCATATGTTTGTTGCATTGTTTTGTTTGCTCACTGAGCCGTGATGTGTGCTCACCCTTTCGACGTCGAATATTTTTAGTTGATGATGCAGGTACCATAGTAAAAGATTATATAACTGCTCCGATGTATGGACATGCAGCGGCGATGGACGCTGAAGTTATGATGAAGTCGCATGATTCGTCATGCGAGTGCAACTCTTGCGTTTTCGATTAGTTTTGGTTTAAATTATACAGACAATGTAATTGATTTAATTATTTTAATTTATGTCTTAGTCCTTGTGAAGATAATTGGATAATTTATTTACTCTATCACAGTTAGATTCTCAGTTCATTTAATATATAAGACTTCCGCTATTGTTTATTTACTCTGATTATGGTTGTGGATGTGTATGGTTTAAGCAAACAAACACAACCTATTCGAGATCCTGGTTGAACCATTGGTTTATTAGCGGTTCATCATACCGTTCTGAATAGTATGGAATTGGGGTGTGACAACTTGGTATCAGAGCTCTCAGGCCTTGTGTATTAAACCAGTATATTTCCACAAAAGTTCGTAAACTGAGTTAGGATAAAATTTAAAAGCTTTAATAGGAACACACTGTAAGCACCTATGTTGTTTGAGACAAAATTAAGAAAGGGAATAATGCATATATAAAAGGAGAAACAAGTTTTATATACATCAAATAAAAAGCATGTTTATACATATCCAAAGCAGAGTATAGTCCACAACCCGGACAGTTACTCTGTAGTACAAAGAAAAGTAAAAAGAAAATATATATCATGGAGCTGGAGGTGATGGAGGAGGAGGTGGCTCGCGATCTATGTCATAGTCCTCAGCATACACTCTAGTCAACCAGGCTACCTGAGCCTGGGTCGTCTGGTGTAAGCACCCCATTTTTGCTACCCCGGCATAAATGAACCAATATGGCAGGTTTCTGACCTTTAACCCAAAGATTTGTGATTCTCCACTAATCCCCACAGCAGGGTCATGGGCTATTATCTGCATAGATGCATAGGTCATAGAATTATCTTCGAAACGAGACCAGAATTGCTCAATTCTGATATCAAATGAGGAAGATACGACCATTTTAGTCGGATGATACATATATGGGAGGTTTCTGAAATTATTATAAATAATAATCCCAGGGGCCTTCATGCAAATTATCCTAAGTCGGATCGTTTGAATTTCAAATCATCATATCTTGATCATCCGACATCGGATTCAGATGATTCCAAGACCATTATTCTTCATTCATGATGTTCTACAAAGTAGACGTAAAAAATCCCAGGTAGAAGTCACCAGTGGGTCCCATGCAAACTTGCATGCAAAATGATCGTTAGAACTTCAAAGCTTCATATCTTTCCCGTTCTACATCGGATTCAGATGATTCCAAGACCATTATTCTTCATTCATGATGTTCTACAAAGTGGACGTAAAAAATCCCGGGTAGAAGTCACCAGTGGGTCCCATGCAAGCTTGCATGCAAAATTATCGTCAGAACTTCAAAGCTGCATATCTTTTCCGTTCTACATCGGATTCAGGTGATTCCAGTCTCATTATGTTCAATTTTAGTACTCTACAAAGTGGACGTAAAATATTTCCGGTAGAAGCCTCCGAAGGATCTCATGCAGAATGGTCAACCAAATTATCGATAATTGGTCCGCTTAAACTTCAAAAATTCATAAGTTGACCATTTTACTTCCAAATGAGGTGATTCAAGTTCCTATATTCCTCATTTTTAATGTTCTACAAAATGAACGCAAAAAATTTGGAATAGAGGCCATCGAAAAATTCCATGCGGGATGACAGCGGAAATGACCCGTGAAATGACAAGGAGAGAAAACCCAGTTAATTCCAATCAGTCCAGTCAACTCAGTTCAAACCAGTTTTGGTCTAACCTAGCTCAACCCATATCAGTTGTCAACTTAAGTCAGTCTCAACCCATTTCGAATCAGTTCATCTATGTGCATAATATTTATATATTATATATATATATTGTATAATATATATATATATATATATATATATATATATATATATATATATATATATATATATATATATATATATATATATATATATATGTATGTTATTAAATATATGTGTATAATATATATTATTATATGTAAATGATAATCCAAAAGATTTTTGAGAAGAAAAAGGAAAAAGGGGAGAGAAAAAAAACGTGAAAGAGAATGGGGATTTTGGTTTTGGAGATAATCCAAAAGATTTTGAGAAGAAAAAGGGAAGAGGGGAGAGAAACGTGAAAGTGAAGGGGGATTTCAATTTTGGAGATAATCCAAAAGATTTTGAGAAGAAAAGGGAAGAGGGGAGAGAGAAACGTGAATGTGAAGGGGGATTTCAATTTTGGAGATAATCCAAAAGATTTTTTGAGAAGAAAAAGGAAAGAGGGGAGAGAAAAAACGTGGAAGATAATGGGGATTTCGATTTTGGGGATAAATCCAAAAGATTTTGAGAAAAAAAAGGAAAGAGGGAGACATGAAAAACGTCACTTTTTCTAAGACAATCCAAAGGATTTTGTTGGAGAAAAAAAGGAAAGAAGAAAGAGAAAACGTGGGGGGTTTTTAGGAGGGACGGTTTTAGGGAAGAAAAAAAAAGAAAAAAGAAAAAAAAAAGGAGAGGATTTAGGGTTTCTAGATTGTTTTTTTTTAAAGGGAAAGAGGGAGAAGATAAAAGGGACGTGAGAGAGAGAAGAAGGGACTTTTTCCAAAGAGAAAAAAAAGGGGAAAGAGAAAGAAAAACGTGGAAAGGATTTTTGAGCTAAGTTTTGGGAGAAAAGTAAGGGAAGAAGAGAGAAAAAAAAAAGGGGGCTAGGTTTTGGGAGAAAAAGGAGGGAAGAAGAGAGAAAAAAGGAGGAAACGTGAGCTTCTCTAGGGGGGCTCGGTTTTGGGAGAAAAAAAAGGGAGAAGAGAGAGAAAAGAGGGAAAGAAAAAGGAGGAAACGTGAGCTTCTCTAGGGGGCTCGGTTTTGGGAGAAAAGAAAGGGAGAAGAGAGAGAAAAGAGGGAAAGAAAAAGGAGAATTAGTAGGGGTTTTGGGATTTTTCTTTTGGGGCTAGGTTTTGGGAGAAAAAGAAGGGAAGAAGAGAGAAAAAAGGAGGAAACATGGGCTTTCTTAGGGGGGTTCGGTTTTGGGAATCCGAAAGCTAAAGAAAGCTGAAGAGAGGAGAAGAAGAAGAGCAGAAGGTTCAGGGATCTGCAAACCAGGTAAACCCTCTCCTCTTTCATTCTTTTTATTATCAATACCACCATTCACTTACCTGATTCGGTGTACCACTGTAACATCCTATCACCTGCAGCCATTATCCCAACTCACTACTCCATATCCATTGCAATCCCCCTTGATCCGTAAATTTATCACCTAATCTTCTCTCCCATGAAATTGAGTTTTTGGATGATTATTTTTGTTTGATCATATGATGCCATGAAATGGTCATATGATTTGAGTCATTGATGTTAATCTGATGAGGATGTAATTTGAGCCATTGATATTGAATGAATTTTAATTTGATCAATTGTAAGCCATATGATTCGAAATCTTAAGGTGATTGATCTAGCCTTTGATTTAGATTTTCCTTAAGTGATTGATCATGGCCTCTGATTATGAATTTTTATGAGATAAAATTTGGCCATCGATCTCGGATGCTTTAATGATAAAATCGGGTCATTGATCTTGGATGTTTGAATTAGCAAATCTGGACCATTGATTTTAGATATGTTGATGCTTGATCCAAACCAATGGATCTTCATTATGAGTGTCTTAAATGAATCTGAATCGTCGGATCTTCACTATGAATGTTTTAAATGCATCTAAACCATTAGATTATCATCATGATTGATTTCAAAGCATCTGAACGGTTAGATTACCATTAATAGTGATTTATACCATTGAATTTTTCATCATGAGTGTTTTTTTTTTAGATACACTGCCATGTTTGAATGCTCATTGCCATAGTTGGATGCTTATTGCCATAATTAGGGTAGAAAACCCTAAAATGAAAAGAAAGTAACAGTTAGGGTAGAAAACCCCAAAAAATGGAAATAAAATAATAATTAGGGTAGAAAATCCTAAAATAGAAAGAAAGTAACAGTTAGGGTAGAAAACCCTAAAAAATAGAAATAAAATAATAATTAGGGTAGAAAACCCTAAAATGGAAAGAAAGTAACAGTTAGGGTAGAAAACCATAAAAAATAGAAATAAAATAATAATTAGGGTAGAAAACCCTAAAATGGAAAGAAAGTAACATTTAGAGTAGAAAACCCTAAGATGGAAAGAAAATAATAATTAAGGTAGAAAACCCTAAAATGGAAAGAAAGTAACATTTAGGTTAGAAAACCCTAAGATAGAAAGAAAATAATAATTAGGGTAGAAAACCCTAAAATGGAAAGAAAGTAACATTTAGGGTAGAAAACCCTAAGATGGAAAGAAAATAATAATTAGGGTAGAAAATCCTAAAATGGAAAGAATGTAACAATTAGGGTAGAAAACCCTAAAAAATGGAAATAAAATAACAATTAGGGTAAAAACCCTAAAATGGAAAGAATGTAACAATTAGGGTAGAAAACCCTAAAAAAATGGAAATAAAATAACAATTAGGGTAGAAAATCCTAAAATGGAAAGAATGTAACAATTAGGGTAAAAAACCCTAAAAATGGAAATAAAATAATAATTAGGGTAGAAAACCCTAAAATGGGAAGAAAGTAACAGTTAGGGTAGAAAACCCTAAAAAATGGAAATAAAATAATAATTAGGGCAGAAAACCCTAAAATGGAAAGAAAGTAACATTTAGGGTAGAAAACCCTAAGATGGAAAGAAAATAATAATTAGGGTAGAAAACCCTAAAATGGAAAGAAAGTAACAATTAGGGTAGAAAACCCTAAAAAATGGAAATAAAATAATAATTAGGGTAGAAAACCCTAAAATGGAAAGAATGTAACAATTAGGGTAGAAAACCCTAAAAAATGGAAATAAAATAATAATTAGGGTAGAAAACCCTAAAATGGAAAGAAAATAACAATTAGGGTAGAAAATAGCATACTAGATCATGCCATGTAGGCTCTTTCCTTATTTGCAATACATGCCATATTTGAAAGATTTTAAACAATCTTACTGTATGTGAATTTCTTGTCATAAATGTTTTATGTGCCATATTTAGATAGAATATTCTATTTTTTGGTAATAACTTATTTTATGCAACACCCTAGTTAAACTGCCATATATGCACACTTCTAGAAGACAATCTAGGCGTGGGGACGTGCATTTAGGCACCCACATTCTTGGGAAGGGCATAATGGGAATAATAAAACCTTAATAAAGAAAGATAATTCTTTGCCAAACCTTCCAAAATTAGAATTCAGAATGAAAAGGGTAATTTAGGACGATTTGCCCCTCGGCAAACCCTAAACCTAGAATAGGTTCTCAATCATTAACCTAGAAAAGGTTATCCAGTTCGAACTACGCGGATTCTGATTCCTAGGGCAAACCCTAGGATACGTAAGCCATCTGGGAGAATCCCAAATTCGGATCCACACCTTAGTCCACTCGGACTATCCATAGATCCACTAGGATATCTATCCATATTCCAACCCAAAAAGGGTTATCCAAACCTTAGTCCACTCGGGCTATCCCCATATTTTGACCCAAATAGGGTTATCCAGTTCGAACTACGCGGATTCTGATTCCTAGGGCAAACCCTAGGATACGTAGGCCATTTGGGAGAAACCCAAATTCGGATCCACAATTTAGTCCACTCGGACTATCCATAGATCCACTAGGATATCCCTCATATTTTAACCCAAATAGGGTTATCCACAACTTAGTCCACTCGGACTATCCATAGATCCACTAGGATATTTACCCATACTTTAGTCCACTCGGACTATCCATAGATCCACTAGGATATCTATCCATATTCCAACCCAAATAGGGTTATCCAGTTTCGAACTACGCGGATTCTGATTCCTAGGGCAAACCCTAGGATACGTAGGCTATTTGGGAGAAACCTAAATTCAGATCCAAACCTTAGTCCACTTGGACTATCCATAGATCCACTAGGATATTTATCCACATTTTGACCCACATAGGGTTATCCACATTTCAACCCAGAATGGGTTATCCATATTTTAACCCAAATAGGGTTATCCTTAGATCCACTAGGACTATCTATCAGTTCACATGGACTATTCAGATCCTAACCCATAGGATTTCTCAACCTTTCAAGCATAAACTTCAACTTGAACAAAGAATTTAATCATGCACAAGCATAAATCACATCCATAAACTTTAATCACACCTGAACTACGATGGTGAACCTGATTTTTGGAATAATTCCGTGATACGTAGGTAATCTGATGGATACAGATTCGGTTCAATGATATCAAACCACTTGGTTTGGTTTAGTTTAACAGATAGAGTCTAGCATAGGAAAGGCATAGGAGACCGATTTCGATCGGGCGGTTTGGGTGCCTAACCCCTTCCCATAACCGTAACCTGACGCTTACCCAATCTTTGATGGACCAGAATTCCAATCTAAGGATCATGAGTCAATCGAAGTCTTACCTTGGGGTGAGATTTCACATTTCTAAGGTCCTAGACCTAAATCTAGGTGGCGACTTCTAAAGATTTCCATCTTTGTCCTCACAGTGGCGACTCCACTGGGGATATAAATGTCAAACTCCTAAATGAAAACTTTCCTTGTGTGAATTGGATGCTAGATTTTAGGATACTATATTTATGCTTGTATAATATTGCTTTGGGGGGAATGGGTTCAGTCACACATTCGTGCGAGTAGCCGAACCGGGTCCCATGTATATGGGGCAGCCCGCTAGGCGAAACACACAGCCTTGGCCTGTACTTTGTGAGACCACGACCGGTGAGCAGCCTCTAACGAGCGTTTCTTGGGTCCGCTTGGGAATGCGATATGCTACTCCACGTCGCTTGGATCCTTCCAATATAGTATATAAAGGGAATGGGGGCCCATTATTCATCGAGCATTCGGTGATAGGTTACCCCATCCTCGTCAAGGTGGCCTTTTCTGTCCTAACCCAGATTGTAGCTCAATGTTTGTTATTTTTTGGTTCATCCCTGAACCGACCCGGTAAAATCGGCTTAACCATGACATCCATGTTCGAGACGTCGAAGTTCTGTACGTTTTTATCCTCGATTGGTCAACATGTTAGAATCTACACGATGAGCATCTTGAACTCTCACCCATTGGGAGTATGAGGTATGTATACATCTGTTCTACATCATAGTAGACGGTCACTATACACCCTCCATTAAGTAAGCTCGATGTGTCGAATCTCTCATTGTTAACACATCGATTTCAAAAAACGAACAAAAAATCCCTGTCAAGACATAGATACCATGGTCAAGAAGAAATTTACTAGTTTGTTCATCTATGAACCGCTTTTGCTAATCATTCCTAATAAGGACGACGGATTAATATATCCATTTCAATTTCATCGAATTCGGTAATCCAATTGGCCAGACCTTGGTACCACTGATTATCCATTTTAGAATCATGAGGTCCCAAGACTGAACACATGGCTTAATCAAATTCAATTAAATTGACTTGGATAATGTTTACCCAATCGCCCTTATGAGGGAGCTAACTCTTGTTTGGTTGAGTCATCCTTGATTGTGCATGTGACTTCTTCTACTCCTGTAGATGTTTAGAATCTTGATATTTCTCCATTGGATTTCAATGCCTTTGGAAAAGAAAATCAAACTGCAACCATATCCACCCTTTTAGGGTGAGAGGCCCCTACAATTAGGGAATTGTCTTGATCTCCCACCTTGAGATCCATCCATATTATCTTTCTAAATGAATCAATGGAAGTCATGAATCTAGATCTTGATTGAACATCAAATTTTGTAAGAAAGAAGGAAAGATTCAGCCTCTAGGCAAATCTAATCATAGTTCTCAATGTACCTTTGAAATAAGAAAAGATTTAGCCCCTAGGCAAATCCAATCATAGTTCTCAATGTACCTTTGAATTAAGGAAAGATTCTGTCCCTAGGCAAATCCAATCATAATTCGCGATTCATCTCTGAATTAAGGAAAGATTTAGTCCCTAGGCAAAATCAAATCATCATTCTCCATTTACCTTTGAAATAAGGAAAGATCCAGCCCCTAGGCAAATCCAATCATAGTTCCCGATTCATCTTTGAATTAAGGAAAGATTCAGCCCCTAGGCAAATCCAATCATACTTCTCAATTCATCTCAGAATTAAGGAAAGATTTAATCCATAGGCAAATCAAATCATCATTCTCCATTCACCTCTGAAATAAGGAAAGATCCAGCCCCTAGGCAAATCCAATCACTGTTCTCGATTCATCTCTGAATTAAGGAAAGATCAGCCCCTAGGCAATCCAATTATAGTTCTCGATTCATCTCTGAATTAAGGAAAGATCTAGCCCCTATGCAAATCCAATCAAAGTTCTCAATTCATCTCTGAATTAAGGAAAGATTCAGCCCCTAGGCAAATCCAATCATAGTTCTCGATTAATCTCTGAAATAAGGAAAGATTCAGCCCCTAGGCAAATCCAATCATTGTTCCCTATTCACCTTTGAATTAAGGAAAGGTTCAGCCCCTAGGCAGGTCCAATCATCATTTCGGTTCATCCAGAATTAAGGAAAGATTCAGCCCCTAGGCAGATTCAATCACATTCAGTTCATCTCAGTATCAAAGAAATATTCAGCCCCAGATTCAATCACCATTTTTTGGTTCATCTCAGAACTGAAGAAAGGTTCAGCCCCTAGGCAGGTTCAATCATCATTTTGGTTCATCCAGAATTAAGGAAAGATTCAGCCCCTAGGCAGATTCAATTACATCCAGTTCATCTCAGAATCAACCATTTATGGTTCATCTCAGAATTAAAGAAGGGTTTAACATTTAGGCAGGTTCAATCATCACTCCCAGATCATGCTAAAATGAAGAAGGCATTCGGCCCCTAGGCTTTTTCACCCTTCACCTCCTGTTTAGGTTCTGATTCATGTCGGAACTAGGAAAAATTCCATTCATCTAAATTCAATTAGCCACTAGGCTTATCCAACAATCAACTTTGGTTAGGATTCCAGTTCATGTCGAAACTAGGAAAAGTTCCATTCATCTGAATTTATTTAGCCCCTAGGCTTGTCCAACCATCAACTTTGGTTCAGGTTCAGATTCATGTTGGAATTAAGAAGAGTCTCATTCATCTGAATTCATTTAGCCACTAGGCTTATCCAACCATCAACTGTGGTTCAAGTTCTGATTCATGTTGGAACTAAGAAGAGTTCCATTCATTTGAATTTAATTAGCCCCTAGGTTTGTCCAACCGTCAACTCCAGTTCAGGTTCTGATTCATGTCGGAACTAAGAAAGGTTACATTCATATGAACTCAATGTAAGCATGAGTTAGCCTCTAGGCCTGTTCAATCATTACCTTTGGTCCATGTTCCACTTCATAAAGGAATCAAAGAGAATTTCAGTCATTCCATCATCTCTAGCAATTAGAGTCCAATCCATGATTGTCATCCTTGATCTCTATCAATCGGAGACCAACTCAAATTCAATCTTGATCTCTATCAATCAGAGACCAACTCAAAGTCAATCTTGATCTCTATCAATCAGAGATCAATTCAAAGTCAATCTTGATCTCTATCAATCAGAGATCAATTCAAAGTCAATCTTGATCTCTATCAATCGGAGACCAATTCAAAGTCAATCTTGATCTCTATCAATCGGAGACCAATTCAAAGTCAATCTTGATCTCTATCAATCGGAGACCAATTCAAAGTCAATCTTGATCTCTATCAATCAGAGACCAATTCAAAGTCAATCTTGATCTCTATCAATCAGAGACCAATTCAAAATCAATCTTGATCTCTATCAATCAGAGACCAATTCAAAATCAATCTTGATCTCTATCAATCAGAGACCAATTTAAAATCAATCTTGATCTCTATCAATCAGAGACCAATTCAAAATCAATCTTGATCTCTATCAATCAGAGATCAATTCAAAGTCAATCTTGATCTCTATCAATCGGAGACCGATTCAAAATCAATCTCTGGCTCTAACAATTAGAACCCGATCCATGTCTATCATAGCCCAGTGCTACAAGTTAGGATAGCTCGTCAGGAATGGTGAATGAGAAGCATTCATCATTGCTTGTCAGTAAAGATCAATTCCAGATTCTGGAGTCATCAAGAAATCATGAACCTTCAGCTATGATAGTGCTGTCCCATCTCGGGCATTTCTGCCCCATTGGCCAAGGAAATGCTAGAATCCAAAGAGTTGCGCTCATATTTCTCATTGTTCAAAGAGAAGGAATGGAATTTTCCCGAGCAGTAGGGTTGACCAAAGATGAGATCCGATATGCCCCAGGCTAGGATAGGAACCAGAATCACGGCTAGGGAATGGTCCAATGATGAAGCCCTGAGCCCTAAGTGGGGCATGAACCAGATTGACCTTGGACCCAAATTGAATGCGGTCTAATGAGGAAAGCCATTATGCCCTAAACTGGGGCATGGACCAAATTGACCTTAGACCCAAATTGAGAGTGGTCTAACAAAGAAATCCATTGAACCCCCCAAGCCAAGGCATAAATTAGTCCAATCTTTGATTCAAAATGGTGTAGTGCAATGGCGATACCCCTTGCTCCAT
Organism: Protea cynaroides; assembly: GCA_028583415.1. Classification (NCBI taxonomy): domain Eukaryota; kingdom Viridiplantae; phylum Streptophyta; class Magnoliopsida; order Proteales; family Proteaceae; genus Protea; species Protea cynaroides. Next base: position 75,160,027 of record CM053275.1, read on the forward strand.
AAGCTGGGGCATAAGCTAGAATGATTTTGAACTCAACTAGAAGTGGTCCATTGATGAATCCATCAAACCCCAAACCGGGGCATGAACCAGAGTAACCTTGAGCTTAAAAAGCAATAGTCCGGTTTTGAATGGATCCCAAACTGAAAAAAAAAAAGATGGAAAAGGTAGGTATCTTGCACCTATTAATAGAGGGGCATGATGAGTCCTGCTATTAGAGATCTGAATGAAGACTTATTCCCACAACGATTGAAGGTGGTCATCGAAGGCGTTATGCCCAACTGGAGCCGCTTGGACGAACTAGTTGTTTCAACTTTCTATTATCGGTATTTGATAGGTCATCCATGTCTGGGTCCAAGATCAATATGCTTGTTGACAAGTCTAGTCTAATCTGTCCTGCAAGAAAAAAATCATCCCATTTGGGATTTCAATCTCTGTGCTTTGTCTCTTCCATACATTTCCTTCCAGTTTCATACATCCTCCTATTCTACGTGCGCAGTCAATTCTGACTCTGAAGATGATTGAAACGATGAGCCGTCTCCTGAACTTCTACGCCACCCGGCCTCTTGAGAAAGAAAGGTCCAACCCGTCTGGGAAAGCTTTAAATGATCAATGGGGAGACACAAGAGTAGTCTCAAGAAACATGTATTGGAGAAGCTACCATTTGTTCTACCTGTGAAAAGATTCCAAGGAAAGCATTAGATCGACAGATCAGCCAATCAGTACAAATAAGTGGAGGACAGATGTGCCACCAAAAGGATAGAAATTTCAAAGTTCTTACAAAATACATCATCTTCAAGCAAGAGATACATGATGAATGATCAATCTCAAAATCAAAGAATGAGGTCATTGGGATACCCAAAAAAAAGAAAAAAAAAAGAAAAAAAAAAGAAAAAAAGAAAAAAGAAAATTTAAGCCTATGTTTTATCTATATCAATAATGGGAAGGCAGTCACATCAGATAGAAGGTGATGATTAACTTCCAGAGGATAGCATACTGATTCACCATTCAGATAAAATCAGATACTATATGAGCAGTCACAAATGCTCATAAAGTTTACAGAAGATCAGAGTGCTAGTTGGGGCAAAGACGTTCTATCTGATTGGAAATGTTTGGAAGAAGAAGATTCAAATCCAATATTGAAAGTCAGGGTTCAATTTCGCGATCAAGCAAAGCACTGCATTATGTGGCCTCCACATTCAAAAAAAAAGAAAAAAAGAAAAAAGAAAATAGGAAGATGTTGAATGGCATTGGAGCTCGACAGTAGGCCAATTGACCCTCTCACTTCAAGAAGATGGTAGTTCCAACTAAATCCTGAAAGCAAGTGCGATCATTCTTCGAGATTCACAGCATGTTGCACCGGACTTTTGATTTTGGCCAATTACATCCCGCCTTTACAGGAGACGATCTCATCACTTCTTCATCATCAGAGAAAGATTTCTCATCGGCATTAGACTCTCTCTCCCGTCTATCAATCTGACGGCCTTCCAAGGAGTCTCTATCACAAGACCTTCTTTTGATTATCAATTTTTATGGCATTGTATCTCATGATCATGTCATCATCTTATGTACAAATTCATGAATCTGGCTGGAACTCTCATCTGTCGTTCATTACATCCAACGGCTTCCCAAAGGTTCCCATAAGCCCTTCATTTCTCAAGCCAATAAAATGGGATCTTCTCGGTAAGATAAACCCATTCTACACAAATAACCAAACACTCTCCCAATGGTAGACCCATGTGGATAGTTTCACATCAGTCCTCTTAGACCTTCAACATCAATACTTGTCAACAAACCTAAAGGTTTCAAGCCCAGATATGATCGTGACTGATTCAGAATCTCGATATAGCTTGTTGGGACACGTGTTTCATCTGAACATCTCCAAGAAAGGAAAACATAATTTGACACCATTTTTAATTTTGGTGTGGGACTGCATTTCCCTAAGATCACTTTTAGTGATGATTCAAATAGCTGCCCGCTTATCAATGCGTGTAGGTGTCAACTTAAACAATGGGGCAAGGATACCCATTTGTCATGAAAGTCGTGCCATTCGGATTTCCCCTAAGGGTTTCAGACCATTGGATAGGATCATAATTTTGGCAATATCCTCACCATATCAGGACTCTTTATTCAACCCAAGATGGGATTTGCAAAAAGAAGAAAATGAAAAAAAATAATGGGAAGAAAAGAAACCTCAGCAAGGGAAAGGCAACCCGAGAAACCTCAATGGGCAACCCATAATACCTCAGTGGGGATAGGCGACCTGATGCAACCCTAAAGCATTGCCCTCATTGGCCCTTCATAGAAAAATTCAGTGGTTCATGTAGACAAGTGTCATACCAGTCTACCCTCCATAAGGAAAGGAACCCCTCTTGCTCTCCAGTGAATCATACTCGGAGGAGTTGAACAAACCATCATCTGTTGGGCTCCATAGCATTGCCTTTCAACAGAATTCTATCTTCAAATCCTTTGGTCATGTTAGGGAGAGAGCAAATTCTCATGGCCTGGTTACGGATGTAGCCAAATTCATCAAATCATCAGCTCCCTCATTTTTCAAGATTCAACAAGGGTTTATCTAAGAAATCATTTTCTGCAATCAATCTGTCAATCTTCCCTTGACCTCGGAAGCATGGTCAAATTCTTGATGCAATCCAGATTCAACCTTGTTCTAACTCTGTTAGATTTCCCATTTCCTTCTATAGTAGCGGTCTGTCACAACATGCAGACATTGGGGCATAGATATACCCTATGTAGAGGAATCGAACTTGATCATGAGCATTACATCAAGGATCCATTGTCTAGTCTGAAGTCACTACTTTCATAATCAACAGAAGTAGGTCCATCCAAGTTGGTTTTTGCCAATTTCTCAGTGCTCCCAATCCTGTTGATGAAGAAAATCCAATGTGGTCGATCACCTGTTAGGATTTGGTCACCAAATTCTCTGAAGGAACACTTCGAATCATTTGCTCCTCGTGCCTACTTTGGGGCCATAGTTCATTCATCTTTCAAAATTGGCACAACAATGTTGCAATGCCCTGAGCTTTTCATGAGCCTAGATTGAGGGCCAAACCCATGTCACATTTCATCGCCGCTTGGCTATTCTACCAATTTGTTCTACCATAATGCACATTCAAAGAACTTAGTTGACCAGATGTCCCTTGACAGTTTAACACCATGGTCAATCAATAAAGTCACTTTGGTTAAAGACTGTCAAGGTCCCCTCATTCTTGTCCAAAATCCTCGCTAGAGTTTCTTTCAATCCAAAATCCAACAACACCAATGTTGGCTGAAGAAAATCATCACCTTTAAATTACATGGAACCTTTCCAAGGGAGCAACCAAGTCATCCCTACCGTGCTGAAATTGAGTCAAACTTTCAATACCAGGTCATAAATGGCAAATTTCAAATCTAGGTATCATGCCAGCAAAGTCCATGACACCATTTCCATTGATGTCATGTTTTATGCCTTCACCAACAAAGCAGGGGCAAAAAAAAACCTTGGAAAACTGCCAAGGAATTCATCATCATTTCAAATATATCCAGCACTCTATAGGTTGAAAGTCAAGAGACTTCCAAGATGGGTCGGATTCCAACCCTAAAGGTTCAAAATCAATAAAGCCTTCATGTATGGTTCACTTTAAAGCATCCTAAAGGTTCATAGTCATAGAGCTTCCAAGAAGGATATTCCAATTTTCAACCCCAAAGGTCCAAAGTTGGTAGGAACTTCAAAGAAGAGTCATTCAGTATCACCCTATAAATGATCTTCTGAGTTCCTATTCATTTCAGAATCAATAGCAAATTCCTCACCCTAAAAGTGACCTTCTGAGTTCTTACTCATTTCAGAATCAAATGTAGAGCCCTAGCTCATCCAAAGATCAAATCAATCTCAGATTATTAGTGAATCAAATGCACAGCCCTAGCTCATCCAAATTTCAAATCAATCTCAGTCTATAAGTAAATCAAAATGTAGAGCCCTAGCTCATCCAAATTTCAAATCAATCTCAGTCTATAAGTAAATCAAAATGTAGAGCCCTAGCTCATTCAAAGATCAAGTCAATCTCAGCCTATAAGTGAATGTAGAGCCCTAGCTCATTCAAAGATCAAGTCAATCTCAGCCTATAAGTGAATCCAGAGCCCTAGCTCATTCAAAGATCAAGTCAATCTCAGCCTATAAGTGAATGCAGAGCCCTAGCTCATTCAAAGATCAATTCAATCTCAGCCTATAAAGTGAATCAAATTCAGACCTAGCTTATTCAGAAAAAACAATCTCAGAATCTCAATCAAAAGAGCCTCTTTTCAATCAATGAAAAGACAGCAAGTCCTCCATCCAGACAAATCAAATCTGAGCTCAAGCTCATGCAATCAGCCTTGTATTCACAGCCTAGCTTCATACAAGAAGAGGTTTATCAGCCTACAAATGGATCAAGCCGGGTCCAAGCCCGTACATGCCTTGCATTGAGTTCCACCTCAGCAAGAAGAGGTTCCCAGCCCACAAATGAGCCTTGTATTCACAGCCTAACTTCATACAAGGAGAGGTTTATCAGCCTACAAATGGATCAAGCCGGGTTCAAGCCCGCACGTACCTTGCATCATGAGTTCCATCTCAGCAAGAAGAGGTTCCCAGCCTACAAATGAGCCTTGTATTCACAGTCTAGCTTCATACAAGAAGAGCACTCACCAATCTTCCAAGAAGAGCAAACCTTCTTGCCAGTCGAACTATGTTCTGGGCTTGATTTCTAGGACACCCTTAGAATACGTAGGCAGTTTAGGAAGAATTACCCTAAGTGCAGCCCAATAAACAATACCACTCATACCCCAAAAATGTGGTTTTTTATCTTTAGCCTTCAACTGATAACAATCTCGGCTAAAGAGGGGCATCTGTAAGCACCCCATTTTTGCCACCCTCGGCATAAATGAACCAATATGGCAGGTTTCTAACCTTTAACCCAAAGATTTGTGATTCTCCACTAATCCCCACAGCAGGGTCATGGGCTATTATCTGCATAGATGCATAGGTCATAGAATTATCTTCGAAACGAGACCAGAATTGCTCAATTCTGATATCAAATGAGGAAGATACGACCATTTTAGTCGGATGATACATATAGGGGAGGTTTCTGAAATTATTATAAATAATAATCCCAGGGGCCTTATGCAAATTATCCTAAGTCGGATCGTTTGAATTTCAAATCATCATATCTTGATCATCCGACATCGGATTCAGATGATTCCAAGACCATTATTCTTCATTCATGATGTTCTACAAAGTGGACGTAAAAAATCCCGGGTAGAAGTCACCAGTGGGTCCCATGCAAACTTGCATGCAAAATGATCGTTAGAATTTCAAAGCTTCATATCTTTCCCGTTCTACATCGGATTCAGATGATTCCAAGACCATTATTCTTCATTCATGATGTTCTACAAAGTGGACGTAAAAAATCCCGGGTAGAAGTCACCAGTGGGTCCCATGCAAGCTTGCATGCAAAATTATCGTCAGAACTTCAAAGCTGCATATCTTTTCCGTTCTACATCGGATTCAGGTGATTCCAGTCTCATTATGTTCCATTTTTAGTACTCTACAAAGTGGACGTAAAATATTTCCGGTAGAAGCCTCCGAAGGATCTCATGCGGGAATGGTCGACCAAATTATCGATAATTGGTCCGCTTAAACTTCAAAAATTCATAAGTTGACCATTTTACTTCCAAATGAGGTGATTCAAGTTCCTATATTCCTCATTTTTAATGTTCTACAAAATGAATGCAAAAAATTTGGAATAGAGGCCATCGGAAAATTCCATGCGGGATGACAGCGGAAATGACCCGTGAAATGACAAGGAGAGAAAACCCAGTTAATTCCAATCAGTCCAGTCAACTCAGTTCAAACCAGTTTTGGTCTAACCTAGCTCAACCCATATCAGTTGTCAACCTAAGTCAGTCTCAACCCATTTCGAATCAGTTCATCTATGTGCATAATATTTATATATTATATATATATTTTTTATATATATATATATATATATATATATATATATATATATATATATATATATATGTATGTATGTTATTAAATATATGTGTATAATATATATTATTATATGTAAATGATAATCCAAAAGATTTTTGAGAAGAAAAAGGAAAGAGGGGAGAGAAAAAAACGTGAAAGAGAATGGGGATTTTGGTTTTGGAGATAATCCAAAAGATTTTGAGAAGAAAAAGGGAAGAGGGGAGAGAGAAACGTGAAAGTGAAGGGGGATTTCAATTTTGGAGATAATCCAAAAGATTTTGAGAAGAAAAAGGGAAGAGGGGAGAGAGAAACGTGAAAGTGAAGGGGGATTTCAATTTTGGAGATAATCCAAAAGATTTTTGAGAAGAAAAAGGAAAGAGGGGAGAGAAAAAACGTGGAAGAGAATGGGGATTTCGATTTTGGGGATAAATCCAAAAGATTTTGAGAAAAAAAAAAGGAAAGAGGGAGACAGGAAAAATGTCACTTTTTCTAAGACAATCCAAAGCATTTTGTTGGAGAAAAAAAAGGAAAGAAGAAAGAGAAAACGTGGGGGTTTTTAGGAGGGACGGTTTTAGGGAAGAAAAAAAAGAAAAAAAAGGAGAGGATTTAGGGTTTCTAGATTGTTTTTTTTTAAAGGGAAAGAGGGAGAAGATAAAAGGGACGTGAGAGAGAGAAGAAGGGACTTTTTCCAAAGAGAAAAAAAAGGGGAAAGAGAAAGAAAAACGTGGAAAGGCTTTTTGAGCTAACTTTTGGGAGAAAAGTAAGGGAAGAAGAGAGAAAAAAAAGGGGGCTAGGTTTTGGGAGAAAAAGGAGGGAAGAAGAGAGAAAAAAGGAGGAAACGTAAGCTTCTCTAGGGGGGCTCGGTTTTGGGAGAAAAAAAAGGGAGAAGAGAGAGAAAAGAGGGAAAGAAAAAGGAGGAAACGTGAGCTTCTCTAGGGGGCTCGGTTTTGGGAGAAAAGAAAGGGAGAAGAGAGAGAAAAGAGGGAAAGAAAAAGGAGAATTAGTAGGGGTTTTGGGATTTTTCTTTTGGGGCTAGGTTTTGGGAGAAAAAGAAGGGAAGAAGAGAGAAAAAAAGAGGAAACGTGGGCTTTCTTAGGGGGTTCGGTTTTGGGAATCCGAAAGCTAAAGAAAACTGAAGAGAGGAGAAGAAGAAGAGCAGAAGGTTCAGGGATCTGCAAACCAGGTAAACCCTCTCCTCTTTCATTCTTTTTATTATCAATACCACCATTCACTTACCTGATTCGGTGTACCACTGTAACATCCTATCACCTGCAGCCATTATCCCAACTCGCTACTCCATATCCATTGCAATCCCCCCTGATCCGTAAATTTATCACCTAATCTTCTCTCCCATGAAATTGAGTTTTTGGATGATTATTTTTGTTTGATCATATGATGCCATGAAATGGTCATATGATTTGAGTCATTGATGTTAATCTGATGAGGATGTAATTTGAGCCATTGATATTGAATGAATTTTAATTTGATCAATTGTGAGCCATATGATTCGAAATCTTAAGGTGATTGATCTAGCCTTTGATTTAGATTTTCCTTAAGTGATTGATCATGGCCTCTGATTATGAATTTTTATGAGATAAAATTTGGCCATCGATCTCGGATGCTTTAATGATAAAATTGGGTCATTGATCTTGGATGTTTGAATTAGCAAATCTGGACCATTGATTTTAGATATGTTGATGCTTGATCCAAACCAATGGATCTTCATTATGAGTGTCTTAAATGAATCTGAATCGTCGGATCTTCACTATGAATGTTTTAAATGCATCTAAACCATTAGATTATCATCATGATTGATTTCAAAGCATCTGAACGGTTAGATTACCATTAATAGTGATTTATACCATTGAATTTTTCATCATGAGTGTTTTTTTTTTTAGATACACTGCCATGTTTGAATGCTCATTGCCATAGTTGGATGCTTATTGCCATAATTAGGGTAGAAAACCCTAAAATGGAAAGAAAGTAACAGTTAGGGTAGAAAACCCCAAAAAATGGAAATAAAATAATAATTAGGGTAGAAAACCCTAAAATGGAAAGAAAGTAACAGTTAGGGTAGAAAACCCTAAAAAATAGAAATAAAATAATAATTAGGGTAGAAAACCCTAAAATGGAAAGAAAGTAACAGTTAGGGTAGAAAACCCTAAAAAATAGAAATAAAATAATAATTAGGGTAGAAAACCCTAAAATGGAAAGAAAGTAACATTTAGGGTAGAAAACCCTAAGATGGAAAGAAAATAATAATTAGGGTAGAAAACCCTAAAATGGAAAGAAAGTAACATTTAGGGTAGAAAACCCTAAGATAGAAAGAAAATAATAATTAGGATAGAAAACCCTAAAATGGAAAGAAAGTAACATTTAGGGTAGAAAACCCTAAGATGGAAAGAAAATAATAATTAGGGTAGAAAATCCTAAAATGGAAAGAATGTAACAATTAGGGTAGAAAACCCTAAAAAAATGGAAATAAAATAACAATTAGGGTAGAAAACCCTAAAATGGAAAGAATGTAACAATTAGGGTAGAAAACCCTAAAAAAATGGAAATAAAATAACAATTAGGGTAGAAAACCCTAAAATGGAAAGAATGTAACAATTAGGGTAGAAAACCCTAAAAAATGGAAATAAAATAATAATTAGGGTAGAAAACCCTAAAATGGAAAGAAAGTAACAGTTAGGGTAGAAAACCCTAAAAATGAAAATAAAATAATAATTAGGGCAGAAAACCCTAAAATGGAAAGAAAGTAACATTTAGGGTAGAAAATCCTAAAAAATGGAAATAAAATAATAATTAGGGTAGAAAACCCTAAAATGGAAAGAATGTAACAATTTGGGTAGAAAACCCTAGAAAATGGAAATAAAATAATAATTAGGGTAGAAAACCCTAAAATGGAAAGAAAATAACAATTAGGGTAGAAAATAGCATACTAGATCATGCCATGTAGGCTCTTGCCTTATTTGCAATACATGCCATATTTGAAAGATTTTAAACAATCTTACTGTATGTGAATTTCTTGTCATAAATGTTTTATGTGCCATATTTAGATAGAATATTCTATTTTTTGGCGATAACTTATTTTATGCAACACCCTAGTTAAACTGTCATATATGCACACTTCTAGAAGACAATCTAGGCGTGGGGACGTGCATTTAGGCACCCACATTCTTGGGAAGGGCATAATGGGAATAATAAAACCTTAATAAAGAAAGATAATTCTTTGCCAAACCTTCCAAAATTAGAATTCATAATGAAAAGGGTAATTTAGGACGATTTGCCCCTCGGCAAACCCTAAACCTAGAATAGGTTCTAAACCCTAAACCTAGAATAGGTTCTCAATCATTAACCTAGAAAAGGTTATCCAGTTCGAACTACGCGGATTCTGATTCCTAGGGCAAACCCTAGGATACGTAGGCCATTTGGGAGAATCCCAAATTTGGATCCACACCTTAGTTCACTCGGACTATCCATAGATCCACTAGGATATCTATCCATATTCCAACCCAAAAAGGGTTATCCAAACCTTAGTCCACTCGGGCTATCCCCATATTTTGACCCAAATAGGGTTATCCAGTTCGAACTACGCGGATTCTGATTCCTAGGGCAAACCCTAGGATACGTAGGCCATTTGGGAGAAACCCAAATTCGGATCCACAATTTAGTCCACTCGGACTATCCATAGATCCACTAGGATATCCCTCATATTTTAACCCAAATAGGGTTATCCACAGCTTAGTCCACTCGGACTATCCATAGATCCACTAGGATATTTACCCATACTTTAGTCCACTCGGACTATCCATAGATCCACTAGGATATCTTTCCATATTCCAACCCAAATTGGGTTATCCAGTTTCGAACTACGTGGATTCTGATTCCTAGGGCAAACCCTAGGATACGTAGGCTATTTGGGAGAAACCTAAATTCGGATCCAAACCTTTGTCCACTTGGACTATCCATAGATCCACTAGGATATTTATCCACATTTTGACCCACATAGGGTTATCCACATTTCAACCCAGAATGGGTTATCCATATTTTAACCCAAATAGGGTTATCCTTAGATCTACTAGGACTATCTATCAGTCCACATGGACTATTCAGATCCTAATCCATAGGATTTCTCAACCTTTCAAGCATAAACTTCAACTTGAACAAAGAATTTAATCATGCACAAGCATAAATCACATCCATAAACTTTAATCACACCTGAACTACGATGGTGAACTTGATTTTCAGAATAATTCCGTGATACGTAGGCAATCTGATGGATACAGATTCGGTTCAATGATATCAAACCACTTGGTTTGGTTTAGTTTAACAGATAGAGTCTAGCATAGGAAAGGCATAGGAGACCGATTTCGATCGGGCGGTTTGGGTGCCTAACCCCTTCCCATAACCGTAACCTGACGCTTACCCAATCTCTGGTGGACCAGAATTCCAATCTAAGGGTCATGAGTCAATCGAAGTCTTACCTTGGGGTGAGATTTCACATTTCTAAGGTCCTAGACCAAAATCTAGGTGGCGACTTCTAAAGATTTCCATCTTTGTCCTCACATCTGGAGACTATCTGTCAACTCGGCCATCCGCTGATCAGACGCACGCTGAGCATCTAGAAGCTCACCCACTTTCCTATCTGTCGTGCGCTGAGCATCTAGAAGCTCTCCCACTCTCAAGTCCGTCACGCGCTGAGCCTCTCTGATCTCACACAGTAATCCCATCATATCATCAGATGGTGGGTGTGAAGGACCAGCCATGTGTGAAGGAGCCCGAAATGGACCAGCTCCAGTAGAATGTGGAGGTGATGGAGGAGGTATAGCGTCTACATCCATATACATGTGATCCTCATCCTCAGCATCACCCCCATGGACCCCTGCTCCGGCTGCTGCTACTGCTGCCGCCTCAGCGTCTGCTATATCTACCCGAGTACGAGGACGCACCAGAGCGTTTCTCTTATCATCACTGACCTGAGCATCCTGCATACCCATCCTATAGATAGCCTCCCAGTTCATAACCGATGAGAAGGTCTTCTCCTGAATCCTCTCATCTACTAAATCAACGCCTAGGCGGGTGATCAGTGTTGTGATCAGACGTCCGTAGGATAGGTTGCCAAGCTGACCAGGCAGCGTAGCACGGATCATCGTCCTCATGATAATGTAAGATAGGCAGACAGGCTGCCTAGTGCAAATGTAGTAGAGGACATACTGGGTCAACTGGGAGATCCTCTCATAGTGTCCACTCTGGGGTATCAGATTGTGTTGGATGATCTTGCAGTACACCCGAGGCTCTGGACATAAGTTAATCGCTTTCATCTCCCAACGATCGTCTCTAATAAGCTGACTGTCAATCTCAGCACGCATCTCCAAGGATAGGAACTGGGGTTCCCTGGGAGCACAGTACACCAAAGGGCCGTCATTTGATATGCCTAAAAGATCAGCCAACTGCTGGCAGTCAAATGAAAGCTTTATCCCTTTGACGTAGCTCGTGATCCTGAGCTCCCTACCCCTCTCTGTGTCATTGCGATCCCCTATTACCTGGAGATTGCAATAGAACTGTCTCACCAAATCCGGATGGGTACAAGCGTCATAGGTGATCACAGGGAGCCAGCCCAGGTCACCAAATGCCCCCTCCACGTTGAACAAGGCTAGACTAGCCAAGTTCACACAGCGACCCCCCTCTACTTTCTTACGCGTATAGCGAGCATACTGAGCTTCGGCCTTGTTGGAGCGGAAACGAACTGGGTCATGAGCCCTAGGCACCTTGGTACAAGCCATATTATCTGCCAAAACAAAGAAAAACAAATAATAGATCAGTAATGGTAAAAAACCCAAAAATTTTGGCATTATAACGGCATAAATTGGTCAAAAGCCTCACTTTTCACCCAAACACTTGGGCAGGAGGACTTACATAGTTTCTAAACCATCCTGCAAGGCTCATACAGTTGGAAATTTAATCTAGAAAGATCGAATTTGAAGAAATTTCAATAAATTCAAAAAATCTCAAAAATTAGGTAAAAAATGGAAAATTTCAAGTTCCTTGATAACCAACCGATGAAACTCGAATATTTTTTAGGGTTTTTGTCCAGTGGGTGACCAATAGCAAAAGCCCCCAATAAAAATTAATTTTTTATGGTTAGAAAAAGTTTAATTTGAAGAAAACGATGTAAATGGACAAAAACCTAGTTTAGAAAGCTTAAAAAGGAGGAAACAATAGAGAGCATTCCTTTAGAGAAGGAGTGGAAGTCGCAAACGGAAGGAGAGATCACCAAACATTAGGGGTCGATACTGTAGCAACTCAGGAAAATGGGTTGAGTTGGAAGAAAGGAGAAAGAATGGGAAATGAATCCAAAATCGGGTTTAAAAACTTGATTCTGGATCGTAGGGTCGTAGAATTTGACCAAAATGTGCGACCCTACGTCAGACCCTACCATCGACCCTAGGCTCTCGGTGATCTGACAGAGAACCATGGGTCAGACCTAGGGTCGGACAAATACCGACCCTACCATCGACCCTAGGCTCTAGGTGATCTGACAGAGAACCATGGGTCGGACCTAGGGTCGGACATATACCGACCCCACAATCGACCCTAATCTCTCGGTAAGCTGACAGGGTTTCTTAGGGTCGCATACCCTAGGGTCGCATAAGGACCGACCCTACCATCGACCCTACGATGGAAAATACAGTATTTTGTCAGAATGATCTGAAAATTTTGAAATTTATATTGATTAGTTGGATTTTTTTTTACTTGAGAACAACTTATGTTGATTGCCTCACATGTGCTATGATTGTTTTTAGACACTACCACCACCAGAACAGGAAATGGCTGGGCGAAGGGTGACCAAACGAGGTCGTAACCCAATTCCACCACCACCACCTGTGGAGAAAGACAGCCACATAAATCATGAAGCACAGGAGAATCTGAATGTGGCACCGCCAGTGACTAGTGGCCAGACAAATCCTACAAACTTGCCAGCCCCATCTACAGATCTGGCTATAGTGGTAATGAACTTGGCACAACAGCTGCAGCAAATACAGCAGGTGCAAGCCAATATGCAGGCTGCTATAGGCATGGCTTTTCCAGCTGCACATACGACACCTATGCCAGCAGGACAAGCTAGCACAGTACCAGGGGAAAGCAACACGGTACCCCATGCACCTCAAACACCAGTCATGCCGGCTCAAGTGCAAAATCCTGAGGTAGCTCAATGCAGTTACCAGTACCAACCACCTATGTATGGGGCCTATGCTCCGTATCTGCTGGACCACTTTCGACTGATCAAGCGTTTCCTGAAGATGAAGCCCAAGGAATATAATGGTAAGCCAGCAGATCCTTTGTGGCTAGCACACTGGATTGATGAAATGGAAAGAAATTTTACGATGATGACAGTGAATGAGGAAGAGAAAGTGTTGTGTGCAACCTTTATGCTGAAAGGCAATGCACACCACTGGTGGAAGTCCATACGGACTTATCTATTAACAATGCACATCCAATTGACTTGGGTTATATATAAAGAGGCATTCTTTGAGAAGTATTTCCCTAGAAGTTTTAGAGATTCTATGGAGAGAGAGTTCCTGAGTTTATATCAGGGGCAAATGACCATGGATGCATACCAACAGCGTTATGAGGAGCTATTTTTCTTTGCACCCGCCAGCATGCAGGAAGAAAACACAAAGACCCGAAGGTTCGTCATGGGACTTAGGGGAAGCATCTGTGAGCATGTTTTGGGACTGGATAAGAAAGTCTACAATGAAGCAGTACAAATTGCTTGAGTAATAGAGTCGAGCCAGAAAGAGAGCTACTTTGCTCAAAATAGAGGTATCAAGAGGCCAAATGGGAATTCTTATAACGGAGGGAATACAAGGACATTCAAACCCTTTTACTCAAGGCTTTAATGCTGCAGCCAAGACTACTCCAGCAGCTCAACCGCAACAAAACCAAAACAATGAAGGAGTAAAATGCTTTAACTGTAACCAAGTAGGACATTATTCAAGGGAGTGTGTCACACCCCAATTCCGCACTGTTCAGAATGGTGTGATGAACCGCTAAATAACCAACGGTTCAACCAGGATCTCAAATAGGCTATCCTCGCGTTATCTAAACTTACACACATCCGTAATCATAATCAGAGTAATACACAATAGCGGAAAATCTATAATAAAATGAACTGAGCAACTACGATGATATCATAAATTTAATAGCAAATTATTCTGTTTTCAGTCGAGACATAAATATTTAAATATCAAATACATGTCTTATAAACCCAATAAAGGAACCTATAAAAATTATCTAATCAAATACACACGAGTTGCACTCGCAAGAGGAGTCGTGTGTATCATCTTCAGCTTCAACTCCCATTGCTGCTACCGTCCCGTACGTAGAAGCATTGACATAGTCTTCAACTGTGTAACCTGCATCATCAACTAAAAATATTCGACGTCGAGGGGTGAGCACACAACACGGCTCAGTGAGTAGCCAAAACAATGCAACATTACATATGCATGCAAAAAGTCAATTTATATCTTTGGTCCGGTTTAAAGTTTACAGTATGCTATAGAAAGGTTGAGGTAGCCAAAGATCGCGTTTATTGACTCCGCCTCTATACACGAGTGTGTGATGTTACCCGAAGATCACGTTTATCGTCAACTCACATGCACCCAACCATGAACATTATATAACAAAGGTTACGTTTATTGCTATATAGTGCCATACCAACACGTAAGCCCCTATTGGCGAGGGCTGCAAACTGGGCTCGCAACTAACCAATCCTAATGCCAAACAGTGTATCCAAGGCCTCACCCCAGCATCCCTCAGAATGTCCATAGAGATAGAGCTAAGGCCCCCCGGTAGAGTCAGAGACTACAAGGACCGAGACCACCTCCCCTGATACTCTACGACATAATAGTTCTGCTAAAGTAATGGCGATACGACGATGCCAATGCACAAGACTTGAGTTAGAGATAGAGCTAAAGTGTTGAGACCCGTCAAAGATTACGTTTATTGACGTCCTCATCACACCTCCCCTGATACTCGCTCGCATCAAGTACATCAACCACACACATACAAGGACATGCCTATTCCTATCATCATCATCATCATCATGTTATAAACAATAAAGTAAATATGTATGAACAAATAATAGAATATTGGATGGCATGCTGTATGCACATTACAAACATATTCGCATAGGATCAAGCATAGCATAGGACTCAAGAAATAGAAAACAGTTTCTTATTAACCAATTTAGTTTGGTGTTAAGGTTCCTCACCTTAGCTTGCTAATAGATATTTTCCAAGCTTTAGAATCACCTCTACAGTGTTATTATAATGCTAGCAAACCTAACAAAGTCGATAGAATTTAATTAGAATTAATTTCCAATTTAAAAACCATGCTGTTAACTGAGGGTCGATCAGAGGGTCGATGCTCAGAATGCATAGGGTCGATGGGTCTATAGACCCTGTCCTCTATCTGAACTTCCCGAATGTTGAGGGTCGATGGTCAGGGTGCATAGGGTCGATGGGTCTATCGACCCGTGTGCGACCCTCTGTGCAATCAGGTCCAATTTCCAGTTTTTAATTCATTCTTCATGTTTGGGGTCCTATGGCTTGCTTCCACATTCCATTAAACATTCATTCCATGGTCTGAAACCATGATTCATCCTCCTAGATGGCTTTCATGCATTATCCTAGGTTTTCCATGACAACCTAACCATGGATGGATGGTTTGGGTTTCTCCAAAATCCTACACTCAACCATATCTAATCTAAGGTCTGTAGAAACTCATGGAATTAGTATCCATACCTGAGAAGATTACTTTTCTTTGGAAATTCTTCTCCTTTTTGCTAAGTCTTCTTCCTTGCCTCTTTTCTTCCTCTTTTCCTTCTTCTCTCTTTCTCTCAATTCAATTAGGGTTGTGAAAGAAGTGAAAGTGGCTTAGGGACGTCCTTTAAATAGAGTAGGAATGTCCTATAATAGTCCCATTAAGATTTGGAAAGAATCCCAATCGAAAATTAAGAAGTTTCCTAATTTCAGTTTCGGCAGTAAGTGAGGGTCGATTAGAGGGTCGATGATCGCGTCGACCCTGTGGTCTGACACTGTCCGACCCTTTGTCCATTTTTCAGGGTCTGAGTTTCTAATTTGGGAGGGTCGACCCTGTTTAGCTGGGTATGCGACCCTTGCCCTATTTTAAGTGTTTTTGGGTCGATTTGATACCTGGGATCTCGCTCTCCTTCACGCCCTTGGTCCATTGACTCGACCATGATGGGTAAACCTGGTTGAAGGTGGTAAGACCGGGTTAGTTTGACACGGGTCTTACAGAGTGTCCTAAACCCATGAAGCAGCTACAGCAAGGAAAGGTTTATGCTGTTACATCTGAGGATGTTGTCGCATCACCTAATGTGATCACAGGTATGACCTGAACCTTTCATTTTGTGTTACACTGTGTGATCATGTAGACTAAAAATAAAACAAATCATAGGTATTGTACCTATTAATGACATACCCGCTAGAGTACTCTTTGATTCTGGAGCTACTCATTCTTTTATATCTGTGTCATTTGGAAAGAAGCTGAATCTACCCCTCAGATCATTAGATTACAAACTGCTTGTACGATCGCTGATGGATTAGAAGTGGAATTAGAAAAAGGTTATGGACCATGTCCAGTTCTTATTGACGAAAAGACTTTGGATGCAACCTTGATTCAACTTGAGATGGTAGACTTTGACGTCATCTTGGGAATGGACTGGTTAGCTCACCATTCTGCAAATCTATTATGTGCAAAAAAGAAACTGACATTTAAAGAGAAGGGAGGAGCAGAGTTTAGTTTTGTGGGAACCAAACTTCTCCGTAAATGAAAACTCATCATCTCTGCATTAAAGGCTAGAAAATGCCTCGAGAAAGGAGGAGTTGGGTATCTAGTATCAGTGGTCAACCTCACCAAGGAAGCACCACGAATGGAGGATATTGATGTTGTGCGTGACTTTCCAGATGTATTTCCTGAAGAACTACCAGGACTACCACCCGACCGAGCGACAGAGTTTGTTATAGATCTGATATCCGGAGCCACACCAGTATCTAAAGCACTTTATAGAATGGCTCCTACTGAATTGAAGGGATTAAAAGTACAGTTACAGGAATTACTGGATAAGGGTTACATCAAACCTAGCATATCACCATGGGGAGCGCCAGTATTATTTGTAAAGAAGAAGGACAGTAATGTTCAACTGTGTATAGACTACCGGGAACTGAATAAGTTGACAATCAAGAATCAGTACCCATTGCCTCAGATCGATGACTTGTTCGATCAGTTGTAAGGTGCCAAGGTGTTCTTCAAGATCGATATTCGGTCAGGATACCATCAATTGATGATTAAGGACGGTGATATTCCAAAGACAGCATTTAGAACAAGATATGGACATTATGAATTTTTAGTCATGTCTTTTGGATTGACTAACGCACTCGCAACTTTTATGGAACTCATGAATCAGGTATTCCATGATATGTTGGATACGTTGATCATTGTGTTTATTGATGATATATTGGTCTACTCCAAGGACAAGGAAACTCATGTCATGAATTCAAGAGCCGCTCTACGGTGATTAAGGAAAGAGAAGCTTTATGCCAAATTTACAAAGTGTGAGTTTTGGTTAAATGAGATCGCTTTCTTAGGTCATGTTGTATCCGCTGAAGGAATTAAAGTGGATCCTAGCAAGATTGAAGCCATTGTGAAGTGGGAAGCACCAAAGAGCGTTGTAGAATTTAGAAGTTTCCTAGGTCTAGCTAGGTATTATCGACGATTCGTGGAAGACTATTCTAGAATTGCCGTACCTCTCACCAGTTTGACTAAGAAAGGAGAAAAGTTTGTTTGGACTGATAAATGTGAGAAAAGTTTCCAAACATTGAAGGCTGGATTGATATCTGCTCCGATCTTGACTATTCCTATTCCAGGACAGCTATTTATCTTGTACACTGATGCGTCAGGATTGGGTTTAGGATGTGTACTTATGCAAGGAGAACAAGTAATTTTGTATGCTTCAAGACAACTGAAGACACATGAGAAGAACTATCCCACTCATGACTTGGAATTAGCGGTAATAGTACATGCTGTCAAGATATGGAGACATTACTTGTACGGAGAGAAATTTCAGATTAAATCAGATCATAAGAGTCTCACTTATCTTTTTAATTAGAAGGAGTTGAACATGAGACAAAGAAGATGGCTGGAATTATTGAAGGATTATGATTGTGATATCCAGTATCATCTAGGAAAGGCTAATGTAGTTGCTGATGCGCTAAGCAGAAAAGCAATGATAAAATCTCAAAGAGAGGTTAACACAACTGCAACAATGTGTACTATAGGAAAAGTGTTCAATTACGGTAATGAGCAGTTCATGATAGATGCACCGGGAAAATCAACCAACCAAGGGTTTATTCATCGATTTTTAAATATGTTCGCAACGTTGAAGATTGTACCTGATATAATTGATGAAGTGAAAGTAGCTATTAAATCAGACCCTTATCTGAGAACGGTACAAGAAGACATCGAAAAAGGTAGGACTATTCTTGAGTTCACCTTAGATGATGAAAAGGTACTGAAGTACAAAGGAAGAATATGTGTTCCTGAAACAGAAAATTTAGACATTAGACACCGACTAATGAAAGAAGCTCATACCACCGCCTATTCGGTACATCCTGGAAGTACAAAGATGTATCATGATTTGAAGAAATTATATTGGTGGAGAGGAATGAAAGCAGATGTAGCTAAATTCGTGTCTCAATGCCTAAATTGTCAGAGGGTGAAGGCTGAACGACAAAGACCTGCAGGACTGTTGCAGCCGCTGCCAGAACCAGCATGGAAATGGGACCGCATCACTATGGACTTCGTCACCGTGTTACCATTGACTCCTCGAGTAGTTGACGAGGTCTGGGTGATTGTAGATCGTCTGACTAAGACAGCTCGCTTTATAGCAATACGACCACAGTATACCCTGGAGAGGTTAACCAAGCTATATGTGGATAACATTGTCAGATTACATAGTGTACCTGAAAGCATTGTGTCCGAGAGAGACCCACGCTTTGCTTCAAAGTTTTGGGAAGGATTGCAAAAGGCTATGGGTACAACGTTGAAGTTCAGTACTGCATTCCATCCTCAGATAGACAGACAGTCGGAGCGTACCATTCATATTTTAGAAGACATGCTTCGAGCTTGTGTTATTGATTTTAAAGGATCATGGGATGAGAAACTACCATTGATCGAGTTCTCTTATAACAACAGCTATCAGGCTACTATACAAATGTCACCCTATGAAGCACTGTATGGAAGGAAGTGCCAAACTCCTTTATTTTGGAATGAAGTTGGTGAACGTAGCATCGTTGGACCAGAATTTATTGAAGAGACTTGTCGAGTAGTCGACATTATCAAGGAAATAGGTAAAACAGCTCAGAATCATCAGAAACAGTATGCAGATACTTGACGCAGAGACCAGTTGTAGGTGATAAGGTATTCCTAAAGGTATCACCTATGCGGGGTTTAAAACGATTCAGACAGAAAGGGAAGCTAAGTCCGAGATATGTTGGGCCGTATGAGATTCTAGCTAAACGTGAAAAAGTGGCTTATCAGTTAGCACTACCACCATCTATGTCAAGTGTGCATGATGTATTTCATATCTCATTATTAAAGAAGTACATCAGAGATCCAATGCACGATTTGACAGCAGATCCACCAGATCTAACAGATGATTTGACATTCGAAGTAGCACCAACTGAAATCACTAGTCAAAAGGTTCAACGTCTATGCAACCGTGACATATACTATGTTAAAGTTACCTGGAAAAGCCGAGATATAGAAGAGATCACATGGGAAGAAGAGAACGCTATGCGGAAGCAATATCTTCACCTTTTCGACTCGAAAGGTATGTACAAATTTCGAGGATGAAATTTTTAATAAGAAGGGGGAGTTGTAAGACTCGTATCGAACTTACCGGTCTTGCCACCTTGTACTAGGTCTACCTGTAAGACCCGCACGCCACGAACCCGACCTAACCTTATATTTCGTGTCGGGATCTGTCTTCATATCATGGTCGAGCCAAGTGGACCAAGTGTGTGAAGAAACCCAAGACCCAATATGAAAATTTACCCAAAAACAGTCAAAATGAGGGTAGGGTCGCATGTTTTAACAGGCAGGTCCGACCCTCCCATCGACCCTCACCATCGACCCTTAACCAGGGTTGATGAGGGTCGCTGAGGGTCTATGAGTTGTCCGACCCTCTCATCGACCCTCACCATCAACCCTCTATACTCGGGAAAAACAGCACGAACCGAAAATTAGGAAACCTTCCTAATTTCGATTGGAACCTTTCCTAAACTCAATGGGACTTATTTTGGGAGGTTCTACTCTATAAATAGGACGTCCCTAAGCCTCTTTCACACCTTTTACAACCCTAATTGGATTGTGAGAAAGAGAAGAGAAGGAAGAGAAGAAGAGAAGGAAAACTTGAAGAAAAGGCTAAGGAAGAAGAGGAAATTCAGAGAAACTCTGAATCTCAGCAAAACTAAGGTATGAATACATCCCCCATGATTTAGTTAAGACTTTAGAATGGTTTATGAAGAGGATATGACTTAGAAGAAACCCAAATCATCCATTCATGGTTAGGTTTTCATGGAAAACCATGGAGGAATTCATTGAAACCATGTAGGTGAATAAAGTGTAGTTCTAAACCATAGAACATGTATAGAATGAATGGTGGAAGCAAGCCATAGGACCCCAAACATGAAGAATGAATTAAAAAATTGGAAATTAGACCAGAGTGCACCGAGGGTCGCACACAGGGTCGATAGACCCATCGACCCTATGCATTCTGACCATCGACCCTCAGCATTCGGGAAGTTCAGACAGAGGGTAGGGTTGATAGACCCATCGACCCTATGCATTCTGAGCATCGACCCTCTGATCGACCCTCAGTTAACAACATCATTTTTAAATTGGAAATTAATTCTAATTAAATTCTATCGACTTTGTTAGGTTTGTTAGCAATATAATAACAATATAAAGGTGATTCTAAAGCTTGGAAGAGGATCTAATAGTAAGCAAAGGTGAGGAACCTTAACTCCAAACTAAATTGGTTAATAATAAACTGTTTTCTATTTCTTGAGTCTTGTGCTATGCTTGATTCTATGCGAATATGTTTGTAATGTGCACACATCATGCCATCTAATATTTCTATTACTTGTTCATGCATATTTACTTTATTGTTTATAACATGATGATGATGATGATGATAGGAATAGGCATGTGCTTGTATGTGTGTGGTTGATGTGCTTGATGCGAGCGAGTATCAGGGGAGGTGTGATGAGGACGTCAATAAACGTAACCTTTGGCGGGTCTCAGCACTTTAGCTCTATCTCTAACTCAAGTCTTGTGCATTAGCATCGTCGTATCGCCGTTACCTTAGCAGAACTATTATGTCGTAGAGTATCAGGGGAGGTGTTCTCGGTCCTTGAGTCCTATACTCTACTGGGGGGCCTTAGCTCTATCTCTATGGATGTTCTGAGGAATGCTGGGGTGAGGCCTTGGATACACTGTTTGGCATTAGGATTGGTTAGTTGCGAGCCCAGTTTGCAGCCCTCGCCAACAGGGGCTTACGTGTTGGTATGGCACTATATAGCAATAAACGTAACCTTTGTTATATAATGTTCATGATTGGGTACATGTGAGTTGACGATAAACGTGATCTTCGGGTAACGTCACACACTCGTGTATAGAGGCGGAGTCAATAAACGCGACCTTTGGCTACCTAAATCTTTCTATAGCATACTGCAAACTTTAAACCGGACCAAAGATATAAATTGACTTTTTGCATGCATATGTATTGTTGCATTGTTTTGGCTACTCACTGAGCTCAAGTTGGAGAGCTGACCATCGCACGCGCAAATCTTTTTAGTTTATGATATTGCAGGTACTATGATTGAAGACTATGTCTACATGCCAACATACGAACGGGCGGAGGCTACGAATGAGAAAGCTGTGGAGGACGAACATGGTTCGTTAAGCGAGGGTTTCAACGATGGATACGTTTAGTGTTTAGCTTTCGTATTTGGATATTGTAATATGTATTAAATTATGTTTTGGTTACTTGGAAATAAATGGAATATTAATTATTTATCATGATTAGACCTCAGTTCATTATCTGTAAGACTTCCGCTATTTACTTTATTACCTCTGATTAATGTGGAATGTGTTTTGGTTTATCGTATGTGGGATAGCCTATTTTGAGATCCTGGTTGAACCGTTGGTTTATTAACGGTTCATCACACCATTCTGGTTAGACCAAAATTGGGGTGTGACCATTAAACTTGGTATCAGAGCATCTCGTAAGCCTTACCCATTAAACCTGAATACTTCCACTGGAGTCCATGAACTGAGTTAGGATGAATTAAAAGCTTTAATACAAACAAACCATAAGCACCTGTGTTGGTTGAGACAGAAATTAAACAAGATGATAATGTACATATAAAAGGTGGAACCATATATATACACTCACACAGAAAGAGAAGACCAAAAATTATCCTAATAAACAAACAATATAGGGTATTATCTATAAGTTGGGTAGTTATCCAAGTATACAAGGATATAGTACAGTAGCAAGAAGGGAGCATCTGTATAGTAGAAAATTGGAATACCGAGTTGGTACTCACAAGATGTGAAACTCAATGGAGGACAGAGGAAGAAGGAAAATGGCTAGTAATGCCAAACCCTGTAGAGATAAAGGAAAAGATCTCGGGCTAAATCCAACAGAGATAAGAGAATAATGGCCAAACATTAAGAATAAGAGCAACTATAAAAAATAAAGCTATACTCTTGGGTGATGTGGAGATTTAGAGTGAGATCCATTACACGCTGATCCATTGCCCACGGAGCATTATGAAGAGATGTTGCAACTTGACCCCACCACTATCTGGGTCGAGAATGGGTAACGAAAACTCATATGAGTAGATACTAAATAATGATAATCAAACTGTATCGAATTAAAAGAGTGAACAACCAGGCCACTCCAGCCAACCACCTGGACTACCAAATTCCTTGGCTATGGTTGTAATAAACTTGGCCCAATAAAATACAAGAGCAACAATAGATGAGACCGACTATGCAAGTTGCTATGTGAATTACTACCCAAGTTATCGATGCCACATCAACACCTCCGGGGCGAACAAAGTATGGTACCAATTGGTAGCATCACTGTACCCCAACACATGTTAGCTATAACACAGTGCTTACCATACAGTAAGTCCCAGTAATGCATACCCCAGTGCAGAAGTTGGTGCACAACAAACAGTATATCAAGGTGGTTAACCTTACCAGCCACCGATGTATGGGATAGTTGCAATGATCCGACCAAGGATTGAGGAATATTTTCTGAAGACGAAGCCTTAAACATTTTCAGTAGAGGATCAAATCTAATTGTGGCCATATAACTGGATATGATTATATAGGATGCGGTGCATTATTGATTTACTCTTATGATTATAGAGGATGCACGTACCAGATTTTAAATTCGCGTATCTTGACAGGATACCTTCTTGATTTAACCTGTCAATTGGAGTTACAGATATTGTTTCTTTAGTATTAGTCCTGATTGTACCAATCTACACCATTCTCATGATCGAAAACATGAACAGAGATATGAACTGAATGAACAGTTAAATGCTTAATCATGTTGAGCGTACATCTTCTGATTTATACCTGATTTATTGATGTACGAAAATTTTCTCCAGATTTATACCTGATATACGATGTATGAAATCTTCTCCAGATTTATTCCTATAGTGCCTTGACCAATGGCATTATATATATACTCAATAGAACCTGTAACCATGAGGTCAAGAACTGTAGAACCTCTATTTTCATATATTTGGACCACCGTGCAATTTAATGATCTGTTGATGCCGGTTGGATTACCACAGATTTACTCCTGATCTTTGAAACCTAGATTCGCTAGATAAAGCAAGTGGTTGTCATTATGATAATTGAAAGAAGGAAAAGAATTATTTTGGATGCACATTCTGATTCATAAACTCCCTGACCTTTGTTAATAAAGATGTTTAGTGATAATGGAATTATTGAAAGAAAGATGATTGGATTCAGATTAAATGCTATAGCCAATGGAACTCAGATGAAGTGATGGAGAATTTGTTTTGAGATTGCTAAATGGATGGATATAAATCATGTCCGTAAAAGAGTGCATGAGCAAAAATGAGAACTATCAAGAGTAGCCAGTAAGGAAATAGATAGCACTCAAGTAGAGTTAAAGAGGGTTATATCGGTATGAATTTTGACAAGGTAGAAGATTTCTAAAGGCAAATTTAAGAATGGATACACGGATAAGTCATGGCATAAGTAGTACTCGATTTAATACAATGATAATTGAGTTATGCCCAATGTTGAGGGATATGATTAAGTAAAGACCAAAAGAGTTTGGCTGAATTAATGAATTTTGAGCATATTCCCTAATGCTTAGACTTGGGATATGTAATGAGTAAATAGTCAAAAGATGCTTTTTGAGATATATAATAGAATGATAAAAGGAGGTGTGAGCTAATGAGTGCAATATGAGATTTTGATGATAGTCTTTGAAAAATCAAAAGAGATGAAGAAACTAGACAAGCTCTTAAGACCGTTACACCAGATTTTCTAGTTCAAGCCCTTTTTGGACTAGATGTTCAATTGGATGAGTGTTATGAACGAAGTCCAAATCGTATGGATGGATAAAATATGGACGCAACCTAATTATACTTAAGATGGCAGACTTTAACGTCATCTTAGGGATAGACTGGCTGTCTCAACACTCTACAAAGTTGTTATGTGCATAGAAGAGGTTATCATTCAAGAATAAAAACGACATATAATTTAGTATTATTGGAAGTAGGTTGCCTAGGAAGTGAAAGCTGATCCTCTCTATGCTAAAGGCAAAGAGATGCTTTGAAGAAAAGAAGATGGATATATGGTGTCTGCGGTATACGTTACCCAAGAAGTACCACAGATGGAAGATATTGAGGTGATGTGTAAATTCCCTGATGCGTTTCCAGGAGACTTATCGGATTACCACCTGATCGTGCGACCGAGTTCGTCATCGACTTGTTACCAAGGACAATACTTGTGTCAAAGGCACCATAGAGTATAGCTCTTATAGAATTGAAGGAATTGAGACTCAACTACAAGAGTTACTAGACCAAGGTCCTAATCAGCTAAGTATTGTATCACAGAGAGCGCCAACGCAACTCGTAAAGAAGAAGGACGGTAGTGTCAGATTATGCATAGACTACCGGGAACTAAACAAGTTCAAGATCAAGAATCGATATCTACTACCTCAGATCAATGACTTGTTTAAATAGTTGCAAGGAGGAAAGGTATTTTCTAAGATTGATCTTCGATCAAGATATCATCAGCGGAAGGATTTTGGACAGAAATATCTGGAAGATAGCTTTTAGAATCGGGATTGGACATTATGAGTTCTCGATTATGACGTTTGGATTAACCAATGCCCTTACATCTTTTATGGAGCTGACGAACTGGGTGTTTCATGACATGTTGGACACGTCGGTCATAGTTTTCATTGATGATATTTTGGTTTATTCCAAGAATGAAGCAACTCATACAACGAATTTTAGAACAGCTTCACAACAGCTGAGAAGGGAAAAGCTTTATACCAATTCCAAGGAATATGAGACCCGATTAAACAAAGTGATCTTATTAGATCACGTAGCGTCATAAAAAGGAATAAAGTGGACCCTATTAAGATAGAAGAAAACATATGGTGAGAAACACCTAAAGAATATTACGAAGATCAGAAGTTTCTTGGGTTAGCTGGTTATTACAGACGATTTTTGGAGGACCACTCTAAGATCGCAATACCTCTTACCAAGCTAACCAGGAAAGGAGAGGAGTTTAATTTGACTGACAAGGGTGAAGAATATTTCTAGATTCTAAAGTAAGATTGATATCAGCTCCCATCTTGATCGTTTTGGCACCAGGGAAACCTTTTACCCTATCCATTGGAGCTTTCAGATTGGATCTAGGATGCGGGTTGATGCAAGGTAAATAAGCGATTTCATATGCTTTAAGAAAACTGAAAGAGCATGAGAAGAGTTACCCAACTCATGATTGGAGTAAACAATTGTGATTCATGCAATCAAGACTTGGAGACATTATTTAAACGGAGAAGAATTTTAGATTAGATCGGATTACAAGTGTTTTATTTATCTCTTCATTAGAAAGAGTTGAACATGAGGATAGGAAAAATGGTTGGAACATTGAAGGATTAAGACCGTGATATTCAAGGTTACTGAGCAAGGCTAATGTAGTAGCTAAGGCTTTACGCAAAAAGGAATTATGAAGTCCGAAGAAGGACCTAGTATAAATGCTGCCTCATGTTCCACAGCAACAGATTCAGATTTGGAAGAAGAGTAACATATAATAGAAACTCGTGATGATCCAATTGAGCGAGAACTTAGGGATGAAGAAAAAGTAGTAATTTTGTTATATCTGTATATAAGAACGGTACAAGAAGACTTAGAGAAAGGAAAACCCAACCCTGAGTTAATTTAGATGCGGAGACGGTACACAGTTACAGAGGTAGATTCTGAATACCTGAAGATAAAGACTCGGATATTATGAAGAGGATAATGATAGTAGTCCATTGTACCCAATATTCAGTACAACCTGGAGTACCAATATGTATCATGACCTGAAGAGATAACAAATGTGGCTTAGTGCGTGTTCCAGTGTCTGAATTATCAGCAAGTAAAAGCTACAAGACAAAGACCACCATGGCTCACAATAAAAACTATCGGAGCCAGTCTGAAAGTGGAACTGCATTACAATGAACTATGTCACCGGTATACCACTGATCGGTTGACGCAGTTTGGGTGATTGTTGATCGCCTTATGAAGATAGCTCATTCCATTGCTATACGACCCCGGTATGCTTTGGAGCGGCTAACTGAGCTATATATGGATAATATTGCCAGACTGAATGGTATGCATGAGAGCTTAGTGTCGGTCAGAGGCTTATGCTTATTTCAAAGTTTTGGGAAGATCTACAGAAGATAATGGGAACAAAGTTGGAGTTTAGTACCGCACTTTACCTCAAACTGACGGACAGTCGGAGCGGACTATACAGATCCTAAGAGCTATGCTCCGAGCTTGTAAAAATTGATTTCAAGAACTTGAGTTGAGAAGTTACTGTGAATTAAAGTTGCTACTAAGCTACCATGTAAATGTTACCTATGAAGCATGGTACGGTAGAAATGTCAAATTCCTTTATTTTGGAATAAAGTCGATAAATGAAGAATTTTGAGACCTAAGGCTAATGAAGAAAACTATCGAGTGGCAGACAAGATCAAAGAAAAAGGACCAGGATAGCTCAAGATGTTAGGAGAGACACCAAGACCTTGAGTTCGCCATAAGTGACAAAGTGTTTTTGAAGAAACCACTTATGCGCAGTTTGAAATGATTAGACAAGAAGAGAAAGTTGTATTCTATATATGTGTTAGATCTTATAAACTTTGGAGAGACGTAGAAAAGTTACATATCAATTAGCGTTACCACTGTCCATGTCTAGTGTGCATGATGTATTTCGTGTGTCACTGTTGAAGAAGTACATTAAAGATCCATATTAAAGGTATTGACCACGAAATCACTGGATTAGATAGAATGTTTAACTATCGAAGTGGTACCAGCCTAGTTCACTAGTGGGAAGGTACAATGTTTCCAAAGCCGGGATAATTATTATGTGAAGGTAACCTGGCAAAGACAAAATGTGGAGAAGAGTGCATAGGAGGAAGAAGATGCAATGCGGAAATAGAATTCCCACCTATTGACTCCGAAGTAAATTCAAAATTTTGAGGGCAAAATTTATTTTAAGGATGGGGGAGTTGTAAGATTCGTTCAAATTTTGAGGACAAAATTCATTTAAGGATGGGGGAGTTGTAAGATCCGTACTTTCAAATTTCGAGGACGAAATTTCTTTTAAGGGTGGTGGAGTTGTAAGACCCGCACGCCACGAACCCGGCCTAACCTTATATTTCATGTCGGGATCCGTCTTCATATCATGGTCGAGCCAAGTGGACCAAGTGTGTGAAGAAACCCAAGACCCAATATGAAAATTTACCCAAAAATAGTCAAAATGAGGGTAGGGTCGCATGTTTTAACAGGCAGGTCCGACCCTCCCATCGACCCTCACCATCGACCCTCAACCAGGGTCGATGAGGGTCTATGAGTTGTCCGACCCTCTCATCGACCCTCACCATCGACCCTCTGTACTCGGGAAAAACAGCACGAACCGAAAATTAGGAAACCTTCCTAATTTCGATTGGAACCTTTCCTAAACTCAATGGGACTTATTTTGGGAGGTTCTACTCTATAAATAGGACGTCCCTAAGCCTCTTTCACACCTTTTACAACCCTAATTGGATTGAGAGAAAGAGAAGAGAAGGAAGAGAAGAAGAGAAGGAAAACTTGAAGAAAAGGCTAAGGAAGAAGAGGAAATTCAGAGAAACTCTGAATCTCAGCAAAACTAAGGTATGAATACATCCCCCATGATTTAGTTAAGACTTTAGAATGGTTTATGAAGAGGATATGACTTAGAAGAAACCCAAATCATCCATTCATGGTTAGGTTTTCATGGAAAACCATGGAGGAATTCATTGAAACCATGTAGGTGAATAAAGTATAGTTCTAAACCATAGAACATGTATAGAATGAATGGTGGAAGCAAGCCATAGGACCCCAAACATGAAGAATGAATTAAAAAATTGGAAATTGGACCAGAGTGCACCGAGGGTCGCACACAGGGTCGATAGACCCATCGACCCTATGCATTCTGACCATCGACCCTCAGCATTCGGGAAGTTCAGACAGAGGGTAGGGTCGATAGACCCATCGACCCTATGCATTCTGAGCATCGACCCTCTGATCGACCCTCAGTTAACAGCATCGTTTTTAAATTGGAAATTAATTCTAATTAAATTCTATTGACTTTGTTAGGTTTGCTAGCAATATAATAACAATATAAAGGTGATTCTAAAGCTTGGAAGAGGATCTAATAACAAGAAAAGGTGAGGAACCTTAACTCCAAACTAAATTGGTTAATAATAAACTATTTTCTATTTCTTGAGTCATGTGCTATGCTTGATTCTATGCGAATATGTTTGTAATGTGCATACAGCATGCCATCCAATATTTCTATTACTTGTTCATGCATATTTACTTTATTGTTTATAACATGATGATGATGATGATGATAGGAATAGGCATGTGCTTGTATGTGTGTGGTTGATGTGCTTGATGCGAGCGAGTATCAGGGGAGGTGTGATGAGGACGTCAATAAACGTAACCTTTGGTGGGTCTCAGCACTTTAGCTCTATCTCTAACTCAAGTCTTGTGCATTAGCATCGTCGTATCGCCGTTACCTTAGCAGAACTATTATGTCGTAGAGTATCAGGGGAGGTGGTCTCGGTCCTTGAGTCCTATACTCTACCGGGGGGCCTTAGCTCTATCTCTATGGATGTTCTGAGGAATGCTGGGGTGAGGCCTTGGATACACTGTTTGGCATTAGGATTGGTTAGTTGCGAGCCCAGTTTGTAGCCCTCGCCAACAGGGGCTTACGTGTTGGTATGACACTATATAGCAATAAACGTAACCTTTGTTATATAATGTTCATGATTGGGTGCATGTGAGTTGACGATAAACGTGATCTTCGGGTAACGTCACACACTCGTGTATAGAGCCGGAGTCAATAAACGCGACCTTTGGCTACCTAAACCTCTATAGCATACTGCAAACTTTAAACCGGACCAAAGATATAAATTGACTTTTTGCATGCATATGTATTGTTGCATTGTTTTGGCTACTCACTGAGCTCAAGTTGGAGAGCTGACCCTCGCGCGCTCAAATCTTTTTAGTTTATGATATTGCAGGTACTATGATTGAAGACTATGTCTACATGCCAACATACGAACGGGCGGAGGCTACGAATGAGAAAGTTGTGGAGGACGAACATGGTTCGTTAAGCGAGCGTTTCAACGATGGATACGTTTAGTGTTTAGCTTTCGTATTTGGATATTGTAATATGTATTAAATTATGTTTTGGTTACTTGGAAATAAATGGAATATCAATTATTTATCATGATTAGACCTCAGTTCATTATCTGTAAGACTTCCGCTATTTACTTTATTACCTCTGATTAATGTGGAATGTGTTTTGGTTTATCGTATGTGGGATAGCCTATTTTGAGATCCTGGTTGAACCGTTGGTTTATTAACGGTTCATCACACCATTCTGGTTAGACCAAAATTGGGGTGTGACACTACCTATCATGGTCGAGCCAAGTGGACCAAGTGCGTAAAGAAAATCACAAGACCAGGTATGAGTCTAACCCAAAAACAGTAAATGTGAGGGTACGGTCGCATGCCTAAACAGGTAGGGTCGACCCGACCTCAACAGAAGTCCAACCCATGACTTTTTAGTCGTAGGGTCGCGTGACTAAGGAGGTGTAGGGTCGACGGATCCTACGACCCTACGTCCGACCTTACGATGATAGACAGAAATCGTAAATTAGGAAACTTTCCTAATTCTAAGGGGTTCTTTCCTAAACTCGATGGGACTTATTTTGGAGGGTTTTCCTCTATAAATAGGACGTCCCAGCCTCTTTCATTCCTTTTAGAACCCTAATTGAAAGTGAGAGAAAGAGAAAGAGAAGGAAAAGAAGAAGAGAAGGAAAATTGAAGAAAAGACTAAGGAAGAGGAGGAAGTTCAGAGGAACCTCTGAATCTCAGCCAACCTTAGGTATGAACCTAATTCCCTTCATAAATTAAGAGCCTAGAATAGATTATGAAGAAGTTAGGATTAAGAGAAACCCAAATCATCCATCCATGGACGAGTTCCAAAGGAATCCATGGAAGTAATCATCATAGGCAATGGAAAGTGTGTAAATATCATAGTTATGAGCCACAGAACAATCTTAGAATGGACCTACGAGACCACAGGATCGATCACATGCCCTCGAGAAGTCCCAGGGAGGGTGTGGTCGTACATAGGGTCGAATGGCATCCGACCCCACGTCTGACCCTACACCCTAGGGTCGCAGAAAACTGCTACCCTAGGTGCTACCCTACCTGCGACCCTACGATTTCAGCTAGTCTAAATTTATTGGAATTAATTTTAATTAAAATCTATCTACTTGTTAGGCCTTTCTAGTGATTTAAAGGTGATTCGTAAAGCTTGAACGGAGATCTACACTCAACCAAAGGTGAGGGAACAAGACCTAAATTAATTGGCTAATAATAAACTATTTTTGTTTATTGAGTTCAATACCATGTATGATTCTATGATTGTATGATTGTAATGTACATATCACATGTCATCCACTATTCTTGTTATTATTGTTCATGCATATTTAATTTCGTTTATTATAACATGATGATGATGATGATGATGCTAGGAATAGGCATGTGAATGTATGTGTGTGGTTAGTGTACTTGATGCGAGTCGAGCATCAGGGGGAGGACGTGACACTGTGGTTCATCCTAGTCATAGACTCTAGCTCTATCTCTACTCAAGTCTTGTCCACTAGCATCGTCGTATCGCCATTACCTTAGCAGAGCTACTACGTCATAGGGCATCAGGGGAGGTAGTCTCGGACCGTGTAGTCTCTGACTCTTCCGGGGGGCCTTAGCTCTATCTCTATGGATGTATTGAGGGATGCTGGGGTGAGGCCTTGGATACACTATTTGACATTAGGATTAGTTAGTTGTGAGCCCAGTTTGCAAGCCCTTGCCAACCGGGGCTTACGTGTTGTTATGGGTAGAGCATCAGGGGAAGTGTGATGCGGTGCGGTCCTAAGCACTTTAGCTCTATCTCTATTCCATGATGGGTGCATGTGGGGGTGATAATGGTGTTTGATCCATTGGGCGGTTCCACACATTCGTGTATAGAGGTGCGGCGGCCACCTATCCTTTCTATAGCACATTGCAAACTTATGAACTAGACCAAAGATATGAATTGAATGCATGCATTGTTTTGTTTGCTCAGTGAGCCGTGATGTGTGCTCACCCTTTCGACGTCGAATATTTTTAGTTGATGATGCAGGTACCACAGTAGAAGATTATATAAATGCTCCGATGTATGGATATGCGGCCGCAATGGACGCTGAAGTTATGATGGGGTCGCATGATTCGTCATGCGTGTACAACTCTTGTGTTTTCGATTAGATTTGGTTTCAATTATACAAATAATGTAATTGATTTGATTATTTTAATTTATGTCTTAGTCCTTGTGGAGATAATTGGATAATTTATTTACTCGATCACAGTTAGATTCTCAGTTTATTTAATATATAAGACTTCCGCTATTGTTTATTTACTTTGATTATGGTTGTGGATGTGTATGGTTTAAGCAAACGGACACAGCCTATTCGAGATCTTGGTTGAACCGTTGATTTATTAGTGGTTCATCACACCGTTCTGAATAGTACGGAATTAGGGTGTGACACGATACCTGTGATTTGTTTTAATTTAGTCTACATGCTCACACAAGGTAATACAAAATGAAATGTTCATGTCATACCTGTGACCACATCAAGCGATGTGGCAGCATCCTCAGATGTAATTGCATAAACCTTTCCTTGTTGTAGCTGCTTCCTGGGCTTAGGACACTCCCTTGAATAATGTCCTATTTGATTACAGTTAAAGCATTTTACTCCTTCACTATTTTGCTTCTGTTGAGGTTGGACTGTTGGAGTAGTCTTGGCTACAGCATTAAAGCCTTGAGTATGGAAGGATTTAAAGGTCTTTGTGTTCCCTCCGTTATATGAATTTCCATTAGGCCTTTTGATACCTCTGTTCTGAGAAAAGTAACTTTCTCTCTGGCTCGATTCCAGTACTCGAGCAATCTGTACCGCTTCATTATAAACCTTCTTTTCCAGTCTCAATACATGCTCACGGATACTTCCCCTAAGTCCCATGACGAACTTTCGGGTTTTGGTATTTTTCTCCTGCATGCTAGAGGGAGCAAAGAAAAATATCTCTTCATAACGTTGTTGATACGCATCCACAGTCATCTGTCCCTAATACAGACTCAAGAATTCTCTTTCCATTACATCTCTAAAACTTCTGGGAAAATACTTTTCGAAGAATGCCTCTTTATAGATAGCCCAGGTTAATTGGGCGTGCTTCGTTAATAGGTAACTTCGAGTAGACTTCCACCAATGGTGTGCATCGCCTTTCAGCATAAATGTGGCACATAATACTTTTTCCTCTTCATTAACAGTCATCATCATGAAGTTCCTTTCCATCTCGTCAATCCAGTGAGCTGGCCACAAAGGATGCGCTGGCTTGCCATTATACTCCTTAAGGTTCATCTTCAGAAAACGCTCGATTAGTCAAGAATGGTCCAACTGATACTGAGCATATGCTCCATATATAGGTGGTTGATACTGGTAATTACCTTGGTTATATATGCCTTGAGCTACTTCAGGGTTTTGTACTTGAGCTTGTACAAATGGCGTTTGAGGTGCTTGAGGTACTGTGTTATTCATAGTCAATGCTTGGGGCACGGTGTTGCTACCCCCTGGTACGGTAGTAGCTTGTCTCGCCGGTAAAGGTGTAGTATGTGCAGCTGGAAAAGCCATTCCCATAGCAGCTTGCATATTGGCTTGCACTTGCTGTATTTGCTGCAACTGTTGTGCTAGGTTCATCACCGCAGTAGCCAAATTTGTAGGTGGGGCTGGCAAGTTTGTAGGGTTAGCCTGGTCATTGGCTCTTGGCGGTACCACATTCTGATTCTCCTGTCCTTCAGGGTTTTCATGGCTAATTTCCTCCATAGGTGGTGGAGGTGAAATTGGCTTATGTCCTCGCTTGGTTATTCTTCGCCCAGCCATTTCCTGTTTTCGGTGGTGGTAGTGCCTGAAAGTCAGAGAACATGTGAGGCAAACATAATATACATCATTCTCATGTCAAAATCCAATTAATCAATGTAAAATTTTCAATTTTCAAAGTCATTCAGTCAAAATAGAGTATTTTTCATCGTGTGGTCGATGACGTGGTCGCAGTATATGTGACCACAGGGTATGCGACCACACAAAACCCTGTCAGCTCACCGAGAGCCTGTGGTCGATCGTGTGGTCGTAGTTTATGCAACTACAGGTTACGACCACATAAACCCTGGCAACTCACCGAGAGCCTGTGGTCGATCGTGTGGTCGCACTATATGCGACCACAGGTTGCAACCACACAAACTCTAGCAACTTACCGAGAGCCTGTGGTCGATTGTGTGGTCAATCATGTGGTTGCATGTTTTGGTCAAATTTTGCGACCATACGACCCCAAATCAGTGTTTTTAAATCCGATTTTTGGGGTCATTCTCCATTCTATCTGTTGTTTTCAACTCAACTCGCCTCCACTGAGTTGCTACAGTGTCGACCACATAAATTGGGTGATTCTTTCGTCGATCCACGACCTACATTCCGTTCTTCCAGGTATGTTCTCTACCAGTTCTCCTTTTTAAGCTTTCAAATCTAGGTTTTTCTCCATTTATAGGGTTTTCCTCAAATTACTTTTTTTCTGACCATAAAAATTTGATTTTTATTGGGGTCTTTTGCTATTGGCCACCCAATGGATGAAAGCCCTCAAGAAAATTTGAGTTTCATCGGTTAGTTTATGAGAAACTTGAAAATTCCCACTTTTGACCTAATTTTTGGGGTTTTTTCCAATTTGTCAAAATTTCTTCAAATTCGACCTACCTAATTTAAATTTCCAATTATATGAGCCTTGCAGGATGGTTTGGGACCAATGTAAGTCCTCATGCCCAACTGTTTGGGTGAAAAGTGAGGTGTTTGGCCAAATCACGCCGTCATAATACCAAAATTTTGAATTTTCATTATATCTGATGTATTACTTGTTGGTCTATGTTTTTGTAGATAACATGGCTCGCACCAAAGTCCCCAGAGCTTATGATCCTCGTCGCTTCCAGTCTAATGAAGTAGAGCCATAGTATGCTCATTATGAGTGTAAGAAGGTAGAAGGGGGTCATTGTGTAAACTTGGCCAACTTAGCCCTATTTAATGTGGAGGGCACCTTTGGTGATATGGGCTGGTTTCCTGCGATCTTGTATGAGGGTTGCACCTGTCCGGCATTGGTAAAATAGTTTTACTGTAACTTACAGGTGGAGGGTGACCCAGAGGACATAGACAGGGGTAGAGAGCTCAGGATCACCAATTTAGTTAAAGGGGTAGAGATCTCCTTTAACTGCTAGGAGTTGGCTGATCTCCTGAGTATATCAAATGATGGCCCCTTAGTATACTGCGTACCCAAGGAACCCCAGTTCCTGTCAGTGGTGATGCATGTAGAGATTGACCGCCCGATTCTTAGGGATGATTGCTGGGAGATGAAGGCAATCAACCTACGGCCAGAACCTCGGGTGTATTGCAAGATCATTCAGCACAACCTGATTCCTCAGAGTAGGCACTATGAGAAGATTTCAAAGTTAACCCAGTACCTCCTGTACTGCATCTACACTAGGCAACCCGTCTGCCTTCCTTACATTATTATCAGGACTATGCTCCGTGCTACGACGCCTGGTCTGAGGGGCAACCTACCCTATGGGCGTTTGATCACCACTCTGCTCACTCGCTTGCAAGTCAACTTGGTTGATGAGAGGATTCACGAGGACACTTTTTTAACTGACCTTGACTGGGAGGCCATCTGCAGGATGGGGATGCAAGATGTGCAGGTCAGTGACGATGAGAGAAACACTATGGTGTAGAGACAGCAGACGTGGAGGCAGCAGCAGTAGAGGTCCACGGGGGTGATGCTGAGGAGGATGATGATAGGATGTATATGGACGTAGACATCATTCCTCCTCCATCACCACAGCATTCCACTGGAGCTAGCCCTTCTCGGGTTCCTTCCCACTGAGCTGGTCCTTCACACCCACCACCAAATGACGTAATGGGGATGTTGTGTGAGATTCTGGAGGCCCAGCGTGCTATTGATCAGCGGGTGGTGGATCTGGCAGCTAGTCTCCAGGTGGCCCAGACTCAGGTAGCCTGGCTTACGAGGGTATATGCTGAAGACTATGATCGAGATCGTGAGGTACCTCCTCCTCCAGCACCCCCAGCTCCATGATGCATTCATTTCTTTTTACTTGTACTATAGAGTAACTGTCCGGATTGTGGATCGTACTCTGATTTAGATATATATTGTTTTTATTCTCATTCGATATATACATGAAACTTGTTTCTCCTTTATGTGCATTATTCTCTTTCTTAGTTATTGTCTCATACAACACAGGTGCTTATGGTGTGTTCTTATTAAAGCTTTTAAATTTTTATCCTAACTCAGTTCACAAACTCTTATGGAAGTATACAGGTTTAATAGACAGAGCCCGAGGCCTCTGATACCAAGTTGTCACATCCCAATTTTGAACCAACCAGAATGGTGTGATGAACCTTCTATGATCCAAAGGTTCAACCAGGACCTTGAATAGGCCGTGTCCATTTAATTAAACCAAATATATCCACAACCATAATCAGAGTAAATAAACAATAGTGGAATAATATTAATGAACTGAGTATCTAACAGTGATAACATTAATAAATTATCCAATTATCTTTAAATGACTAAAGGCAAAAAATAAAATAAATTAATCAATTACATGTTCTGAATAATCCAACAACTAAATCTAATCGAAAACACATGAGTTATACTCGCACAACGAATCATTCGACTCCACCATAACTTTCATGTCCATTGCAGTAACATGTCCATACATCGGTGCATTCATATAATCTTCCACAGTAGGACCTGCTTCATTAACTAAAAATATTCGACGTCAAAAAAGGTGAGCACACATCATGGCTCAATGAGCAAACAAAATAATGCAACAAACATATGCATGCATTCAATTTATATCTTTGGCCTAGTTTATAAGTTTACAATGTGCAATAGAAATGATAGGTGGCCGCCGCACCTCTATACACGAGTATGTGAAGCTGTCCAATGGATCAAACACCATTGTTGTCCCACATGCACCCATCATGGATTAGAGATAGAGCTAAAGTGCCCGGATCAAACAACGCATAACAATTCCCTTGATGCCCAACCCATACCAACACGTAAGCCCCTATTGACGAGGGCTTACAAACTGGGCTTGTAACTAACCAATCCTAATGTCAAACAGTGTATCCAAGGCTTCACCCTAGAATCCCTCAATACGTCCATAGAGATAGAGCTAAGCCCCCCCCCCCCCCCGACAGAGTCAGAGACTACACGGTCCGAGACCACCTCCCCTGATGTCGTACGACGTAATAGTTCTGCTAAGGTAATGGCGATACAACGAAGTTAGTGGACAAGACTTGAGTAGAGATAGAACTAGAGTCTGGTGACTAGGATGAACCACAACGTTACGTCCTCCCCCCGATGCTCCACTCGCATCAAGCACATTAACCACACACATACATTCACATGTCTATTCCTAGCATCATCATCATCATCATGTTATAAATAAACTAAATTAAATATGCATGAGCAGTAATAATAGAAATATTGAATGACATGTGAAATGCACATTACAAGCATACAAGCATAGAATCATTAATAGCATTGGACTCAATAAGTAAAACAGTTTATTATTAGCCAATTAATTTAGGTCATATTCCCTCACCTTTATTCGATAGTAGTTCCTCGTTCAAGTTTTGTAAATCACTTTTAGACCACTTGAAAACCTAACAAATTTATAGATTTTAAATTAGCATTTATTTCCAGTAATTCAGACTAACAGAAACAGAGTGGTCACAGGTGTGGCAGCACCTGTGGTCTCAGTTTCTACGACCATAGGGTGTGTGGTCGCAAGGTGTGGTCGCATACCATGCGACCACACATGAGACCACACCCTCCCTGGAACTTTCCGAGGGCATGTGGTCGCAAGGTGTGGTCACATATCATGCAACCGCACATTCGACCACACCCTTCCTAGACTTTCTGAGGGTGTGTGGTCGAATATGTGTGTCTCGTGTGGTCACATATCATGCGACCACACATGTAATGGTCGACTTTTCACTCCCAACTCCATTTCTTCATGTTTGGATCCCTTGGCTTATCTTCATGATCCTTCCTATGATTATTCTTTGGCTTAAAATTAGTATTTTTACACAATCCATCATCCACATAGATTCCTTCCATGGATCTCTTGGAATTTGTCCATGGATTGATGATTGGGGTCTCACTTAAATCCCTATCTCCTTCATGATCTATTCTAGGCATTCATTGACATGGGGATTATTTTCATTCCTTAAACTTGTTGAAGATTCAGAGTTCTCTCTGAATTTCCTCCTCTTAGTCTTCCTCTTCAATTCTCCTTCTCTTCCACTTCTTCTCTTTCTCTCTCTTTCAGTTTGAGTTCTAAAAGGATGAAAGAGGCTAAGGGACGTCCTATATATAAAGGAAAACCCTCCATAATAAGCCCTACTTAGTTTAGAAAAGAACCCCCTTCAGATTAGGAAGGTTTCCTAATCACGATTTCTGACT
This sequence comes from Protea cynaroides, assembly GCA_028583415.1. Classification (NCBI taxonomy): domain Eukaryota; kingdom Viridiplantae; phylum Streptophyta; class Magnoliopsida; order Proteales; family Proteaceae; genus Protea; species Protea cynaroides. The sequence goes on from CM053275.1 coordinate 75,198,610, forward strand.
GGGTTCGTGTGGTCGCAGACCCGTCGACCACACAGTCAGAAACATGTGACCACACGACCCAAATTTCTGTGGTCGCTTTAATATGAGGTGTGATCGACCACACCTGTTTAGGTTTGCTACCACACACTCATAATTGATTATTTTTGGGTTCAATCTCATACCTGATCTTGTGGTTTCTTCACTCACTTGGTCCGCTTGGCCCGACCATGATAGAAAGACCTGATATAATGTGGTAAGACCGGTTAGTTCGATATTGGTCTTATAAAAAAGCCAGTCGCGAGGGTAGCGCCCAATGTAACAACCGGTAAAGCCCATACTTGTATAAATCCAAAGTGAATCGTGTAGGACTTTTAATTAATGACTTTACACCTTGTATAGGCATAAAACACCTTGTGAACATGAGCTTTGCTAGCGTGGATAATTACAACTAAACATTATCAAGTAAGGAATAGAACCCTGACCTAATTTTGGTGTGTTTGACATATATGTTGTTGATTGATGTTGCATGCTTGTATTTACGTTAAGAATAACATGTCATCCAATATCTATCACTTTTGCATGCATTGCATCTATACTATGACTGAATGTGACAGTGATGTGTGATGTAAGACCCGTTATCGAACTAAGCGGTCTTACAACCTTGTACCAGGTCTACCTATCATGGTCAAGCCAAGTGGACCAAGTGCGTGAAGAAACTACAAGACCAGGTATGAAATCAACCCAAAAATAGTCAATTATGAGCATGTGGTCGCATGCCTAAACATGTGTGATCGACCCCACCTCAAAAGAGCCCAACCACACGAAATTAGGTCATGTGGTCGGACATTTTAAAAAGGTAGGGTCATGGATTCTGTGTCCCCACCTCCGACCCCAGGGAACCTAGACAGAACCAAAATTAGAAAACCTTCCTAATCTGAAGGGGGTCTTTCCTAACCTCATTAGGGCATATTATGGAGGATTTTCTTCTATAAATAGGATGTCCCTTAGCCTCTTTCATCCTTTTAGAACTCCAATTGAAAGTGAGAGAAAGAAAAGAGAAGAAAGAGAAGGAAAATTAAAGAAGAAGACTAAGGAGGAGGAAAATTCAGAGAAAACCCTGAATCTTCAGCAAGCATAAGGTATGAACCTATTTTCCATGCTAAATTGAGAGCTTAGGATAGTTCATGAAGAATCTAGGATTAGGAAAACCCAAATCATCCATCCATGGATAAATTCCAAGAGAATCCATGGAGGAAATTGTGTGGACAATGGATGGTGTATAAAATAGTAGTTTTGAGCCATAGAACAATCATAGAAAGGACCATGATGCTAAGCCAAAGGATTCAAACATAAAGGAATGAAATTAAGAGTGAAAGGTCGACCAAAAACACGTGTGGTCGCACGTGGGGTCGCATGATGTCCGACCCCACAAGACACACACGTCCGACCACATGCCCTCGGGAAGTTTCCAGGGAGGGTGTGGTCGCATGTGTGGTCGGACTATGTCCGACCCTACCCTGCGACCCCACACCCTGTGGTCGCAGAAACTGAGACCCCAGGTGCTGCCCCACCTGTGATCCCTCAGTTTCTGTTAGTCTAAATATATGAGAATTAATTCTAATTAAAAATCTATCAACTTGTTAGATTTCCAAGTGGTTTAAAAGTGAATTACAAAGCTTGAACGAGGATCTACTATTAATCAAAGGTGAGGGAACAAGACCTAAACTAATTGGCTAATAATAAACTTGTTTTCTATTTATTGAGTCCAATGACATGAATGATTCTATGCTTGTATGCGTGTATTGTGCATATCACATGTCATCCAATATTCCTATTAGAAAAAAATTTCATCTACACCCCATCAAAGATTGTTAACATTATCTACACCCACAAGATTGCAGAAACATCACCTAGGTCCATTTAACTGACAGAAATCACTAAAATTGTTGAAATACAGTTTTACCCCTCATATTACAGTATATTTATTGAAGGCCAGACCGGGAAATCACTAAAATTGTTGAATTTATTTATTTTTTGATAGATAGAAGAAGAGAAGGGATGATGATAAGCTCACCACTCTTTGGCATCTCAAATATCTATCCGTTCGCCCTGAAACCCTAGCTTTCACTCTTCAATAGGAGTGTCCTGACTGTGTTTCGACCATAGGCGATGTTTCAGCTCCAATTGTTGTAGATCCCTCTGTATCCGGTGTTTCTGAATCTTCCAATGAACTAATCGTTGTGATTCGAGCTATCAAAGCCGACCATTGACGACGTAGGAGAAAGCAAGGAAATGGCAGGAACTTATGACCAGAGGTTGTAAGTCGCCAGATCTCGATGAGTCGAAGTCAAAAAATAGGAACACTGGAGGCGATGATGTCCTTGGCCTTCTCGATGAAAACTTAAACTGCTCGTTTTGCGTATAGACGTCGAAAATACCTGTTACAGTCAGTGATCATTTCCTTCCCAATCTATTTGTTGAAGAACTTCGATTTTAAAGATTTATAAAAGGTTATTTTATTATTTGTTGGAGTTCGATTGGTTTTATTTTCTCCCAATTTTCTCCGATGAACAATAATGGAAATCTTTTGACGGAGTGCAATCTATCTTAGTGGAGCTGACCATCTATTGGAGCCATGCCAGCTCCCCTAATTTTCCCCCAAACCAGCTCCTGCCATATGAATCTGACTATGGAGAAGAGCAGAAGAGGAAAGAAGAAGAGGAAAGGAAGAAGAAGAAGAAGGGTAAAATGGTATTTTATCTTTACTCTAAGGGTAGTATTGTCCATGTAAGACCCGTGTCAATTTAACCCGGTCTTACCATCTTGAACCAGGTTTACCCATCATGGTCGAGTCAAATGGACCAAGGGCATGAAGGAGATCGAGATCCCAGGTACGAAATCGACCCAAAAACACTTAATTTTAGGGGAGGGTCGCACACCCAGCTAAGCAGGGTCGGACCACCCAAAACAGAAAGTCAGACCCTCAGTTTTGAAGGGAGGGTCGGACAGCTTAAGACCCTAGGGTCGACGGGATCATCGACCCTCCCATCGACCCTCGGTTTCTGACGAAAACTGAAATTAGGAAATTTCTTAATTTTCGGTTGGGATTCTTTCCAAATCTCAATGGGATTATTATAGGACATTCCTAGTCTATTTAAAGGACATTCCTAAGCCACTTTCACTCCTTTCACAACCCTAATTGAATTGAGAGAAAGAGAGAAGAAGGAAAAGAGGAAGAAAGGAGGCTAGGGAGAAGGCTTAGCAAAAAGGAGAAGAAATTGCAGAGGAAAGTAATCTTCTCAGGTATGGATACTAATTCCATGAGTTTCTACGGACCTTAGGTTAGATATGGTTGAGTGTAGGATTTCGGAGAAACCCAAACCATCCATCCATGGTTAGGTTTTCATGGAAAACCATAGGTGGATGCATGAAAAGTATCTAGATGGATTATACATGGTTCTAGACCATGGAATGACTGTTGAATGAATGTAGGAAGTAATCCATAGGACCCAAACATGAAGAATGGATTTAAAAGTAGAAATTGGACCAGAGTGCACCAAGGGTCGCACCGAGGGTCGATAGACCATCCGACCCTAGGTGTTTCTGACCATCGACCCTCAGCATTCGGGAAGTTCAGAATGGAGGGAGGGTCGATAGACCCATCGACCCTAGCATCGACCCTAGCATCGACCCTCAGTTGACAGAATGGTTTTTAAATTCTGAATTAATTCTAATTAAATTCTATCGACTTTGTTAGGTTTGCTAGCAATATAATACCGTTATAACAGTGATTCTAAAGCTTGGAAAAATATCTATTAGCAAGCTAAGGTGAGGAACCTTAACCCCAAACTAAATTGGTTAATAATAAACTGTTTTCTATTTCTTGAGTCCTATGCCATGTTTGATTCTATGCGAATATGTTTGTAATGTGCATACAGCATGCCATCCAATATTTCTATTACTTGTTCATGCATATTTACTTTATTGTTTATAACATGATGATGATGATGATGATAGGAATAGGCATGTGATTGTATGTGTGTGGTTGATGTGGTTGATGCGAGCGAGTATCAGGGGAGGTGTGATGAGAATGTCAATAAACGTTAACCTTTGGCGGGTCTCAACACTTTAGCTCTATCTCTAACTCAAGTCTTGTGCATTGGCATCGTCGTATCGCCATTACCTTAGCGGAACTATTATGTCGTAGAGTATCAGGGAGGTGGTCTCGGTCCTTGTAGTCTCGACTCTACCGGGGGCCTTAGCTCTATCTCTATGGATGTTCCGAGGGATCTCTGGGGTGAGGCCTTGGATACACCTGTTTGGCATTAGGATTGGTTAGCGCGAGCCCAGTTTGCAAGCCCTCGCTAACAGGGGCTTACGTGTTGGTATAGCATTATATAGCAATAAACGTTAACCTTTGTTGTATAATGTTATGGTAGGGTGGATGGGGACGACGATAAATATTAATCTTCGGGCGGGCTTCCACACCCTGTGTATAGAGGCGGTGTCAATAAACGTTAACCTTTGACCACCCAACCTTTCTATTGCACATTGCAAACTATAAACCAAGACCAAAGATATGAATTGACTTTTTGCATGCATATGTAATGTTGCATTGTTTTGGCTACTCACTGAGCCGTGTTGTGTGCTCACCCCTCGACGTCGAATATTTTTAGTTGATGATGTAGGTTATACAGTCGAAGATTATATGAACGCGTCGTCGTATGGAAATGTGGCAGCTATGGAAGTTGGAACTGAAGACGATATACACGACTCCTCTTGCGAGTGCAACTCGTGTGTATTCGATTAGATATTTTTGTAGGTTTCTTTATTGGATTTATAAGACATGTATTTGGTATTTAAATATTTATGTCTTAGTTAAACACAGAATAATCTGATATTATTTATGGGTATCATTCTAGTTCTCAGTTCATATTATTTATAAATTTTCTGCTATTGTGTATTACTCTGATTATGATTGTGGATGCGTGTAAAGTTTGGATAACGCGGGGATAGCCTACTAGAGATCCTGGTTGAACCATTGGTTACTTGGCGGTTCATCACACCATTCTGAACAATGCGGAATTGGGGTGTGACAGTCCATGAAAAATTTTATTTCAGCTGACGTCAGCATCTAATGGGAATCAACTGACAGAGTGGACTTCTTTGATTACCACAGCCAAAGTTTTGGGACCTAGGTGATGTTTCTGCATTTTTGTGGGTGTAGATGATGTTAACAATCTTTGATGGGGTGTAGATGAAATTTTTTCTTCCTATTATTATTGTTCATGCATATTTAATTCAGTTTATTTATAACATGATGATGATGATGATGATGCTAGGAATAGGCATGTGAATGTATGCGTGTGGTTAGTGTACTTGATGCGAGTAGAGCATCAGGGGGAGGACGTGACACTGTGGTTCATCCTGGTCACCAGACTCTAGCTCTATCTCTACTCAAGTCTTGTCCACTAACATCGTCGTATCGTCATTACCTTAGCAGAACTATTACGTCGTAGGGCATCCGAGGAGGTGGTCTCAGACCATGTAGTCTCTGACTCTGTTGGGGGGCCTTAGCTTTATCTCTATGGACGTATTGAGGGATGCTGGGGTGAGGCCTTGGATACACTGTTTGACATTAGGATTGGTTAGTTACGAGCCCAGTTTGCAAGCCCTCGCCAATAGGGGCCTACGTGTTGGTATGGGTAGGGCATCAGGGGAAGTGTGATGCGGTGCGGTTCTAGCACTTTAGCTCTATCCCTATTCCATGGTGGGTGCATGTGGGACGGAATTGGTGTTTGATCCTTTCGGCGGCTTCACACACTCGTGTATAGAGGTGCGGCGACCACCTATCCTTTCTATTGCACATTGCAAACTTATGAACCAGACCAAAGACATGAATTGAATGCATGCATATGTTTGTTGCATTGTTTTATTTGCTCACTGAGCCATGATGTGTGGTCACCCTTTCGACGTCGAATATTTTTAGTTGATGATGCAAGTACTACTGTAGAAGACTATATGAATCCGATGTACGGACATGTTGCTGCGATGGATGCAGAAGCTATGATGGAGTCGCATGATTCGTCGTGCTAGTGCAACTCATGCGTCTTCGATTAGATTTATAGTTGGATTATTCAGAAGATGTAATTGATTAATTTATTTTATTTTATGTCTTAGTCATTTAAAGATAATTGGATAATTTATTTATGTTATCACTGTTAAATTCTCAGTTCATTAGTATTAAAGACTTCTGCTATTGTTTATTTTCTCTGATTATGATTGTAGATGTGTATGCTTTAAGCAAATGGACACAGCCTATTTGAGATCCTGATTGAACCGTTGGATCATAGACGATTCATCACACCATTCTGGTTGGTTCAGAATGGGGGTGTGACATGTGATGCTTGGTAAGTCACGGTGAAGCGGTCAAGGACCGCAGGATCTGACCTGCTAGGCAAATTAATTGCAATGTATTTTCCGTATCCTAGTGGAGGATAGCATCTTAGGTGTCACACCCCAATTCTGCCCCAACCAGAATGGTGTGATGAACCATCAATAAACCAACGGTTCAACCAGGATCTCGAATAAGCTATCCCCACCATGTTAAATCAAAACACATTCCACATTAATTAGAAATAATAAAGTAAATAGTGGAAGTCTTACAGATAATGAACTGAGGTCTAGTCATGATAAATAATTAATATTTCATTTATCTCCAAGTAACCAAAACATAATTTAATACATATTACAAATATCCAAATACAAAAGTTAAACACTAAGCGTATCCATAGTTGAAACACTAGCTTGACGAGTCATATTCGTTCTCCACAGCTTGCTCATCATAGCCACCACCTATTCATATGTTGGCGTGTTGACATAATCTCCAACCGTAATACCTGCAACATTAGAAACTAAAAAGAATTGCACACGCGAGGGTCAGCTCTCCAACTTGAGCTCAGTGAGTAAACAAAACAATGCAACAAACATATGCATGCATTCAATTCATATCTTTGGTCTGGTTCATAAGTTTGCAATGTGCAATAGAAAGGATAGGTGGCAGTCGCCCCTCTATACACGAGTATGTGAAGCCGCCCAAAGGATCAAACACCAATGCCGTCCCACATGCACCCACCATGGAATAGGGATAGAGCTAAAGTGCTTAGGACCGTACCGCATCTCACTTCCCCTGATGCCCTACCCATAGCAATACGTAAGCCCCTATCAGCGAGGGCTTGCAAATTGGACTCGCAACTAACCAATCCTAATGTCATACAGTGTATCCAAGGCCTCACCCTAGCACCCCTCAATACGTCCATAGAGATAGAGCTAAGGCCCCCTGACAAAGTCAGAGACTACATGGTCTGAGACCACCTCCCCTGATGCCCTACGACGTAATAGTTTTGCTAAGATAATGGCGATACGACGATGTTAGTGGACAAGACTTGAGTAGAGATAGAGTTAGAGTCTGGTGACCAGGATGAATGTAAGACCCGCATTAAACTAACCGATCTTACCACCTTGTACCAGATCTACCTATCATGGTCGAGCCAAGTGGACCAAGTGCATGAAGGAAATCACAAGACCAGGTATGAAATTGACCCAAAAATAGTAAATTTGAGGGTAGGGTCGCATGCCTAAACAAGTAGGGTCGACCCCACCTCAATAGAAGTCTAACCCATGACTTTTCAGTCGTAGGATTGGATGACTTGAGAACCATAGGGTCGACGGGTTCTGCGACCCTACGTGCGACCCTATAATGACAGACTAAAATCGTAAATTAAGAAACTTTCCTAATTTCAAGGAGTCCTTTTCTAATCTCGATATGACTTATTTTGGGAGGTTTTTCTCTATAAATAGGATGTCCCTTAGCCTCTCTCACTCCTTTTAGAACCCTAATTGAAAGTGAGAGAAAGAGAAGGAGAAGGAAGAAAAGAAGAGAAGGAAAATTGGAGAAAAGACTAAAGAAGAGGAGAAACTTCAGAGAAACCTCTGAATCTCAGCCAACTTCAGGTATGAGTCTAATTTCCTCATAAATTAAGAGCCTAGAATGGAATATGAAGAAGTTAGGATTAGGAGAAACCCAAATCCTCTATCCATGGATGAGTTTCAAAGGAATCCATAGAAGTAATCATCATAGGCTGGAAAGTGTGTAAAAATCATAGTTATGAGCCATAGAACAATCTTAGAATGGATCTACGAGACCTCAGGATCGATCACTTACCCTCGAAAAGTCCCAGGGAGGGTGTGGTCGCACATAGGGTCGATTGGTAACCGACCCCATGTCCAACCCTACCCCTAGGGTCGATTGGGTAACCGACCCTAGGTACTACCCTACCTGCGACCCTATGATTTTAGCTAGTCTAAATTTGTTGGAATTAATTCTAATTAAAATCTATCGACTTGTTAGGTTTTTCCTAGTGATTTAAAAGTGATTCTTAAAGCTTGAACAAGGATCTACACTCAATCAAAGGTGAGGGAACAAGACCTAAATTAATTGGATAATTAAAAGCTACTTTTGCTTATTGAGTCTGATACCATGATTGATTGATTCTATGCTTGTTTGCTTGTAATGAGCATTTAACATGTCATCCAATATTCCTGTTATTACTGTTCATGCATATTTAATTTCGTTTATTTATAACATGATGATGATGGTGATGTTAGGAATAGGCATGTGAATGTTTGTGTGTGGTTAGTGTACTTGATGCGAGTGGGGCATCAGGGGGAGGATGTGACACTGTGGTTCATTGTCACACCCTAATTCTGTACTATTCAGAATGGTGTGATGAACCGCTAATAAATCAATTGTTCAACCAGGATCTCAAATAGGTTGTGTCCGTTTACTTAAACCATACACATTCACAACAATAATCAGAGTAAATACACAATAGCGGAAGTCTTAAATATTAAAAGAACTGAGAATCTAAATGTGATAAAATAATTAATTTAACCAATTATTTCCAAAAAGACTGAGACATAAACTTAAATAATTATTTCAAATACATTGTCTGTATAATCCAAATAAAAGTCTAATAAAAAACACAGGAGTTGCACTCGCATGTGGAATCATGCGACTCCGTCATCACTTCAGCGTCCATCGCTGCCGCTTTCATATCTGTGGTCTGGTTTATAAGTTTGCAATGTGCTATAGAAAGGTTCGGAGGCCGCCTCACCTCTATACACGAGTGTGTGAAGCCGCCCAATGAATATTGGCATTGCCGTCCCACATGCACCCACCATGGAAATAGTGTACCCAATGGGTATCGGCATTGTAGTACCACATGCTCCCATACCAATACGTAAGCCCCTGTTGGCGAGGGCTTACAAACTGGGCTCACAACTAACCAATTCTAATGTCAAACAGTGTATCTAAGGCCTCACCCCAGCATCCCTCAATACGTCCATAGAGATAGAGCTAAGGGCCCCCAGCAGAGTCAGATACTACATGGTCCGAGACCACCTCCCCTGATGCCCTACGACGTAATAGCTCTGCTAAGGTAATGGCGATACGACGATGTTAGTAGACAAGACTTGAGTAGAGATAGAGCTAGAGTCTGGTGACTAGGATAAACCACAGTGTCACGTCCTCCCCCTGATGCCCCACTCGCATCAAGTACACTAACCACACACAAACATTCACATTCCTATTCCTAGCATCATCATCATCATCATGTTATAAATAAACTGAATTAAATATGCATGAGCAGTAATAACAGGAATATTGGATGTCATGTGAAATGCACATTACAATCATACACGCATAGAATCATTCATGGTATTGGACTCAATAAATAAAAACAGTTTATTATTAGCCAATTAGTTTAGGTCTTATTCCCTCACCTTTGGTTGATCGTAGATCCTCGTCTAAGCTTTATGAATCACTTTTAAATCACTGAAAAACCTAATCAAGTTGATAGATTTTAATTAGAATTAATTCCCTTAAGTTTAGACTAACAGAAACTGAGGGGTGGCAGGTGGGGTAGCACCTAGGGTAGCAGTTTTTATGACCACAGGGCGTAGGGTCGCAGGGTAGGGTAGCACCTGGGGTAGTAGTTTCTACGACCCCAGGGTGTTGGGTCGCAGGTAGGGTCAGACATACTGCGACCCTACGTGCGATCACACCCTCCCTGGAACTTCCCGAGGGCATGTGATCGATCATGTGGGTCTCGTGGGGTCAAATATCATGCGACCCTACGTGCGACCACACGTGTTATGGTCGACCTTTCACTCTTAAGTCCATTCCTTTGTCACACCCCAATTCCACACTATTCAGAATGGTGTGATGAACCGCTAGCAAACCAACGGTTCAACCAGGATCTCGAGTAGGCTATATCCGTTTTATCTAAACCCCATACATCCACATTCATAATCAGAGTAAATACACAATAGCGGAAGTCTTATAGTAGAATGAACTGAGAAATCTAGATGTGATAATCATATTTAAGTAGCAAATTATTCTGTATCAACTAAGACATAAATAAATATCAATTACAAGTCTTTACTAAATCCAAATAATTAAAATAAAAAATCTAATCGAATACGCATGAGTTGCACTCGCAAGAGGAGTCATGCGTATCCACTTCGTCTTCAACTTCTATCGGCGCCATGTGCCCGTACACTGGAGCGTTGACATAATCTTCGACGGCAGTACCTGCATCATCAACTAAAAATATTCGACGTCGAGAGGGTGAGCACACATCATGGCTCAGTGAGCAAACAAAACAATGCAACAATACATATGCATGCATTCAATTCATATATTTAGTATGGTTTATAGTTTGCAATGCGCAATAGAAAGGTTCGGTGGTCAAAGGTTAACATTTATTGACCCCTCCTCTATACACAGGGTGTGGAAGTTCGCCCAAAGGTTAACGTTTATTGTCATCCCCATCCACCCTATCATGAACATTGTACAACAAAGGTTAACGTTTATTATTGTACAGTGCCCTACCAACACGTAAGCCCCTGCTGGCGAGGGCTTGCAAACTGGGCTCGCAACTAATTAATCCTAATGCCAAACAGTGTATCCAAGGCCTCACCCCAGCATCCCTCAGAACGCCCATAGAGATAGAGCTAAGGTCCCCTGATAGAGTCAGAGACTACAAGGACCGAGACCACCTCCCCTGATACTCTACGACGTAATAGTTCTGCTAAAGTAATGGCGATACAACGATGCTAATGCACAAGACTTGAGTTAGAGATAGAGCTAGAGTGCTGAGGCCCGGCCTATGACACCCCCCTGATACTTGCTTGCATCAAGTACACCAACCACACACATACATTCACATGCCTATTCCTATCATCAAGGTCATTATCATGTTATAAACAATAAAGTAAATATGCATGAACAATAAATAGAAATATTGGATGACATGTTGAATGCACATTACAAGCATATTTGCATAGAATCAAGCATAGCATTGGACTCAAGAAATAAAAATAATTTATTATTAACCAATTAGTTTAGGTCTTGTTTCCTCACCTTTACTTGATCGTAAGTCCTCTTTCAAGCTTTAAGAATCAACTATATATCGATATTATATCACTAAAAAACCTAACCAAGTCGATAGAATTTAATTAGAATTGATTCGAACTTTAAAAAGCATGCTGCTAACTGGGGGTCGATGCTAGGGTCAGAGGTTTGGTCGACCCTGGGTGCAACCACCCTTATTTTGGACTTCCCGAACACTGGGGGTCGATGCTCAGGGTCTGGTAGGGTCGATTGGCCATCGACCCCCCATGCGACCCCTGTGGGTTTTGTTAATTTTTCTTCCTTCAGTCCATTCTTCGTGTTTGGGGTCCTATGACTTGCTCCTACAGTCCATTCCACACATGTTCTATGGCCTAAAACCGTGGTTCATTCACCTATATGGCTTTCATGACTTCCCCCATGGTTTTCCATGAAAACCTAACCATGGGTGGATGGTTTAGGTTCCTCTTAGATAATCCCCTCTTCATTATCTACTCTAAGGTCTTAAGAAATTCATGGAGATAGTATCCATACTTGAAAAGTATGCTTCTTCCTCTGAATCCCTTCTCTTTGGTCTTCTTCTCCACTTTCCTTCTCTTCTCCTTCTCTTCCTTCTCTTCTCTTTCTCTCAATCCAATTAGGGTTGTAAAAGGAGTGAAAGAGGCTTAGAGACGTCCTATTTATAGAGTAGAAACTCCTAAAATAAGTCCCATTGAGATTAGGAAGGAATCCCATTGAAATTAGGAAAGTTTCCTAGTTATTGGTTCGAGCTATTTTTACCGATTACCGGGGGTCGATAGGGGGGTCGGAGATCCCGTCGACCCCTGGTCCTTAAAATGTCTGACCCCCCATGAAAACTGGGGGTCTGACTTTTATACTAGGGGGGGTCCGACCCTCCCTTGCTGGGTATGCAACCCTCCCCTTATTTTGAGTGTTTTTGGGTCAGTTTAATACCTGGGATCGTGATCTCCTTCACGCACTTGATCCATATGGTTCGACCATGATGGATAGACCTGGTTCAAGGTGGTAAGACCGGGTTAGTTTGATACGGGTCTTACAGATGTTCGAATCCTTTGGCTTATCTTCATAGTCCTTCCTATGATTGTTCTATGGCTCAAAACTACAATTTTTACACACTATCCACTGTCCACAATGATTTCCTCTATGGATTCTCTTGGAATTTGTCCATGGATGGATGATTTGGGTTTCTCCTAATCCTATCTATCTCAATTCATGTAGGGAATAAGGTTCATACCTTAGGTTTGCTGAGATTCAGAGTTTTCTCTGAACTTTCCTCTTCCATGGTCTTCTTCTTCAATTCTCCTTCTCTTCCTTCTCTTCTCTTTCTCTCTCTTTCAATTAGAGTTCTAAAGGAGTGAAAGAGGCTAAGGGACGTCCTATTTATAGAGGAAAACCCTCCAGAATAAGCCCCAATGAGTTTAGGAAAGAACCCCCTTCGGATTAGGAAGGTTTCCTAAATTTGATTTCTGGCTGTTTTTGTAGGGTCACATGTAGGGTCGCAAAATCCGTGACCCTACATTTTTAAAATGTGCGACCCTACGACCAAAAAGTCATGGGTTGGACTCTTTTGAGGTGGGGTCGGTCACACCTGTTTAGGCATGCGACCACACACTCATATTTGACTGTTTTTGAGTTAAATTTTATTCCTGGTCTTGTGGTTTCTTCACGCACTTGGTCCACTTGGCTCGACCACGATAAGTAGACCTGATACAAGGTGGTAAGACCGGTTAGTTCGATACAGGTCTTACAACTCCACCACCCTCAAAAGAAATTTCGTCCTCGAAATTTGAACATACAGATCTTACATTAGGGGGATAAAACAGATGGTCTGGGAATCTTACTTGGGTATTGGAAGGGTACATATGATGTCATATAGGACTGGTTAGTAACAGAACCCATGTATGTAACCCTAGCCAGTAGGGGGTCATGTACTGGTAGGATGGAGTGATAAGGGGAAAGGGTCGGTAATGTTCGTTGGAGCGTCACTAGCCGGACTTGCTGCCCAATCACCATTCTGATTGAGACGTCCTGTGGGGGCACCAAGCCTATCAATGTAGGCTGGTGAGTACCTAGCACTCCCATGCATGGAGGTTATAGTCAGCCTCAGTGTGGCTAGACCTTACCTTAGCATAGTTATCATACATTATATCGGACCCTTTTTGTGTGCATAATCTATTCATGTGATTGTTTGCTTGTTTGTTTCTCACTAAGCTCAAGTTAGAGAGCTCACCCTGGCGATTGCCACTCGTTTTAGTTGTGACTGCAGGTACTATGAAGATGAAGCGGGAAGCTACTCCAACTGAACCAGAATACCCATAAGAAGCAGGTCATGGAGGCGATAAACCGAGTAGTGGGAAGTGGACGTAGAGGACTATGCACAAAGATGGAAGGCTACTCCAGTTGAAAGTCATAATTAGTTATTTACAATTTATGTTACTTAAACTTTTTAAAGTGATTTAGTGCCCACTGTATTAGGGCTATGAAGTTATGTTATGATGATTTGAGACCCAAGATAACAATTGAACGGATACAATTATTACTACTAATTTATAATTAGAAGTTAAATATTTGCTTATTATATTTTCGCTATTTAATTTACTCTATATCTGAGTAATGGAAGTGAAAATGGTTGATGTTAGTATTAATTGAGCATGTATCCTAGTTGGACTACGAATAAAATGATCGGTGGTCCAATCGCCCGTCGAAACTTTACATATCGTAAATTTGGGGTGTGACAAGTTCGGTATGATTCTTATATCTTAAGCTCCTATAAGGAATGTGAGTGAAGTGTCCAAGGCTCCGAGTCGTGCGTCGATAGTGATTGGGTTCCACGACCCCGCCCCTACCTGTGTCATGATGGGGAGGGGGATGGGGATGTGAGTCGGGTTCCGGCATGTCCCTCCGCATGTATCCTTTTAGAAAGATGTCTATATGTAGGGTGGTATCCCTACGTATAGAGGTGCAATTGCAGCCATTGATCTAAGCATCTTAAATCAAAACTCTGACATATGCATGCCAGACCTCGACCGCAACTATGTTACAGGTGTGGGCGCGGATGCGGATCACGTATGGGGATGGGGATGTGGTGTGAGTCGGGTTCAGACATGTCCCTTCGCAGGTGTCCTTTTGGAAAGGTGCCTATACGTAGGGTGGTATCCCTACGTATAGAGGTGCAACCATAGCCATTGATTTAAGCATCTTAGTTCAAAGAGCATCTAGGCCGTCCAATCAAATGGACATGACCCATTCTAAAGTCACCTTTAAGTGGTGTCTATCCCCTATAAATAGAGGATGACCCCCAAGAGTCTAATTCATTCCAAATTCGAGATTTCGTCTCCTCTTCTCCCTCCAACTCTCTCTACTCTGATTTAGACGATCGAGTCAAGTCCTTCTTGTTTTCAAAGGCTGTTAACCTTAGTTGTCGAGACATTTGACAACATCCAACGTCCCTTGAGTGCACATCGGTTAGGTGGGCTCCTAGAGCTGTTTCATCTTGGAGGTTGGTATGCAGAAGCCCCGGTTGTACCATATAAGGAGGTAAACACATTAAGGAGAGTATGCTACACGACTCAGCTCTAAATTGGTATTTGGTTCGATTCATATAAGGTATGTGTTCATATCTCATTATATTATATTATGGAAAAAAATTCATCTACCACCCAAAAACTATGTCGAAAACCATCTACCACTCACAAGTTTCCAAACCCGCCCCACTTAATTGACGAAATAAACTTAAAATAGTGTTAGACATTTCTATCATTCCTCTTAGAAATTGAAAATTTTTAAAATTATTAATTTGACCTTACAATCCAATGTCTTTTTTTCATCTAGGATTTCAACTCCATACCTACTATAGGCCATGCAACCTAAATCAGCACAGGTTCGGTATCGACGTCTCCGTCCGACCAGCGCGACGCACCGCGACAAAATATCCAAAACAACAGAAAATACGAAACCAGGTTTTAAAAAAAAATGATAAAGAAAAGAAAATACTCTAAATTTGCGTCGAAGGAATAGATGGAAGAACATGCTAGATAAATCAATCAAAGCAAGCACTACAAGCAAAATCAAAGATATAAAGGCTTTTAAATGCTGATTGAAGTAATTAGTATCGAAGCTTCACAAGAAGGGTTCAGAGGGTTCAAGCATTAGGGTTTCAAAATTCAACGGGTTCAGAGAACGAAGAGGGATTTAACAGGTTGATTTGCCAGAGAATTTGGAGGAAAAGTTTCACCGAGGAAGGAGGAGAATGAATAGGGATTGAATGGGTTTCAAATCATCGATATAAAATCTGAAAATTTTCAGGCGGACTGGATTTTGCAAGAAGATTGGGGGAACGATACTGCGGAAGATCTGATCGATGCTCTCCGTGAAGTCGATTGGTCATCACCTCCTCGTCCTCTCACAGAGTTCTTCTCCAGATTCATGGTCCCTATATCTTATGTTAAATGAAACAGTCGTCTCAAATGCAATCTTTACTAGTACGTTATCGTCCCAACTTCTTTACTGGTTCTCTTAACCAATAACCCCTTAAGTCGTTTGGAAAGGTGCTTTCCGAAAGAGGCGGTTTTTTTCGTTCGTTGGCGGCTGCAGAGGAATGAACGGAAGCGCCCAAAACAGAAATGGGGAGAGGAGAGAAAATATGGGGAAAAACAGAAGAAGGGAGTTGGCTGACGAGAGGAAAGGGGAAGGTAGAAGCAAAAGGAGTGGTTTTTTTTTTTCTTGAGTGGCTTTTTGGTAGTTGGATTGAGGGTTTTCGAAGCAGAGAGCTTGCTTATTTTTCATTCTTCCTATTCTTTTAAGGATGAAAGCTGTTGGTGGACGACGACGGTGGTCGGATTCGAGTAAAAATTAGATTTCAGAAGAACTCATCTCACGGAAATCCAAACATAAATATTCTAAGGAACATATAAGACCAGAATGAATTTTCACTAGACAATATAATTTCAGAAATATTCTAAGGAACATATAAGATCGAAAGGAATATCACTCCAAAAGGCAAGGTAAAATATCTTTCTGCTGAGATCAAATCGTCGGAGATGAGAGAGGCTTGCAGAAAATCAAACCGCCAGAGTTGATCGAAAATAATTCGCCTGAATTCAATCCGTCACCGGGTATTTTCTAAAACCTTATGTCGCAGGGTGTCAATGGAGGTGGGTGACGGGGTTGCTATGATGGTGATGGGTTTGGTGTTGCAGGGTTGTAGTGGTGGTGGGAATGGTTGGGGATGATGGTTGAAGGGTGAAATGGTCTTTCATCATTACAATAAGAGCAGTGTTGTCCTTGAATTTTCAATTTGAGATGACACCATCATCTAATGGGACTACTAACAGGGTGGTCTCTTTGATTAACGGTGTCAAAAGTTTGGATGGTATATTATGATTTCGAAAACCTATGGATGGTAAATGATTTTCCACATAATTTTTGAATGACAGATAAATTTTTTTTATATTATATTATATAGTTTGAAGTATATAATTATATGTTTTGATTGGTGATATTATTATTAATATCATATGTTTTTGTCTTAAACAATATTGTATTGCTGTGTTACTATTTCCTACATGTATTTATTTATTTTGAAATCTTTCTTCATGGTCATTCTGATTTATGCATTTGAGAACTTAAACACTGGTAGCTTCGGAGGGCCAACAAAGAGATGACACATTGAGTGAGGGTTTTGTTGGTGATTCTTGAATAGATATGGTAGACTTTTTTTTTAATGCATTAAACAAACAAATTAGAGAATTATAAAGCTACACTTCTTCCTCACCCAGTCCATGGGAGACTTGTATTATCAAGGCCGCATCGTGAAGAACGGTACCACTGAGTTGCAGTGGCAAGAAGGAGAGGGGGAGGAGAGAGAAGCAAAAGATGCAACTCAGATGTGAAATTGAGAGAAAGAGAGTAATGCATGAATTGGACGATTAGGATTTTTCTACCCCGATTAATGTTTATTTTAAATGCTAATGTGTATAATTCCATTATACCTTTTCTAAACCTTTAAATAAAAATTATATTGCAGGTTTAGGTATATATACCAAAAACCTATAGTCTATTATGTTCTGTGATCATCAAGCAATTTTTTTATTTTAGGTAAGAAAATGTTTTTTTATAAATAGATCAAAAGCAAAGACATAAATGATACCAAAGAGCACGCCTAATCCCCTATGGAGCACAGGTAAAGGCGGACATAAGAAAAAAAAAAATTGTTCCCATAGCATCCCGAGTAGAAATGGTTTTTTGGTATAAGCTATCCATGTAATCCTCAAAATTCAAAACCATTCAAAATGCTAGAGAGAAATTTCTTGGATGGACTTGCTGATTGAAAATTGAAGAAACTAAAATAAATAATACGATTAATTCACCCAAACTGTGATTGGAAGCTTGGCCTCGCAATGTCTTGGTCTAATAACAAATCAACACGCTTTTTTTTTTTTTCTTTTTTCTTTTTAAATAATTACCATACAGAAGTTCATATGAGATTGGAAATTTA
>CM053275.1:75217078-75247052 GCA_028583415.1 Protea cynaroides
AAGTTGGGTCGCAGTAGGGTAGCAGTTGTCCGAGACCCCGTGGTGTAGGGTCGGTCATAGGGTCGATTATCTATCGACCCTAGGTGCGACTCACAGCCTCCCTGGACTTCCCGAGAGCATGGGCTCGATCCTGTAGTCTGGTAGGGTCGGTTACCAATCGACCCTACGTGCTACCACATGTAGTTTGAGTTGACCTTTCATCCTATAGTCCATTCTTTCATGTTTGGATTCATTGGCTTACTTTTATAGTTCATTCTATGATTGTCCTATGGCTCAACACTCCAAGTTACACACTTTACTTTGTTTCCAATGATTTCCCCCATGGATTCCATTGGAATTTATCCATAGATGGATGATTTGGGTTTCTCCTAGATCATAGTCTCTTCATGAACTATTCTAGGGTCTTACATAATTCATGGAGAATGAATTCATACCTTAGGGTTGCTGAGATTCAGAGATTTCTCTGAATTTCTTCTCCTTAGTCTTCTTCTCTAATTCTCCTTCTCTTCTCCTTCTCTTCTCTTTATCTCACATTCAATTAGGGTTTCAAAAGGAGTGAAAGAGGCTTAGGGATGTCCTGCAGGTCTTTGTCGTTCAGCCTTCACTCTCTGACAATTTAGGCATTGAGAGACGAATTTAGCTACATCTACTTTCATTCCTCTCTGCTAATATAATTTCTTTAAATCATGATACATTTTTGTACTTCCAGGATGTATCGAATAGGCGGTGGTATGGGCTTCCTTCATTAGTCGGTGTCTAATGTCCAAACTTTCTATTTCAGGTACACATATTCTTCCTTTATACTTCAGTACCTTTTCATCGTCCAAGGCGAACTCAGGGATAGTCCTATCTTTTTCAATGTCCTCTTGTACCGTTCTTAGATAAGGGTCTGATTTAATAGCTATTTTCACTTCATCAATTATATCAGGTACAATCTTCAATGTGGCAAACATATTCGAAAACTGATGAATAAACCCTTAGTTGGTGGATTCATCCGGTGCATCTATCACGAACTGCTCATTATCGTAATTAAACACTTTTTCGGTAGTACACATTGCGGCAGTTGTGTTAACCTCTCCTTGAGATTTTATCATTGCTTTTCTACTCAGCGCGTCAGCTACCACATTAGCTTTCCCCAGATGATACTGGATATCACAATCATAGTCATTCAATAGTTTCAGCCATCTTCTTTGCCTCATATTCAACTCCTTCTGATTAAAGAGATAAGTAAGACTCTTATGATCTGATTTAATATGAAATTTCTCTCCGTACAAGTAATGTCTTCATATCTTGACAGCATGTACCACTGTCGCTAATTCCAAGTCATGAGTGGGATAGTTCTTCTCACATGTCTTCAGTTGTCTTGAGGCATATGCAATTACTTGTTCTCCTTGCATAAGTACACATCCTAAACCCAATCCTGACGCATCAGTATACAAAATAAATGGTTGTCCTGGAATCAGAATAGTCAAGATCCGAGCAGATATCAATCTAGCCTTCAATGTTTGGAAACTCTTCTCACATTTATCAGTCTAAACAAACTTTTCTCCCTTCTTAGTCAAACTGGTGAGAGGTATGGCAATTCGGGAATAGTTTTCCATGAATCATCGATAATACCCAGCTAGACCTAGAAAACTTCTAATTTCTGCAACGCTCTTCGGTGCTTCCCACTTCAAAATGGCTTCAATCTTGCTAGGATCCACTTTAATTCCTTCAGCGGATACAACGTGGCCTAGGAAAGCGACTTCATTTAGCCAAAGCTCACACTTTGTAAATTTGGCGTAAAGCTTCTCTTTTCGTAATCGCTGCAGAGCGGCTCTTAAATTCATAATATGAGTTTCCTTGTCCTTAGAGTAGACCAATATATCATCAATGAATACAATGACCGACGTATCCAATATATCATGGAATACCCAATTCATAAGTTCCATAAAAGTTGCTGGTACGTTAGTCAATCCAAAAGACATGACCAAAAATTCATAATGTCCATATCTTGTCCTAAATGCTATCTTGGGAATATCTCCGTCCTTGATCTTCAACTGATGGTATCCTGACTGAAGATCGATCTTAGAGAACACCTTGGCACCTTGCAATTGATCAAACAAGTCGTCGATCCGAGGCAATGGGTACCGATTCTTAATTTTCAGGTTATTCAGTTCCCGGTAGTCTATACACAGTCGAACACTATCGTTCTTCTTCTTTACGAATAATACTGGCGCTCCCCATGGTGATATGCTAGGTCTGATGTAACCCTTGTCTAGTAGTTCTTGTAAATGTACTTTTAATTCCTTCAGTTTAGTAGGAGTCATTCGATAAGGTGCTTCAAATACTGGTGTGGCTCCGGGTATCAGATCTATATCAAACTCTGTAGCTCGGTCGGGTGGTAGTCCTGGTAGTTCTTCCGGGAAATACATCTGGAAAGTCACGCACGACATGAATATCCTCCATTCGTGGTGCTTCCTTTGAGAGGTCGACCACTGATACTAGATACCCAACTCCTCCTTTCTCGAGGCATTTCTTAGCCTTTAATGCAAAGAGGATGAGTTTTCATTTACGAGGGAGTTTGGTTCCCGCAAAATTGAACTCCGCTCCTTTCTTGTCTTTAAATGTCAGCTTCTTTTCGGCACATAGTAGGTTTGCAGAATGCTGAGCTAACCAGTCCATTCCCAAGATGACGTTAAAGTCTGCCATCTCAAGTTGAATCAAGGTTGCATCTAAGGTTTTCTCGTCAATAAGAACTGGACATGGTCCATAACCTTTTTCTATTCCACTTATAATCCCATCGGCGATCGTACAAGCAGTTTTATTGTAGACTTTCTTCTCAAGTCCTAGAACATGTTCACGAATACTTCCCCTAAGTCCCATGACGATCCTTCGGGTCTTCGTATCTTTTGCTTGCATACTGACTGGTGCAAAGAAGAATAGCTCCTCATAACGCTGTTGATATGCATCGACAATCATTTGTCCCTGATACAAACTCAGGAACTCTTTCTCTATAGAATCTCTAAAACTTTTAGGAAAGTACTTCTCAAAGAATGCCTCCTTATATATATCCCAGGTCAGTTGCGCGTGCTTTGTTAACAGATAAGTCCGTGTGCACTTCCACCAGTGGTATGCATCACCTTTCAGCATGAACGTTGCACACAGTACTTTCTACTCCTCAGTAATTGTCATCATCATGAAATTTCTCTCCATTTCATCAATCCAGTGTGCTGGCCATAAAGGATCAGCTGGCTTACCATTATATTCCTTGAGCTTCATCTTCAAGAAACGCTCGACCAGTCTGGAGTTGTCCAGCTGATACGGAGCGTAGGCCCCATACATAGGTGGTTGGTACTGATAACCACCTTGAGCTACTTCAGGATTCTGCACTTGAGCCTGCATGACTGGAGTTTGAGGTGCATGGGGTACCGTGTTACTTCCCCCTAGTACTGTGCTTGTCCCGCCCGGCATCGATGTCGTCTGTGCAGTGCAGCTTGGAAAAGCCATGCCTATGGCAGCTTGCATATTAGCTTGTACCTATTGTATTTGCTGCAGCTATTGTGCCAAGTTCATTATGGTCGTGCCGGTGGCCGTAGGTGGGGCTGGCAAGTTGGTAGTATTTGTCTAGCCATTAACCACGGACGGTGCCGTATTTCAGATTCTCTTATGTCTCGGGATGTATATGGCTGTCTTCCTCCAACGTGGTCCCGGTAGTGGAATAGAGTTATGGCTTTGTCAAGGTCACTCTTCGCCCAGCCATTTTCCTGTAGGTGGTGGTAGTGGATATTACGATGGTCCGGTCAGTCTTCCCCGAGCCATTTTCTATTCGATGGTGGATAACCAATCATAGCACATGTGAGGCAATCAATATAGTTGTTCTCCAGTCAAAAATCCAACTAATCAATATAATTTTCAAATTTTTCAGATCATTCTGACAAAAATACTGTATTTTCCATCATAGGGTCGATGGTAGGGTCGATCATTATGCGACCCTAGGGTATGCGACCCTGAGAATCACTGTCAGCTTACCAAGAGCCTAGGGTTGATGGTAGGGTCGGTATATGTCCGACCCTAGGGTCGACCCCTAGTTCTCTGTCAGATTATCAAGAGGTTAGGGTCGATGGGTGGGTCGGAGGTAGGGTTGAATGTCTTGGTCGAATTATGCGACCCTACGTTCCAGAATCAGGTTTTTAAACCCGATTTTGGATTCATTTCCCATTCTTTCTTCTGTTTTCCAACTCAACTCGTTTCTCTGAGTTGCTACAGTAACGACCCCTACCTGTTTGGTGATCCTATCCTTCGTTCGCGACTACCACTCCTTCTCTACAGGTATGTTCTATATTGTTTCTTGTTTTTAATGCTTTTTAGCTAGGTTTTTGCCCATTTACATCATTTTCTTCAAATTAAACTTTTTCCAATTGTAAAAATTTCATTTTTATTGGGGGATTTTGCTATTGGTCACCTAATGGATGAAAGCCCTCAAAAATATTTGAGTTTCATCGGATGGTTGTCGAGAAACTTGAAATTTTCCATTTTTGCCCTAATTTTTGATATTTTTTGAATTTATTGAAATTTCTTCAAATTCGATCTCTCAAATTTAAATTTCCAACTGTATGAGCCTTGCAGGATAGTTTAGAACCTATGTAAGTCCTCCTGCCCAAGTGTATGGGTGAAAAGTGAGGCTTTTGACCAATTTATGCCGTTATAATGCTGAAATTTTTGGGTTTTTCACCATTACTGATCTATTATCTGTTTTTCTTTGTTTCGACAGATAACATGGTTCATACCAAGGTTCCTAGGTCCCGTGACCCAGTCTGCTTCCGCTCCAATGAGGCCAAAGCTCAGTATGCTCATTATCCGTGTAGGAAGGTAGAGGGAGGTCGTCGTTTGGACTTGGCTAGTCTAGCCTTATTCGACGTGGAGAGGGCATTTGGTGACATGGGCTGGTTTCCTGTGATTACCTATGACGCCTGTACCCGTCCGGATCTGGTGAGACAGTTCTATTGTAATCTCCAGGTGGTGGAAGATCACAATGACACTGAGAGGGGTAGGGAGCTCAGGATCGCGAGCTACGTCAAAGGAGTAGAGGTTTCCTTTGACTGCCAGTAGTTAGCTGATCTTTTGGGCATATCACATGACGGCCCTCTAGTGTACTGTGCTCCCAAGGAGCCCCAGTTCTTTTCCTTGGAGATGCGGGCTGAGATTGACAGTCAGCTTATCAGAGATGAACGCTGGGAGATGAAAGCGATCAACCTACGTCCAGAGCCTCGGGTGTACTGTAAGATCATCTAGCAAAACCTGATATCCCAAAGTGGACATTATGAGAGGATCTCCCAGTTGACTCAGTACTTTCTTTATTGTATCTACACTAGGCAGCCTGTCTGCCTCCCTTATATTATTATGCGGACGATGATCTGTGCTACGCTGCCTGGTCAGATAGGCAACCTGCCCTATGGACGTCTGATCACCACCCTGCTTACCCACCTAGGTGTTGATTTAGTGGATGAGAGGATTCAAGAGAAGACCTTCTCCTCGGTTCTGGACTGGGAGGCCATCTGTAGGATGGGCATGCGGGATGCTCAGGTCAGTGATGAGGAGAGGAATGCTCTGGTGCGTCCTTGTACTCGGGTAGAGGTGGCAGACGCTGAGGCAGTAGCAGCAGCAGCCGCAGGAGCAGGGGTTCATGGGGGTGATGCTGAGGATGAGGAACGTATGTTCATGGATGTGGACTCCATACCTCCTCCATCACCTCTACATTCTACTGGAACTGGTCCATCTCAGACACCTTCACGCATGGCTGGTCCTTCACGCCCACCATCTGATGATATGATCGGATTACTTCGTGAGATCAGGGAGGCTCAACGTGCGATGGATTTGAGAGTGGGAGAGCTTCTAGATGCTCAGCGTGTGTCTGATCAGTGGATGGTTGCGTTGACAGCTAGTCTCCAAACGACCCAGACTCAAGTTGCCTGGTTGACTAGAGTCTATGTTGAGGACTATGACAGAGATCGCGAGGCACCGCCTCCTCCATCACCTCCAGCTCCATGAGGTATTTTTTTTTTTTTTATTCCTCTTTTGTATTACAGAGTAATTGTCTGGGTTGTGGACTGTACTCAGCTTTGGATATGTGTATAAACTTGCTTTTGGTTTGATGTATATAAAACTTGTTTCTCCCTTTATATGTGCATTATTCTCTTTCTTAATTTTGTCTCAAACAACACAGGTGCTTACTGTGTTTTCTTATTAAAGCTTTTAAATTTTATCCTAACTCAGTTCACGAAATTTTATGGAAGTATACCGATTTAATAGACAGGGCCTGAGAGCTCTGACATCAAGTTGTCACACCCCAATTTTGTACTGTTCAAAATGGTGTGATGAACCATTAATAAACCAACGGTTCAACCAGGATCTCAAATAGGCTGTGTCTATTTGCTTAAATCATACACATCCACAACCATAATTAGAGTAAATACACAATAGCGGAAGTCTTAAATATTAAATGAATTGAGAATCTAAATGTGATAATCATAAATAAAATACCAATTATCTTTCATTGAATGAGACATAAGTAAATAAAATAATCAATTACATTTACTGAATAAACCAAATAAAATCTAATAAAAAACGCATGAGTTGCATTCGCATGACGAATCATGCGTCTCCATTATATCTTCTGTGTCCATCACCGCAACGTGCCCAAATGCGAGAGCATTCATATAATCTTCCATGGTCATACCTACATCATCAACTAAAAAAATTTGAATTCGAAAAGGGTAAGCACACATCACGTTTCAGTGAGCAAACAAAACAATGCAACAAACATATGCATGCATTTAATTCAAATCTTTGGTCTGGTATATAAGTTTGCAATGTGCTATAAAAATGTTCGTTGGCTGCCTCACCTCTATACATAGGGTGTGTAGGCCCACCCAATGGGTCAAACACCATTGTCATCCACATCCACCCCCCATGGAATAGAGATAGAGCTAAAGTACTTAGGACCGCATCGCATCACACTTCCCTTGATGCTCTACGCATACCAACACGTAAGCCCCTGTTGGCGAGGGCTTGCAAACTGGGCTCGCAACTAACCAATCTTAATATCAAACAGTGTATCCAAGGCCTTACCCAACATCCCTCAATACATCCATAGAGATAGAGCTAAGGCCCCCCAGCAGAGTCAGAGACTACCCGGTCCGAGACCACCTCCCCTGATGCCCTACGACGTAATAATTTTGCTAAGGTAATGGTGATACGACGATGCTAGTGGACAAGACTTGAGTAGAGATAGGGCTAAAGTGCTTAGGACCGCACCGCATTACACTTCCCCTGATGCCCCACTCGCATCAAGTACACTAACCACACACAAACATTTACATGCCTATTCCTAGCATCATCATCATCATCATCATGTTGTAAATAAACTGAATTAAATATGCATAAACAATAATAACAGGAATAGTAGATGACATGTGATATGCACATCAATCATACAATCATAGAATCATACATGGTATTGGACTCAATAAACAAAAATAGTTTATTATTATCTAATTAGTTTAGGTCTTGTTCCCTCACCTTTGATTGAGTGTAAATTCTCTTTCAAGCTTTAAGAATCACTTTTATATCACTAGTTGAACCTAGTAAGTCGATAGATTTCAATTAGAAATAATTCCAATAATTTTAAGCTTGTTGTATAGCTAGGGCCGCAGGTTGGGTCGCAGGTAGGGTAGCAGTTGTTTGAGACCCCAGGGTGTAGGGTCGATCATAGGGTCGGTTATCCATCGACCCTAGGTGCGGCCACAGCCTCCCTGGACTTTCCAAGAGCATGGGGTCGATCCTGTAGTCTGGTAGGGTCGATTACCAATCGACCCTACGTGCTACCACATGTAGTTTGAGTCGACCTTTCATTCTACAGTCCATTCTTTCATGTTTGGATCATTTGGCTTACTTTTATAGTTCATTTTATGGTTGTTCTATGGCTCAAAACTCCAAGTTACACACTTTACTTTGTTTACAATGATTTCCCCCATGGATTCCATTGGAATTTATCCATGGATGGATGATTTGGGTTTCTCCTAGATCCTACTCTCTTCATGAACTATTCTAGGGTCTTACATAATTCATGGAGAATGAATTCATACCTTAGGGTTGCTGAGATTCAGAGATTTCTCTGAATTTCTTCTCCTTAGTCTTCTTCTCCAATTCTCATTCTCTTCTCCTTCTCCTCTTTCTCTCACTTTCAATTAGGGTTTCAAAAGAAGTGAAAGAGGCTAAGGGACGTCCTATTTATAGAGAAAAACCTCCCAAAATAAGTCTCATCGAGATTAGGAAAGGATCGCCTTGAAATTAGGAAAGTTTCCTAATTACGGTTTCAGTCTGTCATCCTAGGGTCGATGCTAGGGTCACAGGATCCGTCGACCCTAGGGTCTCAAGTCATCTGACCCTAGGACTGAAAAGTCATGGGTTGGACTCTATTGAGGTGGGGTCAACCCTACCTGTTTAGGCATGCGACCCTACCCTCAAATTTACTGTTTTTGGGTCAATTTCATACCTGGTCTTATGATTTCCTTGACGCACTTGGTCCACTTGGTTCGACCATGATAAGTAGACCTAGTACAAGGTGGTAAGACCATTTAGTTTGATATGGGTCTTACAATATTAGGGTTTAGTTAGAATAGATTTGTTGAATAACCATTGAGATTATAAACACATCTCACAGAGCTGACCGGTCACAGTACCGGTCGCCGCACTGTGGGGAAACCTGTGATCAGTATGGTCGACCGGTCCCCACAGACCAGTCCCTGAGAGATACCAATTGCAGTACCAATCGCATATGGTGCGATCGGTATGGTCGACCGCTATGTCTCTGGAAGACCATACGTTTGGTTTCCTGACTTCTGTCAATCGTCCCGTAATGATCCTAGGGTTTCTCCTACATATTCTAGGTCTGAGCATTGAGTTAGAGTTGTTTCCAACTCCATTCAAGTCCTAGTTTCGATGGTCTCAACCTAGAACTTGAATCTAGGGTTTATCGACTAAATTAGGGTTTGTCGGCAAAACAGGGTTTAGATCAATACCTCGCTTTGCATGTTATTGATCCAACTACAATTAACCATTCTAGATTACTTATGGTAGAGGAAGGTTTGAGCACTTATCATTGACTTACGGTAACTTGTTCTTCGTCAGCGGCTCTTCCCTCTCCTTCCTAGCTTCTTTTCCTTTTTCAGCCTCTTTCTCCTTTCTAGGGTTTGTGAGGATCATGGAAGAGGTTTTAGGAGGTTTAGAGGGGTTTATATAGGCTAGGTTTAGGTTTTGGAAGCCTCCTAGCATTAGGAAAGTCCTTCGATTTGAAATTTGGAAAGTGAGAGCCGCAGAGATCCGTTTCCGAATCTTAGTGGTCTGCCGCGCAGGCTATACCGATCGACCAGTACCAAGACCGGTACCATCGACTGGTATGAATTAATTCATACTTAACTTGGTCCATTTCGTACATGTTTGTCATCCACTCGTCCTGTTTGGCCCGATGATGATTGGAAGACCTGTTACGACATGAATTCAAGGTTTAGATCGGGTTCATGGAGTGCGGGTCTTACAGCTCCCCCATCCTTAAAAGAAATTTCATCCCTGAAATTCGCATGTAGGTTTCACAACTCCCTTAGCCTTAAAATAAATTTTGGCCTCAAAATTTAACGTACCTTGGTCATTGAAAAGGTTAGGGTATTCCTTTCTCATTGCGTTCTCTTCCTCCCAAGTAATTTCTTCCACATCTTGGCTTTTCCAATGCACATTGACGTAGTGGATATCCTTGGTTCGAAGGTGTTGTACTTTTTGGCTTGTGAGCATCACAGGTATTACTTCAAATGTTAAGTCCTCTGTCAAGTCTGGTGGGTCTGCTGTCAAGATGTGCGATGGATCCCTAACATACTTCTTCAATAAAGATACATGGAACAAATCATGAACGCTTGACATGGATGGCGGTAGAGCCAGTTGATATGCCACATTGCCACGTCTAGTCAAAATCTCATATGGTCCCATGTACCTGGGGCATAGCTTTCCCTTCTTACCAAACCGTTTCAGACCTTGCACAGGTGATATCTTCAAGAATACTTTATCACCCACTGCAAACTCCAGATCTCGATGGCAGTTATCAGCATAGTGCTTTTGTCGAACTTGAGCTATCTTCACTCTTCCTTTAATTTGATCAATCACTCAACAAGTTTCTTCGACGAACTCCGGTCCTACAGTCCTTCTCTCTCCCACCTCATTTCATAACAGAGGTGTACGACATTTCTTTCCATAGAGTGCTTCATATGGAGCCATTTGGATCGTAGCCTAGTAACTGTTGTTATAAGCAAACTTGATGAGCGATAGCTTCTCGTCCCAACCTCCTTTGAAATCTGGAGCACACGCTCTAAGCATATCTTCTAAGTTTTGAATAGTTCTTTCTAACTACCTGTCTGTTTGAGGATGAAAAGTTGTACTAAACTTCAACTTGGTTCCCATAGCTTTCTGTAATCCTTCCCAAAACTTTGATGTAAAACAGGGATCTCTGTCAGACACTATACTTTCTGGGACGCCATGAAGTCTGACTACATTATCCACATATAACTTCGCCAGTTTCTCCATGGTATACTAAGGTCTGATAGCGATGAACCGAGCTGTCTTGGTAAGTCGATCGACTATAATCCATACTGCATCCACTAACCTTGGTGTTAAGGGAAGGCCGGTGACGAAATCCATTGTAATACAATCCCACTTCCATGCTGGCTCCGATAGTGGTTGTAGCAAACCTGCGGGTCTCTGCCTTTCAACTTTAACTTGCTAGAAATTCAGACATTAGAATACGAACCGAGCTACGTCAGCCTTCACACCCCTCCACCAATATAATCTTCTTAAATCATGGTACATCTTGGTGCTTCCTAGATGTACCGAATATGGGGTGCAATGAGCTTCTGTCATAACTCGATCTCTGATATTTGAGTTCTCACTCTCAGGTATACATAATCATCCACGATACCTGAGTACCTTGTCTGAATCCAAGGTAAAATCAGGATTGCTTTTACCCTTCTCTAGATCTTCTTGAATAGTCTTGAGGTGTGGATCCTGTAGGATTGCTACTTTGACCTCATCTATGAGATCCGATGAGATCTTCAAAGCTGCGAACATCAACGTGAACTTATGAATTAAGTCCTGTTCCACTGGATCTCCTGTAGTTTCTAATATATACTCTTCATCATTCTCTATTGAGCTTGAGGCTGCAGCATACAATACAACATTTGTACTAGGTCCTGTCTCAGGTTTCGATGCCCACTTTCTGCTTAAGGCATCGGCCACAACATTTGCCTTACCCGGATGGTACTGGATGTCACAATCATAATCTTTTAATAATTTCAGCCTTCTCCTCTGTCTCATATTCAGGTCCTTCTAAGTGAAAAGGTAAGTTAAGCTCTTGTGATCCGATTTAATCTAAAACTTTTCACCATAAAGGTAGTGTCTCCAAGTCTTGATTGCGTAGATAACCGCTGCTAACTCCAGGTCATGCATAGGATAGTTCTTCTCATGCTCTTTTAACTATCTTGATGCATAGGCAATCATTTGTTCTCCTTGCATTAACACACATCCAAGACCTAACCCTGAGGCATCCGTATATAAGGTAAATGGCAAGCCTGGTGTTGGGATGGTCAAGATAGGTGCAGAGACTAGTCTTGACTTCAAAGTCTGAAAGCACTTCTCACACTCATCCGTCCATATGAACTTTTCCCCTTTCTTGGTTAGTCTAGTAAGTGGAACGGGAATCCTTGAGTAGTCTTCCACAAATCTTCTATAGTAAGCAACCAATCCAAGGAAACTACGAATCTCCACAACTGATTTCGGTGCATCCCATCCTACTATAGCTGCGATCTTGCTTGGATCTACCTTGATACCGTCTGCAGATACTACGTGACCCAAGAAGGCCACTTCCTTCAGCCAAAATTCACATTTCTTGTACTTGGCATAAAACTTCTCTCTTCTCAGCCATTATAGGGCTGCTATCAAGTGTGTTGCATGAGTCTCCTTGTCTTGTGAGTAGACCAATATGTCGTCAATGAATACGATGATCGAAGTGTCCAACATGTCATGAAACACTCGGTTCATGAGTTCCATGAACGACGCTGGAGTGTTAGTCAATCCAAATGACATTACAAGGAACTCATAATGTCCATACCTTATCCTGAAAGCAGTCTTTGGAATATCTGCGGCCTTGATCTTCAATTGGTGATACCCTGATGTAAGATCAATCTTCGAGAAAACCTTTGCACCCTGCAACTGATCGAACAGATCATCAATCCTAGGCAAACGATATCGGTTCTTGATGGTTAACTTGTTCAGCTCTCGATAATCGATACATAGCCGTACACTACCGTCATTCTTCTCGAATAATACAGGAGCTCCCCATGGAGATATGTTTTGTCGTATGAAGCCCTTATCTAGTAGTTCTTGTAATTGGGTCTTCAACTCCTTTAATTCGGTAGGGGCCATCCTGTACGGTACTTTAGACACCGACGCCGACCCTGGCATGAGGTCTATCATGAAACTCTATAGCTCTGTCTAGAGGTACACCTGGTAGATCTTCTAGAAATACGTCTAGAAACTCTCGTACCACATTCAGATCTTCCATCTTTGGTACCTCAGCAGTTATGTCGACCACAGACACTAAATACCCCACTCCTCCCTTTTCTAAACATCTCTTAGCCTTTAGGGAGGAGAGGATCAGCTTCTGCTTCCTAGGAACTTGGTCCCAGTGAAGCTAAACTCTTTCCCTTTTTCATATTTAAGCACAAGTTTCCTTTCACCACATAATAAGCTAGCCGAATAATGGCCTAGGCAATCCATTCCCAAGATGACGTCAAAGTCTGCCATCTCGAGTAGAACTAGATTTGCTTATAGGTTTTGGTCCTCAATACTAACTGTACACGGCCCATAGTATTCATTCAACGCCACTTCGACTCCCAACGGAGAGTAAACTATCAAGCTTGGGTTCAAACACTTGACAGGTAATTCCATTTGCTTCCCAAAGAAAATAGAAACGAAGGAGTGTGTGGCCCCAGAGTCAAAGAGTACTATGGCAGGTATACCAGCTATATTTACCATCCCTGAAATTTAATTATCCCTTAGTTCTACATGCTCAAACACAACAACAGTAGAACAAATAGTGAGGGATGTAATCATACCAGTAACCACATCAGGTGATGTGGCTGCCTCTTTAGTGGTGACTGCGAATACCTTTCCTTGCTGCGACAGTTGCTTCTTGGGTAGAGTACAGGTCCTCGCATAATGACCTAATTGCTGGCAGTTGAAACATTTAACATTTGGGTTCTATCCAGCAAACTATGACGGTGGTGGTGCAGTAGTGTTCCTTGCAGCCACCACAGTAGACTGAGCCCTGTATGGGCGGAATGGTCTTGTCACACCCCAAATTCTGTACCATTCAGAATGGTGTGATGAACCGCTATAAACCAACGGTTCAACCAGGATCTCTATTAGGCGGTATCCATTAGAAATAAAACCACGCACATCCATAATCATAATCAGAATAAATACACAATAGCGGAAGTCTTATAATAAATGAACTGAGCACTCTAAATGTAATAACCATAATTAAAATATCAAATTATTGTTGTATCAATTGAGACATAACTAAATAAAATATCAATTACATCTTTTATAAATCCAATAAAATCCTAATGGAACAAGCATGAGTTGCACTCGCATGAAGGGTCATGCGTATCCTCTAAGTCTTCAGCCTCCATTGCAATAACGGGCGCATACACCGAATCATCTATATAATCTGCAACTGTGGTACCAGCATCATCAACTAAAAGTATTCGACGTCGAGAGGGTGAGCACACATCATAGCTCAGTGAGCAAACAAAACAATGCAATAAACATATGCATGCATTCAATTCATATCTTTGGTCTGGTAAATAAGTTTGCAATGTGCTATAGAAAGGATAGGTGGCCAAAGGTTACGTTTATTGACGCCGCACCTCTATACACGAGTGTGTGAAGCCGCCCAAAGGTAACGTTTATTGCCGACTCACATGCACCCAGTTCATGGACAATGTTACACAAAGGTTACGTTTATTACTGTACTCGTTGCCCATACCAACACGTAAGCCCCTACTGGCGAGGGCTTGCAAACTGGGCTCACAACTAACCAATCCTAATGCCAAACAGTGTATCCTAGGCCTCACCCCAGCATCCCTCAATACGTCCATAGAGATAGAGCTAGGGTCTGGTGACCAAGATGAACCACAGTGTCACGTCCCCCCCTGATACCCTACGACGTATTAGTTCCGCTAAGGTAATGACGATATGATGATGTTTAGTAGATAAGACTTGAGTTAGAGATAGAGCTAGAGTCTGGTGACTAGGATGAACCACAGTGTCACGCCCTCCCCCTAATACCCGCTCGCATCAAGCACACCAACCATTCACATACATCCACATGCCTATTCCTATCATCATCATCATCATCATGTTATAAACAATAATTAAATATGCATGAACAGTAATAATAGAAATATTGGATGACATGTTGAATGCACATAACAAGCATACACGCATAGAATCAATCATGGCATTGGACTCGAAACAAAACAGTTTATTATTAACCAATTAGTTTAGGTCTTGTTCCCTCACCTTTACTTGATCGTAGGTCCTCTTTCAAGATTTAAGAATCAACTATATATCGATATTATATCACTAGAAAACCTAACCAAGCCGATAGAATTTAATTAGAATTAATTCAGACTTTAAAAAGCATGCTGCTAACTCGGGGTCGATGCTAGGGTCGGAGGTTTGATCGACCCTGGGTGCGACCACCCCTATTCTGGACATCCCGAACACTGGGGGTCGATGATCAGGGTCTGGTAGGGTCGATTGGCCATCGACCCCCATGTGACCCCCTGTGGGTTTTGTCTATTTTTCTTCCTTCAGTCCATTCTTCGTGTTTGGGGTCCTATGTCTTGCTCCTACAGTCCATTCCACACATGTTCTATGGTCTAGAACCGTAGTTCATTCACCTATATGGCTTTCATGATTTCCCCCATGGTTTTCCATGAAAACCTAACCATGGGTGGATGATTTGGGTTCCTCCTAGATCATTCCCTCTTCTCTATCTATTCTAAGGTCTGTAGAATTACATGGAGTTGGTATCCATACCTGAGAATTAGGCTTGTTTCTCTGAAGCCTTCTCCTTGATCTTCTTCTCCACTTTCTCTTTTCCTTCTCTTTCTCTCAATCCAATTAGGGTTCTAAAAGGAGTGAAAGAGGCTTAGGGACGTCCTATTTATAGAGTAGAAACTCTTAAAATAAGTCCCATTGAGATTAAGAAGGAATCCCATTGATATTAGGAAGTTTCCTAATTTTTGGTTCGAGCTGTTTTTACCGACTACCCGGGGTCGATAGGGGGGGTCGGAGATCCCGTCGACCCCTGGTCCTTAAGATGTCCGACCCCCGGTATAAAACTGGGGGTCTAACTTTTATACTAGGGGGGTCCGACCCTCCCTTGCTGGGTATGCGACCCTCCCCTTATTTTGTGTGTTTTTGGGTCAGTTTAATACCTGGGATCATGATCTCCTTTACGCACTTGATCCATTTGGTTCGACCATGATGGGTAAACCTGGTTCAAGGTGGTAAGACCGGATTAGTTTGATACGGGTCTTACAACTCCCCCCTACTTATAAAAATTTTGTCCCCCGAAATTGTTCATACCTTTTGAGTCGAATAAATGAGGGTATTGCTTTCGCATAGCATTCTCTTCTTCCCATGTAATTTCTTCCATGTCTCTACTTCTCTAAGTGACCTTAACATAATATATATCTCGGTTGCGTTGTCGTTGAACCTTTCGGCTGGTGATTTCAGTTGGTGTTACTTCAAAAGTCAAATCATCAGTCAAATCGGATAGATCTACTGTCAGAACGTGCGTTGGATCTTTGACATACTTCTTCAATAAGGAAATATGAAATACGTCATGCACACTTGACATAGATGGTGGTAGGGCTAACTGGTAAGCCACTTTCCCACGCTTAGCTAGAATCTCATATGGCCCGACATATCTTGGACTTAGTTTCCCTTCTGTCCGAACCATTTCAATCCTCGCATAGGCGATACTTTTAAGAATACTTTATCACCCACGACGAACTCAAGGTCTCGGCGTCGGGTATCGGCATATTGCTTCCGACGATTCCCGAGCTGTTCTCACTCTTTCTTTGATAATGTCGACCACTCGACAAGTCTCTTCAAAAAATTCCGGTCCAATAATACTACATTCCCCAACTTCATTCCAAAACAATGGAGTTCGACGCTTTCTACCATACAGTGCTTCATAGGGTGCCATCTGTATAGTAGCCTGATAGCTATTATTATAAGCGAACTCAATCAGTGGTAGCTTTTCATCCCATGATCCTTTGAAGTCAATTACACATGCTTGAAGCATATCTTCTAGAATCTGAATTGTACGCTCCGACTGTCCATCTGTCTGTGGGTGGAATGCAGTACTAAACTTCAATGTTGTACCCATAGCCTTTTGCAATCCTTCCCAAAACATTGAAGTAAATCGTGGATCTCTATCAGACACAATACTTTTAGGTACACCATGTAATCGCACAATATTATCCACATACAGCTTAGCTAACCTCTCCAGAGCCTTTGCCTTCTGACAATTTAGGCATTGAAACACGAACTTAGCTACATCTTCTTTCATTCCTCTCCACCAATATAATTTCTTTAGATCATGATATATTTTTGTACTTTCAGGATGTATCGAATAGATGGTGGTATGGGCTTCTTTCACCAATCGGTGTCTAATGTCCAAACTTTCTGTTTCGGATACACATATTCTTCCTTTGTACTTCAGTACCTTTTCTTCGTCCAAGGTGAACTCAGGGTTAGTCCTACCTTTTTCGATGTCTTCTTATACCGTTCTTAGGTAGGGGTCTGATTTGATAGTTGTCTTCACTTCATCAACTATATCCGGTATAATTTTCAATGCGGTGAACATATTTGAAAACCGATGAATAAACCCTTGGTTGGCTGATCCATCTGGTGTATCTATCACAAACTGTTCACTACCATGCTTGAATACTTTTCTGGTAGTACACATTGCGGCAGTTGTGCTAACCTCTCCCTGAAATTTTATCATTGCCTTTCTACTCAATGCGTCCGCTACTACATTAGCTTTTCTCGGATGATACTGGATATCACAATCATAGTCTTTCGAGTTCCAGCCATCTTCTTTGTCTCATATTTAGCTCCTTCGATTAAATAGGTAAGTAAGACTTTTATGATCTGATTTAATCTGAAACTTCTTCTCATACAGATAATGTCTCCATATTTTGATAGCATGTACTACTGCCGCTAATTCCAAATCATGTGTAGGGTATTTCTTTTCATGTGTCTTCAGTTGTCTTGAGGCATAAGCAATTACTTGTTCTCCCTGCATAAGTACACATCCTAATCCCAGTCCTAACGCATCGATGTACAGGATAAATGGTTGTTCTGGAATCGGTATGGTCAAGATTGGGGCTGATATCAATCTAGCTTTCAAGGTTTGGAAACTCTTCTCGCATTTATCCGTCCAGACAAACTTCTCGCCCTTCTTGGTCAAACTGGTAAGAGGTACGGAAATTCGGGAATAGTCTTCCACAAATCGTCGATAATACCCAGCTAGACCCAGAAAACTTTTAATTTCTGCAACGCTCTTCGGTGCTTCCCACTTTACAATAGCCTCGATTTTGCTGGGATCCACTTTAATTCCTTCAGCGGATACTACATGGCCTAGAAATGCGACTTCCTTTAGCCAAAACTCATACTTTGTAAATTTGGCGTAGAGCTTTTCCCTTCGTAGTCACTGCAGAGCGGCGTTTAGATTCTTGACGTGAGTTTCCTCGTCTTTTGAGTAGACTAATATATCATCAATGAATATAATAACAGACGTATCCAACATGTCGTGGAAAACCCGGTTCATAAGTTCCATAAAGGTTGCTGGTGCGTTTGTCAATCCAAAAGACATGACCAAAAATTCATAATGTCCATATCTGGTCCTGAATGCTGTCTTGGGGATATCACCATCCTTAATCTTCAGCTGATGGTAAATTGACCGAAGATCAATCTTCGAGAACACCTTGGCACCTTGCAACTGATCGAACAGGTCATCGATCCGAGGAAATGGATACGGATTCTTGATTTTCAATTTATTCAGTTCTTGGTAGTCTATACACAAGCGAACGCTACCATCCTTTTTCTTCACGAATAAAACTGGCGCTCCCCATGGTGATATGCTAGGGTGAATGTAACCCTTGTCCAGCAGTTCCTGTAGTTGTACTTTCAATTCCTTCAGTTCAGTAGGAGCCATTCGATAGGGTGCTTTCGATACTGGTGTGGCTCCAGGTATAAGATCTATAACGAACTCTGTAGCTCGGTCGGGTGGTAATCCTGGTAATTCTTTAGGAAATACGTCTGGATAGTCACGCACGACATCAATATCTTCCATTCGTGGTGTTTCCTTGGTAATGTCAACCACAGATACTAAATAACCGACTGCTCCTTTCTTAAGGCACTTCTTAGCCTTTAGCGCCGAGAGTATGAGCTTTCATTTTCGGGAAAGTTTCGTCCCTGTAAAACTGAACTCGGCTCCTTCCTTATCTTTAAATGTCAGCTTCTTTTCGGCACATAATAGGTTTACAGAATGCCGAACTAACCAGTCCATTCCTAAGATGACGTCAAAGTCTGCCATCTCAAGTTGGATCAAGGTCGCATCCAAGGTCTTTTCATCAATAAGAACTGGACATGGTCCATAACCTTTTTCTAACTCCACTTCTAATCCCATAGGTGATCGTACAAGTAGTTTGTAGTCTAAGGATTTAAGGGGTAGATTTAACTTCTTTCCAAACGTCACAGATATAAAGGAATGAGTAGCTCCTGAATCAAAGAGTACTCTGGCGAGAATGCCATTAATAGGTACGATACCTATGATTTATTTTGATTTAGTCTACATGCTCATACAATGTAATACAACTAAAAAAAATGTAAGACATACCTGTAACCACATCAGGTGATGTGGCAGCATCCTCGGATGTAACCGCATAAACTCGTCCTTGATGTAGCTGCTTCTTGGGCTTAGGACATTCCCTTGCAATATGTCCCACTTGGTTGCAGTTAAAACATTTTGTCCCTTCAGTAATTGGCTTCTGTTGCTGTTAAACTACGGGGATAGTCTTGGCTGCAGCGGTAAAGCCTTGAGCACGGAAGGGTTTGAATGTTTTGTTATTCCCTCCATTATAATAATTTTCAGCTGGCCTTTTTATACCTCTGTTTTGCATGAAATAACTCTCCTTCTGGCTCGATTCTATAACTCGAGCAATTTGTGCTGCTTCATTATAGATTTTCTTTTCATGTCCCAGAACGTGCTCACGGATGCTTCCCCTAAGTCCCATGACGAACCTTCGGGTCTTTGTGGTTTCCTCTTGCATACTAGTGGGTGCAAAGAAGAACAGCTCTTCATAACGCTGTTGATAAGCATCCACGATCATCTGTCCCTGATATAAACTCAGGAACTCTCTTTCCATAGAATCTCTGAAACTTCTTGGAAAGTACTTCTCAAAGAACGAATCCTTATAAATATCCCAAGTCAATTGGGCGTGCTTTGTAAGTAAATAAGCTCTGGTAGACCTCCACCAATGGTGTGCATCTCCTTTCAGCATAAAGGTGGCACACAACACTTTCTCTTCTTCATTTAATGTCATCATCATAAAGTTTCTTTCCATTTCATCGACCCAGTGTGCCGGCCATAAAGGATCTGCTGGCTTGCCATTAAATTCTCTGGGCTTCAGTTTCAGAAACGCTCCACCAGTCTGGAGTGGTCTAGAGGCTATGGAACATACGCTCCATATATAGGTGGTTGGTATTGATATCCACCTTGAGCTATTTCAGGATTCAGTATTTGAGTTTGCCTGATAGGAGTCTGAGGTGCGTGGGGTACTGTGTTACTTCCCCCAGGTGTTGTGCTTGCCTGTCCAACTGGCATTGGAGGTGTTTGTGCAGCTGGGAGAGTTATGCCTATGGCAGCTTGGATAGTAGCTTGTGCCTGTTGCATCTGTTGCAGCTATTGGGCCAGGTTCATTACAACTGTGGCCAAGTCTGTAGGTGGAGCTGGCAGGTTAGTAGGATTTTTCTGCCCATTTATGACGGATGGTGCCGTGTTCCTGTCCCCCTGTGGTTCCGGGTGTGTCTAGTTATCTTCCCTCACAGGTGGTGGTGGGATAGAGTTATGGCTCTGTCTGGTTGCTCTGCGTCCCGCCATAAATAACTCTGCAAGTAGGATTGCCTGAAATCATCGAACATGAGAGAAAATCATTAATTACTTCATTCTCATATTTTAATCCACTAACAAATGCAAATTTCCAATTTTTTAGATCATTCTGTCGAAAATACTTTGTTTTCACCGCAGGGTCGATGGTGGGGGTCGATGGGTATCCGACCCTCAGTATCCGACCCTGGGAAATCACCCATTTTTCTCGAGAGCTGGGGGTCGATGGGGGGTCGGAGTATGTCCGACCCAGGGTGCGACCCCTGGTTCTCTGTCAGGTTCCCGAGAGCCGAGGGTCGATGCGGGGGTCGATATGGGGGTCGATTGTTTTAATCGAATTGTACGACCCCCAGACAAAAAATCTGATTTTTAAGTCCGATTCAAAGTTCACTTCCCATTCTTTCTTCTCCGCTTCGACTCAACTCGTCCCTCTGAGTTGCTACAGTGCTCATTCTGACCCGTTGGTGGTTTTCACTCCTCGTTTCATCGTCTACACGTCCGCTACAGGTATTTTCTTCTACCTTTTCATGTTTTTAGGTTTCTTAACCTAGGTTTTTGCTCGTTTAACTTGTATTTTTCAAATTAAACTTTTTTCAATCGTAAAAATTTGATTTTTATTGGGGACTTTTGTTATTGATGATTCGAGGAACGAAAGCCCTCAAAAATATTTGAGTTTCATCGGTTGGTTATCGAGAAACTCGAAATTTTCACTTTTTGCCCTAATTTTGGTGAAATTTTGAATTTCTTGAAATTTCTTGCAATTCAATCTAATTAGTTGCAATTTCCGACTGTTTAAGTCTCAAAATTTAGTTTAGGATCTATGTAAGTCCTCCTGCCCACGTGTATGGGTGAAAAGTGAGGTTTTTGTCCAATTTACATCGTTATTACGTCGAAATCTCGGGTTTTTACTCTCTACTAACCCATTATTTGTTTTTCTTTCTTATTTGTAGATACTATGGCTCGTACCAAAGTACCCAAAGTTCGCGACCGTCTTCGTTTCCGTTCCAACGAAGCCGAGGCACAGTATGCCCACTACGCTCGCAAGAAGGTAGAGGGAGGTCGCAAAGTGAACTTGGCTGAGTTAGCCTTGTTCAATGTGGAGAGAGCATTTGGTGATATGGGATGGCTCCCTGTCATCACTTATGATGCGTGTACCCGTCCTGATTTGGTACGCCAGTTCTACTGTAATCTCCAAGTGGTGGGAGATTACAATGATGTGGAGAGGGGTGATGAGCTGCGCATCACGAGCTACGTCAAGGGAGTTGACATCTCATTTGATTATCGGTAGCTGGCCGACCTACTGGGCATTTCCTATGCTGGCCCCATGGTTTTCTGTGCTTCTGGAGAGCCCCAGTTCTTCTCTCTACAGATGAGGGCTGAGATCGATAGTCAGCTCATCCGACCTGATCGCTGGCAGATGAGGGCGTGTTATCTGCGTTCTAATCCACGGGTATACTGCAAGATCATTCAGCATAACCTGATACCGCAGAGTGGTCATTACGAGAGGATCTCCCAGCTGACCCAGTATCTGCTATACTGTATATGCACTAGGCAGCCCGTCTGCCTTCCATACATCATTATGCGTACCATGATCAGTGCCACATTGCCCAGTCACACTGGCAACCTTCCTTACGGACGCATGATCACTACCTTGCTTACCCGCCTGGGGGTTGACTTAGTGGATGAGAAGATTCAGGAGAAATCCTTCTCATCGCCTCTAGATTGGGAGGCTATTTGCAAGATGGGCATGCGGGATGCCCAAGTCAGTGATGAGGAGAGGAACGCGATGGTGCGCCCTCACACTAGAGTGGAGATAGCTGATGCTGAGGCTGCGGCGGCCGCCTGGGCGAGGGGTCCCTAGGGATGATGATGATCGACTGTACATGGATGTAGATGCCATACCCCCTCCATCACCTACTCATGCTACTTGAGCTGGTCCGTCTTCTTCAGCTGGTCCTTCATACACGGTTGGTCCTTCGTATACTCCATCTGATGACATGATGAGGATATTACACGAGATACGAGAGGCTCAGCGTGTGTCTGACCTGAGGATGGGAGAGCTTATAGAGGCTCAGCGTATGACTGACCAGCGGGTGGCTGATCTCACAGCTAGTCTCCAGACGAGCCAGACTCCGATAGCCTGGTTGACCAGGGTCTACGCTGAGGACTATGATAGAGACCGTGAGGCACCACCTCCCCCAGCACCTCTAGCTTCTTGATGTAATCCTTTTATTTTTTTCTTTTTGTACTTCAGAGTAACTGCCGAGACTGTGGACTGTACTCTGCTTTGATCATATATATATATATATATATATATATATATAAACGTTTGTTCTTACCTTCTGGTTGTATTTATCTTTGTTTCTCATTTAATAGATGCATTATTCTCTTTCAGTTTAGTCTCAAACAACACAAGTTCTTATGGTGTGTTATTTTTATGTTTTTTATATTTTTACCCAATCTCAGTTCACGACCCTTTTGTAGAAGTATATGGTTTCACAGATAAAGCCTGAGATGCTCTGATACCAAGTTGTCACACCCCAAATTCTGCACCATTCAGAATGGTGTTATGAACTGCTATAAACCAATGGTTCAATCAGGATCTCTATTAGGCGGTATCCATTAGAAATAAAATCACGCACATCCACAACCATAATCAGAATAAATACACAATAGCGAAAGTCTTATAATAAATGAACAGAGCACTCTAAATGTAATAACCATAATTAAAATATCAAATTATTGTTGTATCAACCGAGACATAACTAAATAAAATATCAATTACATCTTTTATAAATCCAATCAAATCCTAATGGAACACGCATGAGTTGCACTCAAATGAAGGGTCATGCGTATCCTCTAAGTCTTCAACCTCCATTGCAGCAAGCACGCATACACCGAATCATTTATATAATCCGCAACCGTGGTACCCGCATCATCAACTAAAACTATTCGACGTCGAGAGGGTGAGCACACATCATGGTTCAATGAGCAAACAAAACAATGCAACAAACATATGCATGCATTCAATTCATATCTTTGGTCTGGTAAATAAGTTTGCAATGTGCTATAGAAAGGATAGGTGGCCAAAGGTTACGTTTATTGACGCCGCACCTCTATACACGAGTGTGTGAAGTCGAACTAACCAATCCTAATGACAAACAGTGTATCCAAGGCCTCACCCCAGCATCCCTCAATACATCCAAAGAGATAGAGCTTGGGTCCGGTGACCGGGATGAACCACGTGTGTCACGTCCCCCCCTGATACCCTATGACGTATTAGTTTCACTAAGGTAATGGCGATACGATGATGTTTAGTGGACAAGACTTGAGTTAGAGATAGAGCTAGAGTCTGGTGACCAGGATGAACCATAGTGTCACGTCCTCCCCCTGATACTCGCTCGCATCAAGCACACCAACCATTCACATACATCCACATGCCTATTCCTATCATCATCATCATCATCATCATGTTATAAACAATAATTAAATATGCATGAACAGTAATAATAGAAATATTGGATGACATGTAGAATGCACATAACAAGCATACACGCATAGAATCAATCATGGCATTGGACTCGAAACAAAACAGTTTATTATTAACCAATTAGTTTACTAGAAAACCTAACCAAGTTGATAGAATTTAATTAGAATTAATTCAGATTTTAAAAAGCATGTTGCTAACTGGGGATCGATGCTAGGGTCGGAGGTTTGATCGACCCTGGGTGCGACCACCCCTATTCTGGACATCCCGAACACTGAAGGTCGATGATCAGGGTCAGGTAGGGTCGATTGGCCATCGACCCCCATGCGACCCCCTGTGGGTTTTGTCAATTTTTCTTCCTTCAGTCCATTCTTCGTGTTTGGGGTCCTATGGCTTGCTCCTACAGTCCATTCCACACATGTTCTATGGTCTAGAACCGTAGTTCATTCACCTATATGGCTTTCATGATTTTCCCCATGGTTTTTCATGAAAACCTGGGTGGATGATTTGGGTTCCTCCTAGATCATTCCCTCTTCTCTATCTATTCTAAGGTCTGTAGAATTACATGGAGTTGGTATCCATACCTGAGAATTAGGCTTGTTTCTCTGAAGCCTTCTCCTTGGTCTTCTTCTCCACTTTCCTTCTCTTTTTTTCTCTTCTCCTTTTCTTTCTCTCAATCCAATTAGGATTCTAAAAGGAGTGAAAGAGGCTTAGGGACGTCTTATTTATAGAGTAGAAACTCCTAAAATAAGTCCCATTGAGATTAGGAAGGAATCCCATTGATATTAGGAAAGTTTCCTAATTTTTGGTTCGAGCTGTTTTTACCGGCTACCGGTGGTCAATAGGAGGGTTGGAGATCCCGTCGACCCCTGGTCCTTAAGATGTCTGACCCCCAGTATAAAACTGGGGGTCTGAATTTTATACTGGGGGTCCGACCCTCCCTTGCTGGGTATGTGACCCTCCCCTTATTTTGATTGTTTTTGGGTCAGTTTAATACCTGGGATTGTGATCTCCTTCACGCACTTGATCTGTTTGGTTCGACCATGATGGGTAGACCTGGTTCAAGGTGGTAAGACCGGGTTAGTTTGATACGGGTCTTACAGGTCTAGTATTGCCTCCACCTGAAGTCTCATTAGCAGGCCTCTTCAGTCCCCTGTTTTAGGCAATGAAATTATCTCTTTGACTAGATTCGATTACCCTGGCAATCTGCACAGCCTCATTATATATCTTCTTTTCCAAACCCAAGACGTGCTCTCTGATACTTCCTCGCAATCCCATGGTGAACCTACGGGTCTTGGTTTCTTCTTCTTGCATGCTTGCCGGAGCAAAGTAAAATAGTTCTTCATACCTTTGCTGGTAAGCATCAACAGTTGACTGAGATTGTTGCAGATTGAGGAATTATTTCTCCATTTGGTCTCTAAAGCTCTTTGGAAAATATTTATCAAAGAAAGCTCCCTTGAATATCTCCCAATTGATCTGAGTATGCTTTGTCTCCAAATATGCTAGGGTAGAATTCCACCAGGCGTTTGCATCCTCCTTGAGCATGTGCGTAACAAACAGCACCTTCTCATCCTCTGTACAATCATCAGACGAAAATTTTTCTCTATTTCAGACACCCACTGTGCAGGCCTCAGTGGTTTCCCTGGTTTCCTTGTGAAAGTAGGGGGTTTCAGCTTCAAGAACTTATCCACTGCTCAGCTTAGGTCATTCTGCCCCTGTGCATTCATTCCATACCATGGTGGTGGGTACGGATAGATTCCTTGATAGACAGATGACGATGGAAATTGGTGTGGTGGTTGTAGATTCTGTCCTTGGCCCATCGGCCCAGTACTACCATCCATTGGCAGTGAGGTGTTATTTCTTCCAGACTCAAGAGTTCCTTCTCTAGGAATATATCCCGGTGGCCTGAACATCTTCAGCATCTCGTT
This sequence comes from Protea cynaroides, assembly GCA_028583415.1. Taxonomy (NCBI): domain Eukaryota; kingdom Viridiplantae; phylum Streptophyta; class Magnoliopsida; order Proteales; family Proteaceae; genus Protea; species Protea cynaroides. The sequence goes on from CM053275.1 coordinate 75,242,829, forward strand.
CAGGAATATTTTCTGCTGAGCTTCCATCTGAAAAACCAGATTTGTCACAATTATTTCAGAGTTTGTGTGAGGAGGTCCTGGTAAATTTGTTGGTGCTCTGGGACTCTGCCTTTCTTCACCGTTTGGGTTCACATTTTGTTCCTCAACATTTTTTATTTCCACATTGTCCTCGTCTTGGCGTACCCTGGAGTGGTGACGCCTTCGCGAGCCTCTACGACCGTTTTCCTGCTTGGATCTGAAAAGAAGACATAACACATGAGGTATAATCGAACAGTCATAATAGTGTTAGTCTTTAACAATTGCAAGGTAAAGAGCGTAACAGAAACTTAAATTAAAAATTTTTTTAAGATTTTTCTCAAAATTTTCTAGGCTTCGAATAGTTGTCCGGTCGCAACATGTTGGTCGCAGCACTGTGTATGGTAGTGCAACCGGTATGTCCAGGCGGATAAAATTTCTCGGATTCCCGAGGGGTACCGGTCGCTACCCTGCAGGGTATGGAGCGAACGGTATAGTCGACAGGTCAGGATTTCTCTCCTGACAGAGAGGTACCGGTCGATATACCCTGGGGGGTACCGATCGACTGGTATGGGCAAAACCGTCGATCGGTATGCCCAGAATGGCTTTAAATTCATGAAAAGTGAGATTTTTCTCACTTTTCTTTTCTTCTTCCTCTCCGGTGGCAATTCCTCTCTGGCTTGCTGAGTTGCTATAGTCTGACCGGTGATCTTAGAAGCCATTTTCTTCCAATCAAGGCCTAGAACATCGCCTCCAAGTAAGTTCTTTCCTTCCATTCATCATTTTCATATCGTTTCTCTAGGGTTCCAAGCCCAAAATTAAGGTTTTTCTATGTTTAGGAAATTCTAACCGTAGGAACTCTTTCCCTTCAGCTTAGAATGGGTTTAGGGACCTCTATGAGCAAAATCCCTCAACCAATTTGAGGTTCTATCGAAAGGTTTTTACAAAAATCAATTTTTTCGATTTTTAACCTAGGTTTTAGTAAAAAAAAATCAATTTTGCTGAAATTTCCCAAATTTCTTGTTTAATTAATGTATGTTTGGTTTTCCTGAAGTGTTTGGAGGTTACGTAAGTCCTCCTCCCCAAGTTTTGGGTGAGTTCGAGGCTTTTGCTTGATTTACTGTCGTTATGCTACCGAAATTTCTAAAATTCTAACCCATTTCTCTTTGTTTGTAGCTCAAAATGTCTCAACGCAGAGGTGCGGGTAAACGTTCCTTTGGTCTTGGCATGCACCGCCCGCATCCTCCTGTTCCACAACTCGATGAGCGGTGGTTTCGTTCTGAGGCGGCGCAAGCCCGTTTTCCTTGGTTCGAGGAGAAGAATGTTGAGTCGGGGCGATGGGTGAACCTGGAGCAGCTGCAGCGGTTTGATGTTGAGGCAGCTTTTGACAGACTTGGGTGGTTGCCCGTCATCACCTATACGGTGCCTATCCATCCCAACCTTGTTAAACACTTCTATGCGAACCTGGAGATAGAGGGAGATGTCAATGACTTCAGTCAGTGCAGGGAACTCCGCCTTACTAGTCTTGTCAAGGGTGTCCCCATCTCTTTCAACACTCACCAGCTCACCGATCTCTTAGGGATTCCCAATGATGAGGACTTGGTCTACTGCGCCCCTAAGATGAAGAGCTTTCTCACAGACGATCCACGCCAGGAGATTTCGGAGCAGCTACTTAACCCTGGAGCGCCTATGAAGGCTGCTAGCTTGAGACCTGTGCCTCGGGTATACAGTCGCATCATCTAGCATAATATTGTGCCTCAGAGCGGTCATTACAGTGAGTTGTCTCAGCTCACTCAGTACTTGATCTATTGCGTCTGCACTGGGGAGCGGGTCTGTCTGCCCTACATCATTATCCGGACCATGCATCAGGCTACACTATCCAATCAGGCAAGTAACCTTCCCTATGGCCGACTCAACACCACTCTTCTGCAGCGATTACGAGTGGACATGAGGGGTGAGATTTCCATTGAGGATATTATGACCTCGGACATCGACTGGGATGTCATTCTTCGGATGCAGATGGACAACCTACCGATCAGTGATGAGGACTTAGAGGCTCGTCCTCACCCACTCAGGAAGGTAGCAGTCGCGGCAGCAGCTGCAGCAGCAGCCAATGCGGCTCATGCAGCAGAGGCAGGGGGTGATGATGAGGGTGGCGATGATCAGATGGAGGATGTTCCAGTGCCAGCACCACAGCCCACACATGCAGCGGGTCATCTCAGCCTCCTCCCGATACCGTGATGGGTATGTTCACGGAGATCAGGGATGCTCAGCATGAGATGATCCGTGACTTGGGGCGCCTTGCTTGTAGCCTCAGAGTCACTCAGGAGCAGGTGCACTGGCTCAGGGTCGCCTATGAGCGTGATTATGATATTGCCAACCCTATTCCTCCTATGCCCCCAATCCCATGATAGACTTCTTAATGTTCCTCTCTTTTTCAGTACAATTTATATAACAGGGTAACTGTCTGGCTTGTGGACTGTACCCTGTAGCACTATTAAGTTTTACTACAATTTAATATATAATAATTGGTTATGGTTTCCTATCTAGATCATATCTATTTATTAATTCCATCTTTAGTATAGTACATTATGCTCTTTCGTATTTAATCTCAGGCATCAAACAATGCTTAAGGTGTGTTCTTATTAAGACTTTTAATTTTTTTTTCTTATCATAATTCATCAACTCAGTTAAGTACAATTTGGTCTATTGGACAGAGCCTAAGAGCTCTGATACCAAGTTGTCACACCCCAATTCCGACTGAACCAGAAGTGTGAGTGAACCGTCACTAAACCAATGGTTCACACCAGGATCTCAATAAGACCATATCCGCTCATACAAACCATTGCACATAACCACAATCAGAATAATAATAAATACAGCGGAAGTCTTAAATAGAATGAACTGAGTAATCTATTGATAAATTTAAATAAATAGCAAGTTATTCAAATTCCCAAAACTTAAGTAAGTATCTTTACATCAATTGTATCTTCAATAAAAAATAAATAGAATAAATAAAATCAAATCCTAAAGGTACACGCAGAAAGGGCACTTGCATGAAGCGTCATGCTCGTCCTCTCCTGCTTGCTCGTCCAGGGCAGCCATGCCTCCATACACTGGAGCGTCCATGTAATCCTCCACTGTGTAAATTGCATCAACATCTAAAAATAGTGTGTACACAAGGGTGAGCTCACAACTTAGCTCAATAAGACAATTAGATAATGCAACAAACATATGCATGAGTAACATTCACTTCATGGTCTGGTTTTAAGTTTGTAATGTGCTATAGAAAGGATTGGCGGCCACCGCACCTCTATACACGAGTGTGTGAAGCTGCCCAATGGATCAAACACCACTGTCGTCCCACATGCACCCCTATCATGGAATAGAAATAGAGCTAAGGCGTCCGGATCAAACACCGCCAACACCTCCCCTGGTACTCTACGCATACCAACACGTAAGCCCCTATTGGTGAAGGCTTGCAAACTGGACTCGCAACTAACTAATCCTACATGTCATCATAGTAGGCCCTATCCCAGCGTAGCTCCCTACGACATAGAGATAGAGCTAGAGTCTAGTGGCCAGGCCAGAGACCACAGTGCCACTCCCTCCCCCTGATACCCTACCTGCACCAACCATGCTAAGACATAATGATACGAAAAGGTGCTAGTATGAGGAATGATCCCAGACCCCAGGCCCTTTCCATTCCACACACCAACGAAAACAATCACATTCCTAACAGTCACAACCTAGTATAGAAAGTATGCATAAACAATAATAATAACTGAAAGTAAATGATGACATGCGAGTATGCACAAACATCAATCCACAAAATCATAGTTATTAACAACGGTTTACTGTTATTTAATTATTAGGGTTTAGGTTCGATTCCCTTACCTGATGCTAGTTTGATAGCTTGCTCCGCATCGCAAAGTCCAAACGTGCAATCACAAGGTCCTACACGATATTAGGGTTTAATTAGAATAGTTCTCTTAGGGTTTATGTTGGTCAAAAAACCAACGAGATTACAAACACATCTCACAGAGCTGACCGGTCATAGTACTAGCCGCAGCACTGTGGGGAAACCTGTGACCGGTATGGTCGACCGGTCCCCACAGACCAGTCCCCGAGAGGTACCGGTCGCAGTACCGGTCGCATATGGTGCGACTGGTATGGTCGACCGGTATGTCTCCAGAAGACCATACGTCC
>CM053275.1:75247552-75268966 GCA_028583415.1 Protea cynaroides
GTAAACTAATTGGTTAATAATAAACTGTTTTGTTTCGAGTCCAATGCCATGATTGATTCTATGCGTGTATGCTTGTTATGTGCATTCTACATGTCATCCAATATTTCTATTATTACTGTTCATGCATATTTAATTATTGTTTATAACATGATGATGATGATGATGATGATAGGAATAGGCATGTGGATGTATGTGAATGGTTGGTGTGCTTGATGCGAGCGAGTATCAAGGGGAGGACGTGACACTATGGTTCATCCTGGTCACCAGACTCTAGCTCTATCTCTAACTCAAGTCTTGTCTACTAAACATCATCGTATCACCATTACCTTAGTGGAACTAATACGTCATAGGGTATCAGGGGGGGACGTGACACTGTAGTTCATCCTGGTCACCAGACCCAAGCTCTATCTCTTTGGATGTATTGAGGGATGCTGGGGTGAGGCCTTGGATACACTGTTTGTCATTAGGATTGGTTAGTTGCGAGCCCAATTTGCAAGCCCTCGCCAGCAGGGGCTTACGTGTTGGTATGGGCAACGGGTACATCAATAAACGTAACCTTTGTGTATACATTGTCCATGAATTGGGTGCATGTGAGTCGACAATAAAAGTTACCTTTGGGCGGCTTCACACACTCGTTTATAGAGGTGCGGCGTCAATAAACGAAACATTTGGCCACCTATCATTTCTATAGCACATTGCAAACTTATTTACCAGACCAAAGATATGAATTGAATGCATGCATATGTTTGTTGCATTTTTTTGTTTGCTCACTGAGCCATGATGTGTGCTCACCCTCTCGACGTCGAATACGTTTAGTTGATGATGCAGGTACCACAGTTGCAGATTATATAAATGATTCGGTGTATGCGTGCATTGCTGCAATGGAGGCTGAAGACCTAGAGGATACGCATGACCCTTCATGCTAGTGCAACTCATGCGTGTTCCATTAGGATTTGATTGGATTTATAAAAGATGTAATTGATATTTTATTTAGTTATGTCTCAGTTGATACAACAATAATTTGATATTTTAATTATGGTTATTACATTTAGAGTGCTCAGTTCATTTATTATAAGACTTTCGATATTGTGTATTTATTCTGATTATGGTTGTGGATGTGCGTGATTTTATTTCTAATGGATACCGCCTAATAGAGATCCTGGTTGAACCATTGGTTTATAGCGGTTCATCACTCCATTCTGAATGGTGCAAAATTTGGGGTGTGATAACTTGGTATCAGAGCATCTCAGGCTTTATCTGTGAAACCATATACTTCCACAAAAGGGTCGTGAACTGAGATAGGATAAAAATATAAAAGACATAATAATAACACACCATAAGCACTTGTGTTGTTTGAGACTAAACTGAAAGAGAATAATGCATCTATTAAATGTCAAACAAAGATAAATACAATCAGAAGGTAAGAACAAACGTCTCTCTATATATATATATATATATATATATATATATATATATATATGATCAAAGTGGAGTACAGTCCACAGTCCGGACAGTTACTCTGAAGTACAAAAAGAAAAAAATAAAAGAAGTACATCAAGAAGCTGGAGGTGCTGGGGGAGGTGGTGCCTCACGGTCTCTATCATAGTCCTCAGCGTAGACCCTAGTCAACCAGGCTATCTGAGTCTGGCTCATCTAGAGACTAGCTGTGAGATCAGCCACCCGTTGGTCAGTAATACGCTGAGCCTCTATAAGCTCTCCCATCCTTAGGTCAGACACATGTTGAGCCTCTCGTATCTCGTGTAATATTCTCATCATGTCATCAGATGGAGTATACGAAAGACCAGCCGTGTGCGAAGGACCAGCTGAAGAAGACGGACCAGCTCCAGTAGCATGAGTAGGTGATGGAGGGGGTATGGCATCTACATCCATGTACAGCCGATCGTCATCATCCCTAGGGACCCCTGCTCCAGCAGCTCCGCCGCGGCCTCAAAGATCAGCTATCTCCACTCTAGTTTGAGGTTGCACCATCGCGTTCCTCTCCTCATCACTGACTTGGGCATCCCGCATGCACATCTTACAAATAGCCTCCCAATCTAGAGGCGATGAGAAGGATTTTTCCTGAATCTTCTCATCCACTAAGTCAACCCCCAGGCGGGTAAGCAAGGTAGTGATCATGCGTCTGTAAGGAAGGTTGCCAGTGTGACTGGGCAATGTGGCACTGATCATGGTACGCATAATGATGTATGGAAGGAAGACGGGCTGCCTAGTGCATATACAATGATAGCGAGATCTTCGGGTCAGCTGGGAGATCCTCTCGTAATGACCACTCTGCGGTATCAGGTTATGCTGAATGATCTTGCAAGATACCCGTGGATTAGAACGCAGATAACACGTCCTCATCTGCCAGCGATCAGGTCGGATGAGCTGACTATCGATCTCAGCCCTCATCTGTAGAGAGAAGAACTGGGGTTCTCCAGAAGCACAGAAAACCATGGGGCCAGCATAGGAAATGCCCAGTAGGTCGGCCAGCTACCAATAATCAAATGAGATGTCAACTCCCTTGACGTAGCTCGTGATGCGCAGCTCATCACCCCTCTCCACATCATTGTAATCTCCCACCACTTGGAGATTACAGTAGAACTGGCGTACCAAATCCGGACGGGTACACGCATCAGAAGTGATGACAGGGAGCCATCCCATATCACCAAATGCTCTCTCTACATTGAACAAGGCTAACTCAGCCAAGTTCACTTTGCGACCTCCCTCTACCTTCTTGCGAGCGTAGTGGGCATACTGTGCCTCGGCTTCGTTGGAACGGAAACGAAGACGGTCGCGAACTTTGGATACTTTGGTACGAGCCATAGTATCTGCAAATAAGAAAGAAAAACAAATAATGGGTTAGTAGAGAGTAAAAACCCAAGATTTCGACGTAATAACGATGTAAATTGGACAAAAACCTCACTTTTCACCCATACACGTGGGCAGGAGGACTTACATAGATCCTAAACTAACTTTTGAGACTTAAACAGTCGAAAATTGCAACTAATTAGATTGAATTGCAAGAAATTTCAAGAAATTCAAAATTTCAACAAAATTAGGGCAAAAAGTAAAAATTTTGAGTTTCTCGATAACCAACCGATGAAACTCAAATATTTTTGAGGGCTTTCATTCCTCGAGTCATCAATAACAAAAGCCCCCAATAAAAATAAAATTTTTATGGTTGGAAAAAGTTTAATTTGAAAAATACAAGTTAAACGAGCAAAAACCTAGGTTAAGAAACCTAAAAACATGAAAAGGTAGAAGAAATACCTGTAGCGGACGTGTAGACGATGAAACAAGGAGTGCAAACCACCAACGGGTTGGAATGTGCACGGTAGCAACTCAGAGGGACGAGTTGAGTCGAAGCGGAGAAGAAAGAATGGGAAATGAACTTTGAATTGGACTTAAAAATCAGATTTTTTGTCCAGGGGTCGGACAATTCGATTAAAACAATCGACCCCCATATCGACCCCCGCATTAACCCTCGGCTCTCGGGAACCTGACAGAGAACCAAGGGTCGCACCCTGGGTCGGACATACTCCGACCCCCCCATCGACCCCCGGCTCTCGGGAAAAATGGGTGATTTCCCAGGGTCGGATACTGAGGGTCGGATACCCATTGACCCTGCAGTGAAAACATAGTATTTTTGACAGAATGATCTGAAAAATTGGAAATTTGCATTTGTTTGTGGATTTAAAATATGAGAATGAAGTAATTAATGATTTTCTCTCGTGTTCGATGATTTTAGGCAATCCTACTAGCAGAGTTATTTATGGCGGGACGCAGAGGAACCAGACAGAGCCGTAACTCTATCCCACCACCACCTGTGAGGGAAGATAACCAGACACACTCGGAACCACAGGGGGACAGGAACACGGCACCATCCGTCTTAAATGGGCAGGAAAATCCTACCAACCTGCCAGCTCCACCTACAGACTTGGCCACAGTTGTAATGAACCTGGCCCAACAGCTGCAACAGATGCAACAGGAACAAGCTACTATCCAAGCTGCCATAGACATAACTCTCCCAGCTGCACAAACACCTCCAATGCCAGTTGGACAGGCAAGCACAACACCTGGGGGAAGTAACACAGTACCCCACGCACCTCAGACTCCTATCAGGCAAACTCAAATACTGAATCCTGAAATAGCTCAAGGTGGATATCAATACCAACCACCTATATATGGAGCGTATGTTCCATAACCTCTAGACCACTCCAGATTGGTGGAGCGTTTCTGAAACTGAAGCCCAGAGAATTTAATGGCAAGCCAGCAGATCCTTTATGGCCAGCACACTGGGTCGACGAAATGGAAAGAAAATTTATGATGATGACATTAAATGAAGAAGAGAAAGTGTTGTGTGCCACCTTTATGCTGAAAGGAGATGCACACCATTGGTGGAGGTCTACCAGAGCTTATTTACTTACAAAGCACGCCCAATTGACTTGGGATATTTATAAGGATTCGTTCTTTGAGAAGTACTTTCCAAGAAGTTTCAGAGATTCTATGGAAAGAGAGTTCCTGAGTTTATATCAGGGACAGATGATCGTGGATGCTTATCAACAGCGTTATGAAGAGTTGTTCTTCTTTGCATCCACTAGTATGCAAGAGGAAACCACAAAGACCTGAAGGTTCGTCATGGGACTTAGGGGAAGCATCCGTGAGCACGTTCTGGGATATGAAAAGAAAATCTATAATGAAGCAGCATAAATTGCTCGAGTTATAGAATCGAGCCAGAAGGAGAGTTATTTCATGCAAAACAGAGGTATAAAAAGGCTAGTTGGAAATTCTTATAACGGAGGGAATAACAAAACATTCAAACCCTTCCATGCTCAAGGCTTTACCACTGCAGCCAAGACTATCCCTGTAGTTCAATAGCAACAGAAGCCAATTACTGAAGGGACAAAATATTTTAACTGCAACCAAGTGGGACATATAGCAAGGGAATGTCCTAAGCCCAAGAAGCAGCTACATCAAGGATGAGTTTACGCGGTTACATCCGAGGAAGCTGCCGCATCGTCTGATGTGGTTACAGGTATGACTTACATTTTTTTAGTTGTATTACATTGTATGAGCATGTAGACTAAATCAAAACAAATCACAGGTATCGTACCTATTAATGGCATTCCCGCCAGGGTACTCTTTGATTCAGGAGCTACTCATTCCTTTATATCTGTGACGTTTGGAAAGAAGCTAAATCTACCCCTTAAATTCTTCGACTACAAACTACTTGTACGATCACCTATGGGATTAGAAGTGGAGTTAGAAAAAGGTTATGGACCATGTCCAGTTCTTATTGATGAAAAGACCTTGGATGCAACCTTGATCCAACTTGAGATGGCAGACTTTGACGTCATCTTGGGAATGGACTGGTTAGTCGGCATTTTGCAAACCTATTATGTGCCGAAAAGAAGCTGACATTTAAAGATAAGGAAGGAGCCGAGTTCAGTTTTACAGGGACGAAACTTCTCCAAAAAAGAAAGCTCATACTCTAGGCGCTAAAGGCTAAGAAGTGCCTTGAGAAAGGAGCAGTCGATTATTTAGTATCTGTGGTTGACATTATGAAGGAAGCACCACGAATGGAAGATATTGATGTCGTGCGTGACTATCCAGACGTATTTCCTGAAAAATTACCAGGATTACCACCCGACCGAGCTACAGAATTCGTTATAGATCTTATACCTGGAGCCACACTAGTATCGAAAGCACCCTATCGAATGGCTCCTATTGAACTGAAGGAATTGAAAGTACAACTACAGGAACTATTGGACAAGGGTTACATTCGCCCTAGCATATCACCGTGGGGAGCGCCAGTTTTATTCGTGAAGAAAAGGACGGTAGCGTTCGCTTGTGTATAGACTACCAAGAACTGAATAAACTGACAATCAAGAATCGGTATCCATTGCCTCGGATCGATGACCTGTTCGATCAGTTGTAAGGTGCCAAGGTGTTCTCGAAGATTGATCTTCGGTCAGGTTACCATCAGCTGAAGATTAAGGATGGTGATATCCCCAAGACAGCATTCAGGACCAGATATGGACATTATGAATTTTTGGTCATGTCTTTTGGATTGACAAACGCACGAGCAACCTTTATGGAACTTATGAACCGGGTTTTCCAAGACATGTTGGATACGTCTGTTATTGTATTCATTGATGATATATTAGTCTACTCAAAAGACGAGAAAACTCACGTCAAGAATCTAAATGCCTCTCTGCAGCAACTACGAAGGGAAAAGCTCTACGCCAAATTTACAAAGTGTGAGTTTTGGCTAAAGGAAGTCGCATTTCTAGGCCATGTAGTATCCGTTGAAGGAATTAAAGTGGATCACAGCAAAATCGTGGCTATTGTAAAGTGAGAAGCACCGAAGAGCATTGCAGAAATTAGAAGTTTTCTGGGTCTAGCTTGGTATTATTGACGATTTATGGAAGACTATTCCCGAATTGCCGTACCTCTTACCAGTTTGACCAAGAAGGGCGAGAAGTTTGTCTGGATGGATAAATGCGAGAAGAGTTTCCAAACCTTGAAAGCTAGATTGATATCAGCCCCAATCTTAACCATCCCGATTCCAGGACAACCATTTATCCTGTACACCGATGCGTCAGGACTGGGATTAGGATGTGTACTTATGCAGGGAGAACAAGTAATTGCTTATACCTCAAGACAAATGAAGACACATGAAAAGAACTACCCCACACATGATTAGGAATTAGCGGCAGTAGTACATGCTATCAAAATATGGAGACATTATCTGTACGGAGAGAAGTTTCAGATTAAATCAGACAATAAAAGTCTTACTTACCTATTTAATCAGAAGGAGCTAAATATGAGACAAAGAAGATGGCTGGAACTACTGAAAGACTATGATTGTGATATCCAGTATCATTCGGGAAAAGCTAATGTAGTAGCCGACGCGTTGAGTAGAAAGGCAATGATAAAATCTCAGGGAGAGGTTAGCACAACTGTCGCAATGTGTACTATCAGAAAAGTATTCAAGCACGGTAGTGAACAGTTTGTAATAGATACACCAGATGGATCAACCAACCAAGGGTTTATTCATCGGTTTTCAAATATGTTCGCCGCATTAAAAATTATACCAGAAATAGTTGATGAAGTGAAAACAGCTATCAAATCAGACCCCTACCTAAGAACGGTACAAGAAGACATCCAAAAAGGTAGGACTAACCCTGAGTTCACCTTGGACGAAGAAAAGGTACTGAAGTACAAAGGAAGAATATGTGTACCCGAAACAGAAAGTTTGGACATTTGACACCAATTGATGAAAGAAGCCCATACCACCATCTATCCGATACATCTTGGAAGTACAAAAAATGTATCATGATCTAAAGAAATTATATTGGTGGAGAGGAATGAAAGAAGATGTAGCTAAGTTCGTGTCTCAATGCCTAAATTTTCAGAAGGTAAAGGCAGAACGACAAAGACCAGCAGGACTGTTACAGCCGTTACCGGAACCAACATGGAAATGGGACTGCATCACTATGGACTTCGTCACGAGATTACCACTGACTCCTCGAGTAGTTGACGCAGTTTGGGTGATTATAGACCGTCTTACTAAAATAGCTCGCTTTATACCTATACGACCCCAGTATACACTGGAGAGGTTAGCTAAGCTGTATGTGGATAACATTGTGCGATTACACGGTGTACCTGAAAGTATTGTGTCCGATAGATATCCACGATTTACTTCAAAGTTTTGGGAAGGATTACAAAAGGCTATGGGTACAACATTGAAGTTTAGTACTACATTCCACCCACAGACTGATGGACAGTCAGAGCGTACAATTCAGATTCTAGAAGATATGCTTCGAGCATGTGTAATTGACTTCAAAGGATCATGGGATGAAAAACTACCACTGACTGAGTTCGCTTATAATAATAGCTATCAGGCTACTATACAGATGGCACCCTATGAAGCACTGTTTGGTAAAAAGTGTCAAACTCCATTGTTTTGGAATGAAGTTGGGGAACGTAGTATTGTTGGACCGAAATTTGTTGAAGAGACTTGTCGAGTGGTCGACATTATCAAAGAAAGAGTGAGAACAGCTCAGAATCGTCAGAAGCAATATGCCGATACCCGACGCCGAGACCTTGAGTTCGTCGTGGGTGATAAAGTATTCTTAAATGTATCGTCAATGCGAGGATTGAAACGGTTCGGACAGAAAGGGAAACTAAGTCCAAGATATGTCGGGTCATATGAGATTCTAGCTAAGCGTGGGAAAGTGGCTAACCAGTTAGTCCTACCACCATCTATGTCAAGTGTGCATGACGTATTTCATATTTCCTTATTGAAGAAGTATGTCAAAGATCCAACGCACGTTCTGATAGTAGATCTTCCTGATTTGAATGATGATTTGACATTTGAAGTAACACCAACTGAAATCACCAGTCGAAAGGTTCAACGACTACGCAACCGAGATATATATTATGTTAAGGTCACTTGGAGAAGTAGAGACATGGAAGAAATTACAAGGGAAGAAGAGAATGCTATGTGAAAGCAATAACCTCATTTATTCGACTCAGAAGGTATGAACAATTTCAGGGACGAAATTTTTATAAGTAGGGGGGAGTTGTAAGACCCGTATCAAACTAATCTGGTCTTACCACCTCGAACCAGGTCTACCCATCATGGTCGAACCAAACGGATCAAGTGCGTAAAGGAGATCACGATCCCAGGTATTAAACTGACCCAAAAACACTCAAAATAAGGGGAGGGTCACATACCCAGCAAGGGAGGGTCGGACCCCCAGTATAAAAGTCAGACCCCCAGTTTTATACTGGGGGTCGGACATCTTAAGGACCAGGGGACGACGGGATCTCCAACCCTCCTATTGACCCCCGGTAGCCGGTAAAAACAGCTCGAACCAAAAATTAAAAAACTTTCCTAATATCAATGGGATTCCTTCCTAATCTCAATGGGACTTATTTTAGGAGTTTCTACTCTATAAATAGGACGTCCCTAAGCATCTTTCACTCCTTTTAGAACCCTAATTGGATTGAGAGAAAGAAAAGGAGAAGAGAAGAGAAGAGAAGGAAAGTAGAGAAGAAGATCAAGGAGAAGGCTTCAGAGAAACAAGCCTAATTCTCAGGTATGGATACCAACTCCATGTAATTCTACAGACCTTAGAATAGATAGAGAAGAGGGAATTATCTAGGAGGAACCCAAATCATCCACCCAGGTTTTAATGAAAAACCATGGAGAAAATCATGAAATCCATATAGGTGAATGAACTACGGTTCTAGACCATAGAACATGTGTGGAATGGACTGTAGGAGCAAGCCATAGGACCCCAAACACGAAGAATGGACTGAAGGAAGAAAAATTGACAAAACCCACAGGGGGTCGCATGGGGGTCGATGGCCAATCGACCCTTCCAGACCCTGATCATCGACCCCCAGTGTTCGGGATGTCCAGAATAGGGGTGGTCGCACCCAAGGTCGATCAAACCTTCGACCCTAGCATCGACCCCCAGTTAGCAGCATGCTTTTTAAAGTCTGAATTAATTCTAATTAAATTCTATCGACTTGGTTAGGTTTTCTAGTAATATAATATCGATATATAGTTGATTCTTAAAGCTTGAAAGAGGACCTACGATCAAGTAAAGGTGAGGGAACAAGACCTAAACTAATTGGTTAATAATAAACTGTTTTGTTTCGAGTCCAATGCCATGATTGATTCTATGCGTGTATGCTTGTTATGTGCATTCAACATGTCATCCAATATTTCTATTATTGTTGTTCATGCATATTTAATTATTGTTTATAACATGATGATGATGATGATGATAGGAATAGGCATGTGGATGTATGTGAATGGTTGGTGTGCTTGATGCGAGCGAGTATCAGGGGGAGGACGTGACACTGTGGTTCATCCTGGTCACTAGACTCTAGCTTTATCTCAAACTCAAGTCTTGTCCACTAAACATCGTCGTATTGCCATTACCTTAGCGGAACTAATACGTCGTAGGGTATCAGGGGGGGACGTGACACTGTGGTTCATCCTGGTCACCAGACCCTAGCTCTATCTCTATAGACGTATTGAGGGATGCTGGGGTGAGGCCTTGGATACATTGTTTGGCATTAGGATTGGTTAGTTGCGAGCCCAGTTTGCAAGCCCTCGCCAGCAGGGGCTTACGTGTTGGTATGGACAACGGGTACAACAATAAATGTAACCTTTGTGTATACATTGTCCATGAATTGGGTGCATGTGAGTCGGCAATAAACGTTACCTTTGGTTGGCTTCACACACTCGTGTATAGAGGTGCGGCATCAATAAACGTAATCTTTGGCCACCTATCATTTCTATAGCATATCGTAAACTTATTTACCAGACCAAAGATATGAATTGAATGCATGCATATGTTTGTTGCATTGTTTTATTTGCTCACTGAGCCATGATGTGTGCTCACCCTCTTGACGTCGAATACTTTTAGTTGATGATGCAGGTACCACAGTTGCAGATTATATAGATGATTCGGTGTGTGCACGCGTTGCTTCAATGGAGGCTGAAGACTTAGAGGATACGCATGACCCTTCATGCGAGTGCAACTCATGCGTGTTCCATTAGGATTTTATTGGATTTATAAAAGATGTAATTGATATTTTATTTAGTTATGTCTCAGTTGATACAACAATAATTTGATATTTTAATTATGGTTATTACATTTAGAGTGCTCAGTTCATTTATTATAAGACTTCTGCTATTGTGTATTTATTCTGATTATGGTTGGGGTTGTGCGTGGTTTTTTTTCTAATGGATACCGCCTAATAGAGATCCTGGTTGAACCGTTGGTTTATAGCGGTTCATCACACCATTTTGAATGGTGCAGAATTTGGGGTGTGACAAGACCATTCCGTCCATACAGGGCTCAGTCTGCTGTGGTGCCTGCAAGGAAGACTACAGCACCACCACCGTCACAGTTTGCTGGATAGAACCCAAATGTTAAATGTTTCAACTGCCAGCAATTGGGTTATTATGCAAGGACCTGTACTCTACCCAAGAAGCAACTGCCGCAGCAAGGAAAGGTATTCGCAGTCACCACTAAAGTGGCAGCCGCATCACCTGATATGGTTACTGGTATGATTACATCCCTCACTATTTTTTTTACTGTTGTTGTGTTTGAGCATGTAGAACTAAGGGATAATTAAATTTCAGGGATGGAAAATATAGCTGGTATACCTGCCAGAGTACTCTTTGACTCTGGGCCATGCACTCCTCGTTTCTATTTCCTTTGGGAAGCGAATAGAATTACCTGTCAAGTGTTTGAACCCAAGCTTGATAGTTTACTCTCCGTTGGGAGTCGAAGTGGCGTTGAATGAATACTATGGGCCGTGTACAGTTAGTATTGAGGAACGAAACCTAGAAGCAAATCTAGTTCTACTCGAGATGGCAGACTTTGACGTCATCTTGGGAATGGATTGGCTAGGCCATCATTCGGCTAGCTTATTATGTGGTGAAAGAAAACTTGTGCTTAAAGATGAGAAAGGGAAAGAGTTTAGCTTTACTGGGACCAAGTTCCTAGGAAGCAAAAGTTGATCCTCTCCTCCCTAAAGGCTAAGAGATCCTTAGAAAAGGGAGGAGTGGGGTATTTAGTGTTTGTGGCAACATAACTGCTGAGGTGCCAAAGATGGAAGATCTAGACGTGGTACGAGAGTTTCTAGACGTATTTCTAGAAGATCTACCAGGTTTACCTCCAGACAGGGCTACAGAGTTTCGTGATAGACCTTATGCCAGGGTCGGCGTCGGTGTCTAAAGCACCGTACAGGATGGCCCCTACTGAATTAAAGGAGTTGAAGACCTAATTAAAAGAACTACTAGATAAGGGCTTCATACGACCAAGCATATCGCCATGGGGAGCACCTGTATTATTCGAGAAGAAGGACGGTAGTGTACGGCAATGTATCGACTATCGAGAGCTGAACAAGTTAACCATCAAGAACCGATATCCTTTGCCTAGGATTGATGATCTGTTCGGTCAGTTGCAGGGTACAAAGGTTTTCTCGAAGATTGATCTTAGATCAGGGTATCACCAATTGAAGATCAAGGCCACAGATATTCCAAAGACTGCTTTCAGGACAAGGTATGGACATTATGAGTTCCTTGTAATGTCATTTGGGTTGACTAACGCTCCAGCGTCGTTCATGGAACTCATGAACCGAGTGTTTCATGACATGTTGGACACTTCGATCATCGTATTCATTGATGACATATTGGTCTACTCACAAGACAGGGAGACTCATGCAACATACTTGATAGCAGCCCTACAATGGCTGAGAAGAGAGAAGTTTTACGCCAATTACAAGAAATGTGAATTTTGGCTGAAGGAAGTGGCCTTCTTGGGTCACGTAGTATCTGCAGACGGTATCAAGGTAGATCCAAGCAAGATCGCAACTACAGTAGGATAGGATGCACCGAAATCAGTTGCGGAGATTCGTAGTTTCCTTGGATTGGTTGGTTACTATAGAAGATTTGTGGAAGACTACTCAAGGATCGTCGTTCCACTTACCAAACTAACCAAGAAAGGGGAAAAGTTCATATGGACGGATGAGTGTGAGAAGTGCTTTCAGACTTTGAAGTCAAGACTAGTCTCTGCACCTATCTTGACCATCCCAGCACCAGGCTTGCCGTTTACCTTATATATGGATACCTTAGGGTTAGGTCTTGGATGTGTGTTAATGCAAGGAGAACAAATGATTGCCTATGCATCAAGACAGTTGAAAGAGCATGAGAAGAACTATCCTACGCATGGCCTGGAGTTAGCAGCGGTTATCTACGCAATCAAGACTTGGAGACACTACCTTTATGGTGAAAAGTTTCAGATTAAATCGGATCACAAGAGCTCCACTTACCTTTTCACTTAGAAGGACCTGAATATGAGACAGAGGAGATGGGTGGAATTATTAAAATATTATGATTGTGACATCCAGTACCATCCGGGTAAGGCAAATGTTGTGGTCGATGCCTCAAGCAGAAAGTGGGCACCGAAACCTGAGACAGGACCTAGTACAAATGTTGTATTGTGTGCTGCAGCCTCAAGTTCAATAGAGAATGATGAAGAGTATATATTAGAAACTGTAAGAGATCCAGTGGAATAGGGCTTAATTCATAAGTTTACGTTGACGTTCGCAGCTTTGAAGATCTCATCGGATCTCATAGATGAGGTCAAAGTAGCAATCCTACAGGATCCACACCTCAAGACTATGTAAGAAGATCTAGAGAAGGGTAAAAGCAATCCTGATTTTACCTTGGATTCAGATAAGGTACTCAGGTATCGTGGACGATTATGTATACCTAAGAGTGAGAACTCAAATATCAGAGATCGAGTTATGACAGAAGCTCATTACACCCCATATTCAGTACATCCAGGAAGCATCAAGATGTACCATGATTTAAGAAGACTATATTGGTGGCGGGGTGTGAAGGCTGATGTAGCTCGGTTCGTATTCTAATGTCTGAATTGCCAGCAAGTTAAAGCTGAAAGGCAGAGATCCACAGGTTTGTTACAACCACTATCGGAGCCAGCATGGAAGTGGGACTGTATTACAATGGATTTTATCACTGGCCTGCCCTTGACACCAAGGTCAGTGGATGCAGTATGGGTTATAATCGATAGACTTACCAAGACAGCTCAGTTCATCTCTATCAGACCTCAGTATACCATGGAGAAGCTGGCCAAGTTATATGTGGATAATGTAGTCAGACTTCATGGCGTCCCAGAAAGTATAGTGTCTGACAGAGATCCCCGTTTTACATCAATGTTCTAGGAAGGATTACAGAAACCTATGGGAACCAAGTTGAAGTTTAGTACAACTTTTCATCCTCAAACAGACAGGTAGTCAGAAAGAACTATTCAAATCTTATAAGATATGCTTAGAGCGTGTGCTCTAGATTTCAAAGGAGCTTGGGACGAGAAGCTATCGCTCATCGAGTTTGCTTATAACAACAGTTACCAGGCTACGATCCAAATGGCTCCATATGAAGCACTCAATGGGAAGAAATGTCGTACACCTCTATTATGAAATGAGGTGGGAGAGAGAAGGATTGTAGGACCGGAGTTCGTCGAAGAAACTTGTCGAGTGATTGATCAAATTAAAGGAAGAGTGAAGATAGCTCAAGTTCGACAAAAGCACTATGCTGATAACCGACGTCGAGATCTGGAGTTTGCAGTGGGTGATAAAGTATTCTTGAAGATATCACCTGTGCGAGGTCTGAAATGGTTTGGTAAGAAGGGAAAGTTATGCCCCATGTACGTGGGACCATGCGAGATTTTGACCAGACGTGGTAATGGGGCATATCAACTGGCTCTACCGCCATCCATGTCAAGCGTTCATGATTTGTTCCAAGTATCTTTATTGAAGAAGTATGTTAGGGATCCATCGCACATCTTGACAGTAGACCCACCAGACTTTACAGAGGACTTAGCATTTGAAGTAATACCTGTGATGCTCACAAGCCGAAAAGTACAACACCTTCGAAGCAAGGATATCCACTACGTCAATGTGCATTGGAAAAGCCATGATGTGGAAGAAATTACTTAGGAGGAAGAGAACGCAATGAGAAGGAATACCCTAATCTTTTCGATGACCAAGGTACGTTAAAATTTTGAGGCCGAAATTTATTTTAAGGGTGGGAGAGTTGTGAAACCTACATGCAAATTTTGGGGATGAAATTTCTTTTAAGGATGGGGGAGTTGTAAGACCCGCACTCCATGAACCCGATCTAAACCTTGAGTTCATGTCGTAACAGGTCTTCCAATCATCATCGGGCCAGACGGGACGAGTGGATGACAAACAGGTACGAAACGGACCAAGTTAAGTATGAATTAATTCATACCGGTCGATGGTACCGGTCATGGTACTGGTTGACCGGTATAGCCTGCGCGGCATACCACTAAGTTCTGGAAACTGATCTTTGCGGGTCCCACTTTCCAAATTTTAATCCGAAGGACTTTCCTAATGCTAGGAGGATTCCTAAACCTAAACCTAGCCTATATAAGCCCCTCTAAACCTCCTAAAGCCACTTCCATGATCCTTACAAACCCTAGAAAGGAGAAAGAGGCTGAAGAAGGAGAAGATGCTAGGAATGAGAGGGAAGAGCCGCTGACGAAGAACAAGTTACCATAAGTCAACGGTAAGTGCTCAAACCTTCCTCTACCATAAGTAATCTAGAATGGTTAATTGTAGTTGGATCAATACCATGCAAAGCGAGGTATTGATCTAAACCCTGTTTTGCCGACAAACCCTAATTTAGTCGATAAACCCTAGATTCAAGTTCTAGGTTGAGACCATCGAAACTAGGACTTGAATGGAGTTGGAAACAACTCGAACTCAATGCTCAGACCTAGAATGTGTAGGAGAAACCCTAGGATCATTACGGGATGATCAACGGCAGTCGAGAAACCAAACGTATGGTCTTCCGGAGACATACCGGCCGACCATACTGATCGCACCATATGCGATCGGTACTGCGACTGGTATCTCTCAGGGACTGGTCTGTGGGGACCGGTCGACCATACCGATCCCAGGTTTCCCCACAGTGCTGCGACCGGTACTGTGACCGGTCAGCTCTGTGAGATGTGTTTGTAATCTCATTGGTTATTCGACCAACGTAAACCTATTCTAACTAAATCCTAATATTGTAAGACCCATATCAAACTAACCGGTTTTTCCACCTTGTATCAGGTCTACTTATCATGGACGAACCAAGTGGACCAAGTGCGTCAAGGAAATCACAAGACTAGGTATGAAATTGACCGAAAAACAATAAATTTGAGGGTAGGGTCGCATGCCTAAACAGGTAGGGTCGACCCCACCTCAACAGAGTCCAACCCATGACTTTTTAGTCTTAGGGTCGGATGACTTGAAACCCTAGGGTCGACGGATCCTGCGACCCTAGCATCGACCCTAGGATGACAGACTGAAACCGTAATTAGGAAACTTTCCTAATTTCAAGGGGATCCTTTCTCAATCTCGATGGGACTTATTTTGGGAAGTTTTCCTCTATAAATAGGACATCCCTTAGCCTCTTTCACTCCTTTTGAAACCCTAATTGAAAGTGAGAGAAAGAGAAGAGAAGGAGAAAAGAAGGAGAATTGGAGAAAAAGACAAAGGAGAAGAAATTCAGAGAAATCTCTGAATCTCAGCAGCCCTAAGGTATGAATTCATTCTCCATGAATTATGTAAGACCCTAGAATAGTTCATGAAGAGAGTAGGATCTAGGAGAAACCCAAATCATCCATCCATGGATAAATTCCAATGGAATCCATGGGGGAAATCATTGTAAACAAAGTAAAGTGTGTAACTTGGAGTTTTGAGCCATAGAACAACAATAGAATGAACTATAAAAGTAAGCCAAAGGATCCAAACATGAAAGAATGGACTGTAGGATTAAAGGTCAACTCAAACTACATGTGGTAGCACGTAGGGTCGATTGGTAACCGACCCTACCAAACTATCGGATCGACCCCATGCTCACGGGAGGTCCAGGGAGGCTGTGGTTGCACCTAGGGTCGATGGATAACCGACCCTACACCCTGGGGTCTCAGACAACTACTACCCTACCTGCGACCCAACCTGCGACCCTAGCTATACAACAAGCTTAAAATTATTGGAATTATTTTTAATTAAAATCTATCGACTTGTTAGGTTTAACTAGTGATATAAAAGTGATTCTTAAAGCTTGAAAGAGGATTTACACTCAATCAAAGGTGAGGGAACAAGACCTAAACTAATTGGATAATAATAAACTGTTTTCGTTTATTGAGTCCAATACCATGTGTGATTCTATGATTGTATGATTGACGTGCAAATCACAGGTCATCTACTATTCCTGTTATTACTGTTTATGCATATTTAATTCAGCTTATTTACAACATGATGATGATGATGATGCTAGGAATAGGCATGTAAATATTTGTGTGTGGTTTGTGTACTTGATGCGAGTGGGGCATCAGGGGAAGTGTGATGCGGTGCGATCCTAAACACTTTAGCCCTATCTCTACTCAAGTCTTGTCTACTAGCATCGTAGTATCGTCATTACCTTAGCAGAACTATTACGTCGTAGGGCATTAGGGGAGGTGGTCTCGGACCGTATAGTCTCTGACTTTGCCGGGGGGCCTTAGCTCTATCTCTATGGACGTATTGCGAGATGCTGGGGTGAGGCCTTGGATACACTGTTTGACATTAGGATTGGTTAGTTGCGAGCCCAGTTTGCAAGCCCTCGCCAACAGGGGCTTATGTGTTGGTATGGGTAGAGCATCAGGAGAAGTGTGATGCAGTGTGGTCCTAAGTACTTTAGATCTATCTCTATTCCATGGTGGGGTGAATGTGGACGACAATGGTGTTTGACCCATTGGATGGGCTTACACACCCTGTGTATAGAGGTGAAGCAGCCACCGAACCTTTTTATAGCACATTGCAAACTTATATACCAGACCAAAGATATGAATTGAATGCATGCATATGTTTGTTGCATTGTTTTGTTTGCTCACTGAGCCATGATGTGTGCTTACCCTTTTCAAATTTGAATGCTTTTAGTTGATGATGCAGGTATGACCGTGAAAGATTATATGAATGCTCTCGCATTCGGGCGCGTTGTGATGATGGACGCAGAAGATATAATGGAGACGCATGATTCGTCATGCGAATGCAACTCATGCATTTTCGATTAGATTTTATTTGGTTTATTGAGTAAATGTAATTGATTATTTTATTTACTTATGTCTCAGTCAATGAAAGATAATTGGTATTTTATTTATGATTATCACATTTAGATTCTCAGTTCATTTAATATTTAAGACTTCCGCTATTGTGTATTTACTCTGATTATGGTTTTGGATGTGTATGGTTTAAGCAAACGGACACAACCTATTTGAGATCCTGGTGGAATCGTTCATTTATTAGCGGTCCATCACACCATTCTGGACAGTACGGAATTGGGGTGTGACAACTTGATATCAGAGCTCTCAGGCCCTGTCTATTAAATCGGTATACTTCCACAAATTCGTGAACTGAGTTAGGATAAAAATTAAAAGCTTTAATAAGAACACACAGTAAGCACCTGTGTTGTTTGAGACAAAATTAAGAAAGAGAATAATGCACATATAAAGGGAGAAATAAGTTTTATATACATCAAACCAAAAGCAAGTTTATATACATATCCAAAGCTGAGTACAGTCCACAACCCGGACAATTACTCTGTAATACAAAAGAAGAATAAAAAGAAAAAAATACATCATGGAGCTGGAGGTGATGGAGGAGGCGGTGCCTCGCGATCTCTGTCATAGTCCTCAGCATAGACTCTAGTCAACCAGGCTACCTGAGTCTGGGTCGTCTGGAGACTAGCTGCAGCCATCCACTGATTAGACACACGCTGAGCATATAGAAGCTCTCCCACTCTCAAATCCATCATGCGCTGAGCCTCCCTGATCTCACAAAGTAATCCCATCATATCATCAGATGGTGGGCGTGAAGGACCAGCCATGCGTGATGGAGTCTGAAATAGACCAGCTCCAGTAGAATGTAGAGGTGATGGAGGAGGTATGGAGTCCACATCCATGTACATACGATCCTCATCCTCAGCATCACCCCCATGAACCCCTGTTCCTGCGGCTGCTGCTGCTGCTGCCTCAGCGTCTGCCACCTCTACCCGAGTACGAGGACGCACCAGAGCATTCCTCTCCTCATCACTGACCTGAGCATCCCACATGCCCATCCTACAGATGGCCTCCCAGTCCAGAACCGAGGAGAAGGTCTTCTCCTGAATCCTCTCATCCACTAAATCAACACCTAGGTAGGTAAGCTGGGTGGTGATCAGACATCCATAGGGCAGGTTGCCTATCTGACCAGGCAACGTAGCACAAATCATCGTCCGCAAAATAATATAAGGGTGGCAGACAAGCTGCCTAGTGCAGATACAATAAAGTAAGTACTGAGTCAACTGGGAGATCCTCACATAATGTCCACTCTGGGATATCAGGTTGTGCTGGATGATCTTACAGTACACCCGAGGCTCTGGACGTAGGTTGATCGCTTTCATCTCCCAGCGTTCATCTCTGATAAGCTAACTGTCAATCTCAGCCCGCATATCCAAGGAAAAGAACTGGGGCTCCTTGGGAGCACAGTACACAAGAGGGCCGTCATGTGATATTCCCAAAAGATCAGCTAACTACTGGCAGTCAAAGGAAACCTCTACTCCTTTGACGTAGCTCGCGATCCTGAGCTCCCTACCCCTCTCAGTGTCATTGTGATCTTCCACCACCTGGAGATTACAATAGAACTGTCTCACCAGATCTGGACGGGTACAGGCATCATAGGTAATCACAGGAAGTCAGCCCATGTCACCAAATGCCCTCTCCACATCGAACAAGGCTAGACTAGCCAAGTCCACACGACGACCTCCCTCTACCTTCTTACGCAGATAATGAGCATACTGACTTCGGCCTCGTTGGAGGGGAAGCGGACTGGGTCACGAGACCTAGGAACCTTGGTATGAACCATGTAATCTGCCGAAACAAAGAAAAACAGATAATAGATCAGTAATGGTGAAAAACCCAAAAATTTCAGCATTATAACGGCATAAATTGGTCAAAAGCCTCACTTTTCACCCATACACTTGGGCAGGAGGACTTACATAGGTTCTAAACTATCCTGCAAGTCTCATACAGTTGGAAATTTAAATTTGAGAGATCGAATTTGAAGAAATTTCAATAAATTCAAAAAATATCAAAAATTAGGGCAAAAATGGAAAATTTCAAGTTTCTCGACAATCATCTGATGAAACTCAAATATTTTTTAAGGCTTTTGTCCATTGGGTGACCAATAGCAAAATCCCCCAATAAAATTAAAATTTTTACTATTGGAAAAAGTTTAATTTGAAGAAAATGATGTAAATGAGCAAAAACCTAGCTAGAAAGCATTATAAACATGAAACAGTAGAGAACATACCTGTAGAGAAGGAGTGGTAGTCGCAAACGAAGGATAAGGTCACCAAACAGGTAGGGGTCGTTACTGTAACAACTTAGAGAAACGAGTTGAGTTGGAAAACAGAAGAAAGAATGGGAAATGAATCCAAAATCAGGTTTAAAAACCTGATTCTGGATCGTAGGGTCGCATAATTCGACCAAGACATTCGACCCTACTTCTGACCCACCCATCGACCCTAGCCTCTCAGTAATCTGACAGAGAACTAGGGGTCGACCCTAGGGTCGAACATATACCGACCCTACCATCAACCCTAGGCTCTCGGTAAGCTGATAGTGATTCTCAGGGTCGCATATCCTAGGGTCGCATAATGATCGACCCTACCATCGACCCTATGATGGAAAATATTGTATTTTTGTCAGAATGATCTGAAAAATTTGAAAATTATATTGATTAGTTGGATTTTTTTACTGGAGAACAACTATATTGATTGCCTCACATGTGCTATGATTGGTTACAGGCACTACCACCATCAGAACAGAAAATGGCTGGGCGAAGAGTGACCAGACAAAGCCATAACTCTATTCCACTACCACCACCTGTGGAGGAAGACAGCCATATACATCCTGAGACATAAGAGAATCTGAATACGGCACCGTCCGTGGTTAATGGCTAGACAAATACTACCAACTTGCCAGCCCTACCTACAGACCTGACTACAGCCATAATGAACTTGGCACAATAGCTGCAACAAATACAATAGGTACAAGCTAATATGCAAGATGCCATAGGCATGGATTTTCCAGCTGCACAGACGACATCGATGCCAGTAGGACAGGAAAGCACAGTACCAGGGGGAAGTAACATGGTACCCCATGCACCTTAAACTCCAGTCATGCAGGCTCAAGTGTAGAATTCTGAAGTAGCTCAAGGTGGTTATTAGTACCAACCACCTATGTATGGGGCCTACGCTCCATATCAGCTGGACCACTCTAGACTAGTCGAGCATTTCTTGAAGAGGAAGCTCAAGGAATATAATGGTAGGCCAGCTGATCCTTTATGGCCAGCACACTGGATTGATGAAATGGAGAGGAATTTCATGATTATGACAATTACTGAGGTGTAGAAAGTACTGTCTGCAACGTTCATGCTGAAAGGCGATGCATACCACTGGTGGAAGTCTACACGGACTTATCTGTTAACAAAGCACGCGCAACTGACCTGGGATATATATAAAGAGGCATTCTTTGAGAAGTACTTTCTTAAAAGTTTCAGAGATTCTATGGAGAAAGAGTTCCTGAGTTTGTATCAGGGACAAATGATTGTCGATGCATATCAACAGCGTTATGAGGAGCTATTCTTCTTTGCACCACCAAGATGCAAGCAAAAAGATACGAAGACCCAAGGATCGTCATGGGACTTAGGGGAAGTATTCGTGAACATGTTCTAGGACTTGAGAAGAAAGTCTACAATAAA
>CM053275.1:75877777-75936874 GCA_028583415.1 Protea cynaroides
AAACCTGCACTTCAAAACAAGCGTGAAAAAAATTTAGGGGCATAGATTTTTGGGATTTTATCTTCATTTAGGACTATAATAACAAATGCACGCCATAAACAGCAGTTGAAAATCCAACCTGCCTTGAGTAGGGGATTTTCAAACAAGCATCCTGAATACCACCCTTAAAGTGTGCATCATGCATGAAAAGTTCCAATATTTACACAGGAAACGCCCCAAGAAGGCATGCTGCTATTGTTTGATATTGGAAATGCATCCCGTGTTAATGCTTTAATCTAATTACCACTGACAAACATGCGATTTACTAAAATTGAAAAATATAAAAAAGTATCCTGGTATATTTGGTGAAATCCTTAGTAAGAGGCCTTCTAATCAATAATTCTGGGATTTCAACCCTTTTTCAGGATAAAAAAAATTTAAGGTCCCCAAACAAATTGACTTTATGAATGTTTAAGAGTCTTTGCATTTTAGATTTAAATTATTGTAAATTCCATTCATCAATAATAACTCAATCTGAAGTTGACAAGAATCTAGACAAAGTGAGAGGCCAGAAAAGCCAAACCCATCACTCACGATGTTTCTACCACAGTACATGAAAACCCCAGAATGCTCTTTCTGCAAAAGTTTCATTGTTATCAATAGCTTGAGATGCTCAACCTAGAGCTCAAGAATATTCCTAGTGGTGTGTGACAACTTGAAAGGGGCTTTATATTACAACAGGCCAACCATTATCATAATTGTGGTCAAAGATTGATCCATCAGGACAATGAACCTTAGCAAGCAATGTTTTTGGAGAGGTGACTACCCCTTTGGTGCTATAAGTTGCACTCATCAGGAAGAACTGGACCAGTGTAAATTTATTAAGTATATTACTTTTCATGAATAACAATTAAATTACAAAAAACAAAGAAGGAAAAAATGTTTATATTCATTTTTGAGATTAAGGAGATCACATGTTCCAACGATCTAAGTTATCAAAGTGATAAAGTATCTACTATATCAGATGGGGGCCAAGGAAAGAAGATGTACTAGCGAGGAAAATTTTATTATATCACATGGGAGACAGGAAAAAGATGTACTGACAATAGTGCTCCGGAAAAGGCTCTATCGACATCAGGTGGGATGTTCTCCTTCTTCAACTCCTTTCTTTTGTTGTTGACTTTGTCAATAGAGCCTGAAATCATAGCATGTCACAAAGCAAGGCGAGGTAAGAAGGATGTCTCACGAGCCGGTTCACCTCTACTTTCCCCTACTTTCACCAACTAGTCTTCCCTTAGTCCTCCCCTACCTATCCATCTGCTTGGCTCGAGCCCTGTCCAGACCTCCACCTCTCTTGAGTTATTTGCACCCAGAGTTGCACTCTTTTTCTCCTCAATCTGAGGCTGATGAGTGTATCATAAGAGCAACCGAACAAGGGAAAACAAAGAACATATCTAGGCTACTCAACCCACCAATAAAATAACATAAGCACTCGATAAAATTAACAGTCTTCTAATTTGACTGGGTATAAGGCCAAATCAATGTTGATCTCAGTGCATTATCACTTCTCCTCAGCACATCAGCATTACCATTACCATAGGACTGAGGTATTCATGGTTGTCACCACAAAATGAGCTTCTATAAATTATAATGAAGTGATGAAACTGCCATGGTCCTGCAATTGTTGAACTCATCCATGGCAAAATCACCCTCAACTGTGAATCATCCAACTAATCTGCAACCTTGAAGCCACTTGAAACCTCCGTATACAAGCTCTCAACTATACATCTACCACATTACTTTCCTCTCCTTCATAGAGATGTGGGTCCTGAGTTTCATCTACAACTGCCAACAATGCCGAGGGGTTGGATGACTCCCCCCTTCCCCTCCCCTCCCTTTTTTTTTTCCAAGCACAAGGGGAGGCTTTGTCAAAATTAAAGGACCCATCGAGCTGCTCTAGTAACCATGTTATTGGCAATTTGTTGGTGACCCCCAATAGTCCTGAATGTT
Source organism: Protea cynaroides (assembly GCA_028583415.1). Taxonomy (NCBI): domain Eukaryota; kingdom Viridiplantae; phylum Streptophyta; class Magnoliopsida; order Proteales; family Proteaceae; genus Protea; species Protea cynaroides. The sequence goes on from CM053275.1 coordinate 75,879,767, forward strand.
AATTGCAGGTACTAAATGTGTCGCTACAAATGGTCTTTCTCTCTCTCTCTTATATCTTTGCTTTGTCTTACTCGCTCACGGAACTCTTATTTAGCCAACCGTCAGGGATTTTCGAAGAAATCCCTTCTCTTTTCTTCTCTTCTCTTCTCTTCGGTTGCAGAGCGACTGTGGTAGGGATTTCAAAATAGAAATCCGAAGGGTGAAAGGAAAGGGAAGAAGGATTTCATTGTGTGTTGCTCGTAAAGCCTTAATTCTATAGTCCCTAACCGATTGTGGCCATTAAATGGAAGGAGTGCCACATGGAACTCATCGAATGACCGCTGGTATTCCTCCAATATTTATACACATTGGAGAGGATCTGAATCCAATGATGACTAATGTCAGGACAACAAAATTATGAACACAAAGAACTCCTTAAGGACAAGTACTTAATTACTTGAGAGATTCCAACAAAAGCTAACAAAAATGTGGTCCTTAAGTTTATGTTCAGTACGTATGTCTCATATACAACTGTAACTGTGAACATTAGCAGTGTTCGGAATTTTTTTTTTCTTTTTTGTATAACAAACATCTATTGACCAATCGAAGACAGTGTTCAGTCACTATGTAATTGTAAGAAAGAAAGTTAGACTAGTATTACATTATTAGTAAGTGTATAGTCTTATATGGTAGTATGTAGAGTTTTGTAGTCTTCTATACCTGAGTACGTGGCTTAGTTTATAGAGTTCATATAAAACTTAAGAATAGAGTTTGTAAACGTAATGAAAAACACTTCGGTTGCAAGTACCCATCTTCTTTTTATTTTTTTAATTTTTCTCATATGAGGAGGAGACTCCATAAACTAATGGGACATCAAATTAAAAAGAATCAGTTTCAAGGTACAGCTACCTAAAATGGATGTAACAAAATCTCTAATACAAGGAATTAAAAAAAAAATTATACTGACTGCAACTTGAGCAGTACAAGTCAACTGATGGAAATACCTGATACATGTGGCAGTCATCAAGTTAGATGCTCTAAGGTATTGAGAGAATACATAACTAAGCCACATGAAGACACAAGTATATTCTATGCAGCAAGTTTGACATATGAACTGAACATAGAGGCGACATGTAACAAAAGAGGTACAATTGCATGAAGATCTCGTGTCCTCACTTCACATTCACATCCTAGATCTACATGCTTTCAAGTCCAACAACCTAATTTTTATCATCTTTGATAGTATTTTGCGTAAATAAACCCCAATCTAACATTTTCCAGATTTCCAACAAAATGGCAACACAACCACGTATTGATTAACTAGAAGATAAGTAGAGGCTTATTCCTTTGCTTAATTGAATTACAGATGGTTGACTTGATAATTCCAAAAATATAACTCTTACATTGTGATATCATTATCCATTACATAGTTTAGTACATAAAAGCACAGATGATGAATACACACGCACGGGGAGCCGGGCGAGGGGAGAGCATAGAGCAAGAAGAAGTCAAAGTTATTGTGCAAAAATCAAGGGGATAAAAAAGAAAAATCAATGTAAACTAAGATATCTCAAATCAAACATTTAAGATTCATGTTTTACCCAAATAAACTCTTTGAGAAATCTAGTCATTTCAAAAGGATCCAACCCACAACCATACAAATCACCAGAGTGGAGCTAAATGGAACATGGATTATTCTCCTTTTGTCTCCTTCAAAGTTATACCATTCTTTCTTTCTAACTTTCATTGTTATAGTTGGAATCTCCAGGCACTTCCTACAAGGCAGACAATACCTACATTGTTACAAATGAGATCGGGCTCTAACTCGAGGACAACTCTGACACCTAAGTGAGGACTTTGAGGTGCAAACAGGTGTGGAACTCAGTACTTTTCGATACGAGTTTCAAAGTAATGGTTAGGGTTGTAGAATGAGTCAGCAAATAGTCAAAATTGCGTGATCTCTTACCTTTAATCCCTTCCTCTTATTTATAGAAAGTTGGTATGAAATAGGCAAGGTTGGATTTACCCCTAACTTAGTCAGTTTGTGGTTAGTTATACATATCATCGGTTATGCTAGAATTTTGGTCCATGATCAGTCATGTTTGGGGTTGTACGTAACTATCGTGGACCGCCGGAGGACATGCATCATGCTGGTTAATGTCGACGCTGAGTGGCCTGGTGTCATCATCTCCAACTTACCAAGTGTCATCCTCTTCTGGTTGCGACATGTCTAACCACATGTCGTATTTTGATTGGATTGTGTTATTTTTTACATGACAGTTGCCCCCTTACTTTTTTGGATCTTCAAGATTCAATTGAGTATAAGAGCAGATGTGCCTAGCAGTATGTCTGTCCTCCTCGGACCTCTTAGGTCAGGGTCTGAGCCCTATAGACAAGGTTTCCAATGCCATGTAGCGCAAAGTCAACCGAGTCGCTTCGTTCAAATTGATGGTGGTAGTTCAGCAAGTTCGATATTACACGGTTGGTTCGAAGGTTTGCATTAATTTCATATAAATGGCGTGTGTGAACTAGTTGGTTCTGAATGCGTCTGTTGGCATTAACTTTGTTTCTACTAAGTCAATCGGGTCGGTATGGTTTGGTTTAATGGTTCTTGTACATGAAATGTTGGGTTGTGATGTAAATCGTTCTCCTCCACGTTTAATAGACATGACGTCGGGCTTGCATGGGTTGACGCATGGCATCGACAGGAACGAGTTTTAGAGTGTCTTCGGGTGCCTATATAAACCCAATCCACTTGTGTTATTTGTACTTTATGAATTTTTCTCTGCAACTCGGTTGACTTTGCGCTCGTGGCTTGGTCCTTAAATAACTCAGCTTTTATGTGTGGTCATTAGGAGAGAGCTCTATAATGGGTCTCGTCCAAGAGTTTGTACTTTTGATTAGTAAGTTCCCTTTCCTGATTTATCTTTATCATGTTTATGCTTTTTATCCGACGAGTCCAAGGGTCTGATGTGGGATGGCGGGTAGAGAGGAAGAAAAAAGTGATGGGGAGGAAGTTGGATCGGGTAGTGAAAATGGTTCAGACATTGGTTCGAAGAGTAATTCGAACTCTGAAGATGATTGATTCCAAGGAGGATCTGAAGATACAAAGTCTAAGGGAAGTGAGGAAACTAATAACCTAAGGGATTCTGGTGTTGTGTTGACCTCTACCCTAGTGTAGTGGGATCTAGTCATCCAGAACTATTGCCCCTAGAGCCAATCATAGAACTGTTTCTTTGGACAAACCTTGTCTTCTTACTGAGAAGGGTTTGAATTGTTTTAGGCTTAAGTATGTAATACATTTTTTCATAAAGTCGAGATTGCCCGGAGCCGAGGGTAGGGCTTGTGATAGGTTGGAGACTACCCTTTGTGTGTATGAGGACATGTTTAAGTCCAGGTTCAAATTTCCAATCCACCTAATGATAGTCGACCTTTTTAAATATATCGAATAACCCTTGCTCAAGTAGCTCTGAACGGATGGAGGAGCATCATTGTCTTTATCATATACTTCAATAGGATTGGTTGGACTTCCATTATAAACCTATCCAAGACCCTTTTTCAACTAAATGCCTTCCACAAAAAGGTGCATGGTTGGTACTACTTTAACTGACAAAGTAAAGGCCCTCCAATCTTGATTGGGAAGCCTTTTTCCATCCATAACTAGAAGCACAAGTTCTTCTTTATGTCAAGATGTTATGGGTTTCCTCTTTGCAATGTATGGAGAGTGATGCAGACTTCTTCAGTCAAAAGAGTTCTTGTGCTAAATGAAGAAGAATCTAAAGCCATAAATCAATTCAGCAGTTCTTGAGGCCGAATTAGGTGATCCCTAGTTTCTTTAGACACATGGGCTCCTTGGTGACCTCTTGTACTTTAAGGTGATTTTCTTTATTTCATGTTATTGTCAGAATCATTGTCTTTTTTTTTTTTATCTCTATCTTTGACTTACAATGGAATATTTTCCAGAAGAGATAGCTACAGCTAACCAACATGCTACGACAGAAAGAGGCCGAGGTGCTTGATGACCTAGTAACACATCATTAGCTCCGAGTAATATTGGTCGTCGAAAGCATCTTATGCAGATTGACACTTCTCCAATTGAGGGCGGGCTTAACATTGTTCCTCCTCTAAGATGATAAAAGACAACTGTAGGTCAGGGTGGTGGTGATGTTACAAGGACTTCGTGGGTCATTCTAATAAGGGAGCCCAAGGTGCCCTCTGTCACACCCCAATTCTGCACCAACCAGAATGGTGTGATGAACCGTCAATAAACCAACGGATCAACCAGGATCTCGAATAGGCTATCCCACATTTGATAAACCAAAACACATTCCACATTAATCAGAGATAATATAGTAAATAGCGGAAGTCTTACAGATAATGAACTGAGGTCTTGTAAGACCTGTACCAAACTAACCCGGTCTTACCACTTTGAACCAGGTCTACCCATCATGGTCGAGCCAAAATGACCAAATGCGTAAAGGAGATAACGATCCCAGGTATTAAATTGACTTAAAAACACTAAAATAGGGGGAAGGGTCGTACACCCAGCTAAGCAGTGTTGGACCCCCCCAATGTAAAAGTCAGACCACTGGTTATTTGACAGGGGGTCGGACAATTTAAACCTGGGGGTCGACGGGATCTCCGACCCCCTCATCGACCCCCAGTTTGCAGACAGAAACCATGATTTGAAAACTTTTCAAATTTCAATGGGATTCTTTTCTAATCTTAGTAGGACTTATTTTGGGAGTTTCCACTCTATAAATAGGACATCCCAGAGCCTCCCTTACTCCTTTTACAACCCTAATTGGATTGAGAGAAAGAGAAGAGAAGGAAGAGAAGGAGAAAAGAAGAAAGTGGAGAAGAAGACTGAAGAGAAGGGATTCAAAGAAAACAACCTACTCTCAGGTATGGATACTATCTCCATGAAGTCTTAAGACCTTAGAGTGGTTAGTGAAGAGGGTATGAATTAGAGGAAACCCAAATCACCCAAATCATCCATCCATGGTTAGGTTTCAATGGAAACCATGGAGGAGATAATTGAGACCATGTAGGTATAAAACGTGATGTTCTAAGCCATGAAACATGTATAAAATGAGCTATAGAAGCAAGCCATAGGTCCCAAACACGGAAAAATGGACTGGAGAATGATAATCTCAACTAAACCCATGGGGGGTCGCACCAGGGGTCGAATAAAAAATTCAACCCTAGCATCGACCCCCACTATTCTGGAAATTTCCAGTAAAGGGGGGGTCGCACCAGGGGTCAATGGAACATCCAACCCTAGCATCGACCCCCAGTGTTCGGGAAGAAAACAGAAGAAGGGCGGTCGCACCCAGGGTCGATGGTATATCCGACCCTAGCATCGACCCTACTATAGGGGGTCGTAGAAAACTGATACCCTACCTGCGACCCGTCCTGCGACCCTCAGTTAACAACAAGTTTAAAATATTGGGATTAATTCGAATTAAATTCTATCGACTTGATAGGTCCTTCTAGTGATAAAGTAGTGGAATTTAGTTGATTCTTAAAGACTAACAGAGGATCTGCTATCAGGCAAAGGTGAGGGAACAAGACCTAAACTAACTGGTTAATAATAAACCATTTTTATTTCTTGAGTCCAATGTCATATTGATTCTATGCATGTATGCTTGTATGCGCATTCAACATGTCATCCAATATTCCTGCTATAACTATTCATGCATATTTACTTCTGTTTATTACCACATGATGATGATGATGATGATGCTAGGAATAGGCATGTGAATGTTTGTGTGTGGTTGGTGTGCTTGATGCGAGCGAGTATCAAGGGAGGTGGTCTCAGTCCAGTGGTCTCTGACTCTGCTGGGGAGCCTTAGCTCTATCTCTAACTCAAGTCTTGCCACTGACATCGTCGTATCGCCATTACCTTAGCAGAACTATTACGTCGTAGAGTATCAGGGGAGGTGGTCTCGGTCCCAGTGGTCTCTGACTCTGCCGGGGGGCCTTAGCTCTATCTCTATGAACATATTGAGGGATGCTGGGGTGAGGCCTTGGATACACTGTTTGACATTATGATTGGTTGGTTGCGAGCCCAGTTTGCAAGCCCTCACCAGCAGGGGCATACGTGTTGGTATGGGTAGAGTATTAGGGGAAGTGTCATAGGCCGGGCCTCAGCACTTTAGCTCTATCTCTATACCATAGTAGGGTGGATGGGGACATCAATAAACGTTAATCTTTGGCGGGCTTCACACCCTGTGCATAGGGGCAAGGCAGCCACCGAACCTTTCTATAACACATTGCAAACTTATACATCAGATCACAGATATGAATTGAAAGCATGCATATGTTTGTTGCATTGTTTTGTTTCCTCACTGAGCCGTGATGTGTGCTCACCCTTTTCGACGTCGAATATTTTAGTTGATGATGTAGGTACTACAGTCGAAGATTATATGAACGTTCCTGCGTACGAGCATATGGCGGCGATGGAAGCTGAAGACTTAGTACATACGCATGACTCCTTTTGCGAGTGCAACTCATGCATATTCGATTAGGATTTTCATTTATTTTATTAAGGAATGTAATTGCTATTTTATTTATTTATGTCTCAGTTGATACAACAATAACTTGCTATTTTATTATGAATAACACCATTAGATTCCTCAGTTCATTTATTATAAGACTTCCGCTATTGTGTATTTACTCTGATTATGAATGTGTATGTATGAGGTTTAGATTTTACGGATATAGCCTCCTCGAGATCCTGGTTGAACCGTTGGTCTGTTAATGGTTCATCACACCATTCTGAATAGTACGAAAATGGGGTGTGACAGGTCTAGTGATGATAAATAATTAATATTTTATTTATTTCAAAGTACCCAAAACATAATTTAATACATATTATAATATCCAAATACAAAAATTAAACACTAAACGTATCCACAGCAGAAACGCTCACTTAACGAGCCATGTTCGTCCTCCACAGCTTGCTCATCGTAGCCGCCACCTGATCATGTATTGACGTATCAACAATAATCTTCAACCGTAATACCTGCAACATCAGAAACTAAAAGAATTGTGCGCGCGAGGGTCAGCTCTCCAACTTGAGCTCAGTGAGTACACAAAACAATGCAACAAACATATGTATGCATTCAATTCATATCTTTAGTCTGGTTCATAAGTTTGCAATGTGCTATAGAAAGGATAGGTGGCCGCCGCACCTCTGTGCACGAGTGTGTGGAGCCGCCCAATGAATATCGGCACTATCGTCCCACATGCACCCACCATGGAACAATATACACCCAATGAAAATGGCATTGCTGTACCGGTTGCCCATACCAACACGTAAGCCCCTGTTGGTGAGGGCTTGCAAACTGGGCTTGCAACTAACCAATCCTAATGTCAAATAATGTATCCAAGGCCTCACCCCAACATCCCTCAATACATCCATAGAGATAGAGCTAAGACCCCCCAGTAGAGTCAGAGACTATACGGTCCGAGACCACCTCCCCTGATGCCCTACGATGTAATAGCTTTGCTAAGTGGCGATACGACGATGTTAGTGGACAAGACTTGAGTAGAGATAGATCTAGAGTCTAGTGACCAGGATGAACCACAGTGTCACGTCCTCCCCCTGATGCCCCACTCGCATCAACTACACTAACCACACACAAACATTTACATGCCTATTCCTAGCATCATCATCATCATCATCATGTTATAAATAAACGAAATTAAATATGCATGAACAGTAATAGCAGAAATATTGGATGACATGTTAAATGCACATTCTACGCATACAAGCATGGAATCATTCACAGTATTGGACTCAATAAATAAAACAGTTTATTATTAGCCAATTAGTTTAGGTCTTGTTCCCTCACATGATGCTTGTTTGATAGTCCGCTCCGCGTCACAAGGTCCAAACGTGCTATCACAAGGTCCTATACAATGTTATCTTTAATTAGAATAGGTTTACATTGGTCGAAAACCAACAATGACAAAACACATCTCACAGAGCTGACCGGTCGTAGATACCGGTCGTAGATCTGTGGGGAAACCTGCGACCGGTATGGTCAGTCGGTCCCCACAGGCCAGTCCCCGAGAGGTACCGGTCGCAGAACCGTTCGCATGGGGTGCTACCGGTTTGGTCGACCGGTATGTCTCCGGAAGACCATACATCCAATTTCTCGACTTCTGTCGGTCATACCCTATTGATTCTAGGGTTTCTCCTACACATTCTAGGTCTGAGCATTGAGTTAGAATTGTTTCCAACTCCATTCAAGTCCTAGTTTCGATGGTCTTCATCCTACAACTTGAATCTAGGGTTTACCGACTAAATTAGGGTTTGACGGCAACATAGGGTTTAGATCAATACCCGCGTTGCATGGTATGGATTCAATAACAACCAATCATTCAAGAGTTCATAGAGTAGAGGAAGGTTTAAGCACTTACCGTCGACTTACGGTGAGGTGTTCTTCGTCGAAAGGCAATGACGGCTCTTCCTTCTCCTTCCTAGCTCCTTCTCCTTCTTCAATCTCCTTCTCCTCTCTAGGGTTTGTGAGGATCAATGGGAGGGATTCTAGGAGGTTTAGAGGGATTTATATAGGCTAAGATTAGGTTTAGGAAGCCTCCTAGCATTAGGAAAGTCCTAGGGTTTGAAATTTGGAAAGTGGGACCCACAGAGATCCATTTCCAGATCTTAGAAGTCTGCTGCGCAAGATATACATGTCGACCGGTACCAAGACCGATACCATCGACCGGTATGAATTAATTCATACTTAATTTGTTCCGCTTGGTCTGATTTCATACCTAGTTGTCATCTGCTCGTCCCGTTTGGCCTGGTGATGATTGGAAGACCTGTTACGACATGAATTCAAGGATTAGATCGGGTTCATGGACTGCTGCGGGTCTTACAACTCCCCTACCCTTAAAAGAAATTTCATCCCCGAAATTTGCATGTAGGTTTCACAACTCCCCCACCCTTAACAAAAATTTCGGCATCAAAATTTGAACATACCTTGGTCGTCAAAAAGGTTAGGGTATTCCTTTCTCATCGCGTTCTCTTCCTGCCAAGTAATTTCTTCTACATCTTGGCTTTTCCAATGCACTTTCACATAGTGGATATCCTTGTTTCGAAGATGTTTTACCTTTCGGCTTGTGAGCATCACAGGTACCACTTCAAATGTTAAATCCTCTGTCAAGTCTGGTGAGTCTGCTGTCAAGATGTGCGATGATCACTGACATACTTCTTCAATAATGAAACATGGAATACATCATGCACACTTAACATAGACGGTGGTAGTGCTAACTGATAAGCCACCTTTCCATGCTTAGCTAGAATCTCATATGGCCCGACATATCTCGGACTTAGTTTCCCTTTCTATCCGAACCGTTTTAAACTTTGCATAGGTGATACTTTCAAGAATACTTTATCACCTACGAAAAATTCAAGGTCTCGACGTCGAGTATCTGCATACTGTTTCTGACAATTCTGAGCCGTTCTTATTCTTTCTGTAATAATGTCGACCACTCGACAAGTTTCTTCAACAAATTCTGGTCCAACAATGCTACGTTCTCCCACTTCATTCCAAAATAGAGGAGTTCGACACTTCCTACCATACAGTGTTTGTTACACCCCAATTCTGCACCATTCGAAACGGTGTGATGAACCGCTAATAAACCAATGGTTCAATCCAGGATCTCGAATAGGCTGTGTCCATTAGCTTAATCCATACACATCCACAATCATAATCAGAATAAATACACAATAGCGGAAGTCTTAATATTAAATGAACTGAGAATCTAACTGTGATAATCATAAATAAAATATCCAATTATGTTGTATTAACTGAGACATAAATAAATAAAATATCAATTATATTTCCTTAATAATTCAATAAAAATATAAAAATTCTAATCGAAAACGCATGAGTTGCACTCGCATGAGGAGTCATGCGTCTCCACTATGTCTTAAGCCTCCATAGCAGCAGCGTACCCGTATGCGGGAGCATTCATATAATCTTCAACTGTTGTACCTGAATCATCAACTAAAAATATTCAAATTCAAAAGGGTGAGCACACATCACGGCTCAGTGAGCAAAACAAAACAATGCAACAAACATATGCATGCATTCAATTCATAACTGTGGTCTGGTATATAAGTTTGCAATGTGCTATAGAAAGGTTCGGAGGCCGCCTCACCTCTATACACGAGTGTGTGAAGCCGCCCAATGAAAACGGCACTGTCGACCCCACATGCACCCACCATGGACAATATACACACAATGAAAACGGCATTATTGTACCGATTGCCCATGCCAACACGTAAGCCCCTGTTGGCGAGGGCTTGTAAACTGGGCTCGCAACTAACCAATCCTAATGTCAAACAGTGTATCCAAGGCCTCACCCCAACATCCCTCAATACGTCCATAGAGATAGAGCTAGAGTCTGGTGACCAAGATGAACCACAGTGTCACGTCCCCCCCTGATGCCCTACGACCTAATAGCTCTGCTAAGGTAACAGCGATACGATGATGTTAGTGGACAAGACTTGTATAGAGCTATGGCACAATATACCCAATGAGAACGGCATTGAAGTACCGGTTGATACCATCCCCTATCCGCATCAAGTACACCAACATTTGCTTAGTGGACATGACTTGAGTAGAACTATGGCACAATATACCCCAATAAAAACGGCATTGAAGTACCGGTTGATACCATCCCTTAATCGCACCATGTACACCAGCCAAACATAAACATTCACATGCCTATTCCTATCATCATCATCATCATCATGTTATAAACAATGAAATAAATATGCATGAAAAGTAATAATAAAAATATTGGATGACATGTTAAATGCACATTACACGCATACAAGCATAGAATCATACACAGTGTTGGACTCAATAAAATAAAATAGTTTGTTATTAGCCAATTAGTTTAGGTCTTGTTCCCTCACCTTTGCTTGAGTGTAAGTCCTCTTTCAAGCTTTAAGTATCACATTTATATCAATAGGAAAACCTAACAAGTCGATAGATTTTAATTAGAATTCATTCTGACCGTTTTAAGCTTGCTATAAAGCTAGGGTCGCAAGATGGGTCGCAGGTAGGGTTGCAGGTTTCTATGACCCCAGGGTATAGGGTCGATCCTAGGGTCGGTTGTCCCATCGACCCTAGGTGCGACCACAGCCTCCCTGGATTTCCCAAGAGCTTGGGGTCGATCCTGTGGTCTGGTAGGGTCGATCCCCAATCGACCCTACGTGCGACCATACGTAGTTTAAGTCGACTTTTCATTCTATAGTCTATTCTTTCATGATTGGGTCCTTTGGCTTACTTCCATAGTCCATTCTATGCTTGTTCTATGGCTTAAAACTCCAGGTTAAACACTTAACTAGTTTTCCATGATTCCCGCCATGGATTCCATTGAAATCTTCCCATGGATAGATGATTTGGGTTTCTCCTAGATCATTCCCTCTTCATATATTATTCTAGGGTCTTACTTAGTTTATGGGGAACGGAATCATACCTTAAGCTTGCTGAGATTCAGAGATTTCTCTGAATTTCCTCTCCTTAGTCTTCTTCTCCAACTCTCATTCTCTTCTCCTTCTCTTCTCTTTCTCTCACTTTCAATTAGGGTTTCAAAAGGAGTGAAAGAGGCTAAGGGACGTCCTATTTATAGAGGAAAACCTCCCAAAATAAGTCCCATTGAGATTAGGAAAGAATCCCATTGAATTTAGAAAAGTTTATGATTTACGGTTTCTGTCAGATTGCCTAGGGTCGATGCTAGGGTCGCAGATCCCGTTGACCCTAGGGTCTCAGTTGTCCGACCCTAGGACTAAAAATCATGGGTCTGACTTCTGAACAGCTAAGGTCGACCCTAGCTGTTTAGGTGTGCAACCCTACCCTCTATTGTACTATTTTTGGGTCAGTTTCATACCTGGTCTTGCTAGTTCCTTCACGCACTTGGTCCACTTGGCTTGACCATGATAGGTAGACCTGATACAAGGTGGTAAGACCGGTTAGTTTGATACGGGTCTTATAGTGCTTCATAAGGTGACATCTGTATAGTAGCTTGATAGCTGTTGTTATAGGCGAACTCGATCAATGGTAGTTTTTCATCCCATGATCCTTTAAAATCAATTACACAGGCTCGAAGCATGTCTTCTAAAATCTGGATGGTACGCTCCAACTGTCCGTCCGTCTGAGGATGGAATGCAGTACTAAACTTCAATGTTGTACCCATAGCCTTTTGCAATCCTTCCCAAAACTTTGAAGTAAATCGTGGATCTCTGTCGGACACAATGCTTTCAGGTACACCATGTAGTCTGAGAATATTATCCACATATAACTTGGCTAACCTTTTCCAGTGTATACTGAGGTCGTATATCTATAAAATGAGCTATTTTAGTTAGACGGTCTACGATCACCCAAACAGCGTCAACTACCCGGGGAGTCAATGGTAACCCGGTGACGAAGTCCATGGTGATTCAGTCCCATATCCATGCTGGTTCTGGCAGTGGCTGCAACAATCCTGCAGGTCTTTGCCATTCACCCTTCACCCTCTGACAACTTAGGCATTGAGATACGATCCTAGCTACATCTACTTTCATTCCTCTCCACCAATATAATTTCTTCAGATCATGATACATCTTTGTACTTCCAGGATGTCCTAAATATAGAGTTCAATGGGTTCTTATCAGTATCTTGTATCTATGATCAGCACTTTTACTTTCAGGTATGCATAATCATCCTCTGTATCTCAGGACCTTTTTCACATCCGATGTAAATCAGGGTTAGGTTTTTCTTTCTTTAAATCTCCTTAGCTTCCTGTTCAACTCTTTCTGATGAAGAGATAAATAAACCTTTTGTGTTCCCATTTAATCTAAAATTATTCTCCATTTAGATAATATCTCCAAGTCTTGATTGCATAATTCATCACTAGTAATTCCAAGTCATATGTAGGGTAACTCTTTTCATGCTCCTTCAATTTTCTTGAAGCATATGTAATCGCTTATTTACCTTACATCAACCCGCATCCTAGATCCAATCCAAAAACTTTGATGTATAGGGTAAAAGGTTTCCCTAGTGTCAGAACGATCAAGATGGGCGTTGATATCAACCTTACATTAGAATCTGGAAATATTGTTCACACTTGTCAGTCCAATTAAACTCCTCTCCCATCTTGGTTAGCTTGGTAAGAGGTATTGCGATCTTAGAGTGGTCCTCTACAAATCATCTGTATTAACCAGCTAAACCCAAGAACTTCTGATCTTCGTAATATTCTTTAGGTGTTTCTCACCATGTGATTACTTCTATCTTAATAGGGTTCACTTTAATCCCTTTTTTTTTACGATGCTATGTGATCTAAGAAGATCACTTTGTTTAATCAGGTCTCATATTTCTTGGACTTGGCATAAAGCTTTTCCCTTCTCAGCTGTTGAGAAGCTGTTCCAAGTCTGTTGTATGAGTTGCTTCATTTTTGGAATAAACCAAAATATCATCTATGAAAACTATGACCGATATGTCCAACATGTCATGAAACACCCAGTTCATCAGTTCCATAAAAGATGTAAGGGCATTAGTTAATCCAAACATCATAATCGAGAACTTATAATGTCCAATCCCCATTCTAAAAACTATCTTCAAGATATCGCTGTCCAAATTCTTCAGCTAATGATATTTTAACTGAAGATCAATCTTAGAAAATACCTTTTCTCCTTGCAACTATTTAAACAAGTCATCGATCTGAGGTAGTAGATATCGATTCTTGATCATGAGCTTGTTTAGTTCTCGATAGTCTATACATAATCTGACCCTGCTGTCCTTCTTCTTCACGAATTGCATTGGTGCTCCACATGATGCAATACGTAGCCTATTAGGACCTTAGTCTAATAACTCTTGTAGTTGAGTCTCAGTTTCTTCAATTCCATAGGAGCTACTCTATAGGTGCCTTTGACACAAGTATCGTCCTTGGTAATAAGTCGATGACGAACTTGGTCGCATGATCAGATGGTAACCCAGGTAAGTCTCCTGGAGACACATCAGAAAATTTACATATCACATCAATATCTTTTATCTGTAGTGCTTCTTTGGTAACGTATATCACATATACTATATATCCAACTCCTTTCTCTTCAAAGCATCTCTTCGCCTTTATCATAGAGAGGATTAGCCTTCACTTCTTAGGCAACATGCTTCCAATAAAATCTTTATTCTTGAGTGATAACCTCTTCTATGCCCATAACAACTTTGTAGAGTCTTGAGACAACCAATCTATTCCCAAGATGATGTCAAAGTCTGCCATCTCAAGTCGATTTAGGTTGCATCCAAATTTTGTCCATCCATATGATTTGAACATTTTTCATAACACTCATCCAATACAACATCTAGTCCAAAAGGGCTTGAACTAGCAAAATCTGATATAAAGGTCTTAAGAGCTTGTCTAACTCCTTAATCTCTTAGTTTTTCAAAGATTATTGCTTAAAATCTCATATATCCCTAAAAAAAAAAAACTCATTAATTTATATTTCCTTCATCATTGTTGTTCTACCCTGATCTCTCTTTCATATACCTCAAAAAATATCTTGTGATTGTTACTTCATATCCCAAGTCTATCTATAAGCATTAGGGTATATGCTTATAATTTCATTATTTCAGCCAAACTCTTTTGTCTTTACTTAATCATCTCAATCGACATTGGGCATAACTCAGTATTACTTGTACTAATCTGAATACTATCAATGCCATGATTTTTGACTTTATCCTTGTATCCACCCTTAGATATGCTTCTTTAGAATCCTTCTGCCTTGTCAAAATTCATATCGATATAGTCATCTTTAACTCTACTTGAGTGCTATCTATTTCTTTACTGGCTACTCTTGATAGTTTTCTCTTTTTGCTCATGCACCCTTTTATAGACATGACTCATATCCATCCATTTAGTAATCTCAAAATAGATTCTCCATTACTTCATCGGAGGTTTCTTGGCTATAAAATCTAATCAAAATTCAATCATCTTTCTTCCCATAATCCTTTATTAACTAAACATCTTATCCATGGATGTCGAGAAATGTATGAATCTAAATATTTATCCAAAAACAATTCATTTTCTTCTTTTGAATTCAGGGTAATGACGAACACTTGCTTCTTTCGAATTCAGAGAAATGACGAACACTTGCTTTATTTAATGAACTTAGGTTTAAAGATCAGGAGTAAATCTATGGTAATCCAATCGACATTAAGAGGTCATTAAGTTGCACGGTGGTCCAAATACATGGAAATAGAGGTTTACAGCTCATAACCTCATGGTTACAGATTCTATTGAGTATATAATGTCATTGGTTAATGGCACTATAGGAATAAATCTGGAGAAAATTTTTGTACATCAGTAAATCAGGTATAAATCGAAAGATGTACGCTCAACATGATTAAACATTTAATTGTTCATTCAGTTAATATCCTTGTTCATGTTGTCGATCATGAGAGTGGATCAGATTGGTATAATCAGGACTAATGCTAAAGAACAATATCTATAACTCCAATTGACAGGTTGAATCAAGAAGGTATCCTGTCAAGGTAAATTAGAATCAGGTATGTGCATCCTCTATAATCATAAGAGTAAATGAATAATGCACCGCATCCTATATAACCTATCTAGTTATATGGCCACAATAGGTTTGATCCTTTGCGAAAAACGTTTGGGGCTTCATCTTTAGAAAATATTCCTTAATCATTGTTGGATCATTCTGCCATGATGCAGCTATCCCATACATCGATGGCTGATAAGGTAACCACCTTGATATACGGCTTGTTGTGCATTAAGCTTCTGCACTGAGGTGTGCGTTACTGGGACTTGTTGTATGGTAGGCACTGTCTTTTAGTTGACAGGTGCTGGGGTACAGTGTTGCTACCAACTGGTACCGTACTTGGTTTGACCCGGAGGTATTGATGTAGCATTGGCAACTTGGATAGTGATTCACATAGCAACTTGCATAATCGGTCTCATCTGTTGTTGCTCATGTATTTTATCGGGCCAGGTTTATTACAACTGTAGCCAAGGCACTTGGTAGTCCAGGTAGATTGGCTGGAGTGGCCTGGTTGTTTACCTCCTTTGATCTACTTCAATCTGATTATCATTATTTAGCATCTGCTCAGATGAGTTTTCATTATCCATTCTTGACCCAGATAGTGGTGGGGTCAAGTTGCAACTTCTATTTAATGCTTAACGGGAAATGGATCAACTTGTGGTGGATCTCACTCTGAGTCTCCACGTCACCAAGGAGTATAGCTTTATCTTCTTTTATAGTTATTCTCAATTTTTGGTGTATAGCTATTGTTCTCCTATCTCTGTTGCATTCAGCCTAAGATCTTTTCCTTTACCATTACAAGGACTTAGGCGTTACTAGCCATTTTTCTTTTTTCCAAATCATACATCGAGTTTCACATCTTGTGAGTACCAACTCGGTCTTCCAATTTTTCTGCTTTATAGATGCTTCCTTCTTCTTGTCGTACTATATCCTCTGTATACTTAGATAACTGCCCGATTTATATATCGTACCCTATATTATTTGTTTATTAGGGTAAATTTGAATTTTCTTTTTCTGTCAGTGTTTACATATGGTTCCACCTTTTATACGTACATTATTGTCTTGTTTAAGTTCTGTCTCAACCAACACAGGTGCTTATGGTGTGTTTGTATTAAAGCTTTTAATTTATCCTAACTCAGTTCATGGACTCTAGTGTAAGTATTCAGGTTTAATGGGTAAGGCCTGAGAGCTCTGATACCAAGTTGTCACACCCCAATTCTGTACCAACCAAAATGGTGTGATGAACCGTCAATAAACCAACGGTTCAACCAGGATCTTGAATAGGCTATCCCACCTTTGATAAACCAAAACACATTCCACATTAATCAGAGATAATAAAGTAAATAGCGGAAGTCTTACAGATAATGAATTGAGGTCTAGTGATGATAAATAATTAATATTTCATTTATTTCCAAGTAACCAAAACATAATTTAATACATATTACAATATCAAAATACGAAAACTAAACACTAAACGTATCCACAGCTGAAACGCTCGCTTGACGAACCATGTTCGTCCTCCACAGCTTGCTCATCGTAGCCGCCACCTGATCATGTATTGACGTATCAACAATAATCTTCAACCGTAATACCTGCAACATCAGAAACTAAAAGAATTGCACGCGCGAGGGTCAGCTCTCCAATTTGAGCTCAGTGAGTAAACAAAAAAATGCAACAAACATATGCATGCATTCAATTCATATCTTTGGTCTGGTTCATAAGTTTGCAATGTGTTATAGAAAGGATAGGTGGCCGCCGCACCTCTATGCACGAGTGTGTGGAGCCGTCCAATGAATATCGGCACTGTCGTCCCACATGCACCCACCATGGAACAATATACAACCAATGAAAACGGCATTGTTGTACCGATTGCTCATACCACGTAAGCCCCTGTTGGTGAGGGCTTGCAAATTGGACTCGCAACTAACCAATCCTAATGTCAAACAGTGTATCCATGGCTTCACCCCAACATCCCTCAATTCGTCCATAGAGATAGAGCTAAGGCTCCCCGGCAGAGTTAGAGACTACACGGTCTGAGACCACCTCCCCTAATGCCCTACGACATAATAGCTCTGCTAAGGTAATGGCGATACGATGATGTTAGTGGACAAGACTTGAGTAGAGATAGAGCTAGAGTCTGGTGACCAGGATGAACCACAGTGTCACGTCCTCCCCCTGATGCCCCACTCGCATCAACTACACTAACCACACACAAACATTCACATGCCTATTCCTAGCATCATCATCATCATCATGTTATAAATAAACAAAATTAAATATGCATGAACAGTAATAGCAGGAATATTGGATGACATGTTAAATGCACATTACATGCATACAAGCATGGAATCATTCACAGTATTGGACTCAATAAATAAAACAGTTTATTATTAGCCAATTAGTTTAGGTCTTGTTCCCTCACCTGACGCTTGTTTGATAGTCCGCTCCGTGTCACAAGGTCCAAACGTGCTATCACTAGGTCCTACACAATGTTATCTTTAATTAGAATAGGTTTACGTTGGTTGGAAACCAACAATGATAAAACACATCTCATAGAGCTGATCGGTCATAGATACCAGTTGCAGATCTGTGGGGAAACCTGTGACCGGTATGGTCAGTCGGTCCTCAGAGCCAGTCCCCAAGAGGTACCGGTCGCATGGGGTGCGACCGGTATGGTTGACCGGTATGTCTCCGGAAGACCATACATCTGGTTACTCGACTTCCGTCGGTCATCCCTTATTGATTCTATGGTTTCTCCTACACATTCTAGGTCTGAGCATTGAGTTAGAATTGTTTCCAACTCCATTCAAGTCCTAGTTTCGATGGTCTTCATCCTATAACTTGAATCTAGGGTTTACCGACTAAATTAGGGTTTGACGGCAACATAGGGTTTAGATCAATACCCGTGTTGCATGGTATGGATTCAATAACAACCAACCATTCAAGAGTTCATAGAGTAGAGGAAGGTTTAAGCACTTACCGTTGACTTGCGGTGAGGTGTTCTTCGTCGAACGGCAATGACGGCTCTTCCTTCTCCTTCCTAGCTCCTTCTCCTTCTTCAATCTCCTTTCTCCTCTCTAGGGTTTGTGAGGATCAATGGGAGGGATTCTAGGAGGTTTAAAGGGGTTTATATAGGCTAAGATTAGGTTTAGGAAGCCTCCTAGCATTAGGAAAGTCCTAGGGTTTGAAATTTAGAAAGTGGGACCCGTAGAGATCCGTTTTCGAATCTTAGAGGTCTGCTGCGCAGGCGGTACCAAGACTAGTACCATCAACCGGTATGAATTAATTCGTACTTAATTTGGTCCGCTTGGTCAGATTACATACCTGGTTATCATATGCTCATCCCGTCTGGCCCGATGATGATTGGAAGACCTATTACGACATGAATTCAAGGTTTAGATCGGGTTCATGGAGTGCGGGTCTTACACCCTTAGCACTGATTGGGTCCCAAATGGCTGGGATGAGTGGTAGGAGGAAAGGCCTCATGCGTCCACCTGCCCCAGTCAACTTGGCTGAGAATCTTCCTTGGCCACCTGTTGGAGGCCTCATTGGACCAAATCTTTTAGGACTAGTAGTAGGTGGTACACCATTTTATCCCTTGCTGGCCTTTGCTTACAATAGACCCCGCCCTTACAAATGCTCACACGATGGAGACTCTAGCTCGAGGTGTTCGACTACCTTAGGATGTCGAGTATATTGAAAACATGTTGATTGGGGATGCTCATACAAGTTTGTTCACCTTGTTGGTTTTGGTAAGCTCTTTGAACATAGCTTTAGAGTGTTGTTTTCTCGATTTCTTAACTAAGTGTTACCTCGGATGCTTTGATGCAGCTTAACTACGTTGCAACTGATGAAGCAGCACGGTATGATGCCTTGGTAGATGAGCTATCTGAAGCTTTGAAGGCCAAGATGAAGCTATCAGGTCGTTTGAAGCCAAGCTAAGTCTATAAAGGACATGGTGGCCGAGTCTGAACAAATGATGTCAGCCTTTGACATAAAAAAGAAACATGCCCGAGACACTATCAGTGCCTCAAAGAAGGCAACAAGCGAATTGTTGTTAGCTTGTCAAGTGTTGAGAAATTGACATAGGACATTCCATGGGAGAGGGCTAAGGTCATCGAGGGCTTCAAAGCATCTTAGGAGTTCAATGATTTTGTACTTCAATCTTCCGTCCCTACTTATCACATGGGAGCTGAGGCCATTCGTAGGTATTTGCTTGGCAGGGCAGCTGACTTTGACTTTTCGAGCTGTGAAGCTTTAAGAGCAGGCACAGGCGTGGACGAAGCTGCTGATGAAGTACCTGATCTTTACGATTTCATACCTCCTTTGCTCGATGATATGTGAGACTTACTTGCAAATTTTGAGGACGAAATTTCTTTTATGGGTGGTAGAGTTGTAAGAACCGTGCTCTAAAAACCCGGTTTAACCCATGGGTTTACATTGTGACAGGTCTCCCAATCATAACTTGACCGGAAGGCGAGGTAGGATGACGAACCACAAGATCCAAGTATGAGACACGATGTGTAAAAATGAAAATTTTACATACCGGTCTCAGTACCGGTCTCACTGAGTGAGACCGATATGTGCGACCGGTATGTGCAATAACGGTTGGAGACGGACTCCAGTGGGTCCCACTCTCCGAACCAAAATTTTTGGAAATTTCTAACCGTGGGAAACCTTCCTAGAACAGTCTCCCACTATTAATATGCACCTTAACCCTCCTTAGATCCTTCCAAACCCTAGCCGTCTGGAAGAGATCTGAGAAGAAGCATCCGTTGGAAGAGCATGCCGCCATCCGACAAAACACCAGTAAGTGCTCAATCCTCTTAGTATTGATAGGATTTCAGATCGGAGCCGTGAAACGGCGCAAAGATCCAAAATCCTAGGATCTCCAATAAACCCTAGTTTTTCATTAAGATCCAATCTGGTATGATGCGACGTTATAGTTGAAACCTAGAAGACTAAACGAGTATTTGGACCTTAGAATGGTTTAGGAAAAACCCTAGAAACCAAGCCGATGACCGACGGGGAAGGGAGATCCGAGATCGGGCTCTCGGATCCAAACCACAGAGCATACCGGCTAGACACAAGGTCTTGCAGTATGGGCCTACGGTATACGATATATACCGTAGGCACATACTGGTCTCGCTCTAGAGTGAGACCGGTATATACCGCAGGGCATACCGGTGTCACTCTAGAGTGAGACCGGTATACATACCGCAGGACATACCGGTCTCACTCTACTGAGACCGGTACCGCGATCGATATGCTTACTGGGCCCTGTTTTCTTGGCCAAACATGGTTCTGACCAGCTGTAACCTTAATAAATTAATTCTAACTTATAAGTATGATCATGTAGGACCTGTGGATAGCGTGAGTGGACCCTGTGACGCACAGTAGACTTGTTATCACGCGTTAGGTAAGGGACAAGACCCCAAACCCTAATTAATTAAATAACAGTAAACTGTTGTAATTTATTTGTATTTGTATTGATTGCCTGATGTTTGTGCATTTCATATGTCATTGTAGCTGTTTAAATTATTATTATCTATTCATGCATTTCATATGCTAGGTTATTGATTGTTTAGGCATGTGGATGCTTTTAGTTAGTGTACGGAATGTAAAGGGGAGTTGAGCCCTGGATATATCCACACACTAACACCTTTTTCGTATCGCCATCTACTTTAGCAGACTTGGTGCGAATAGGGTATCAGGGGGAGGACGTGGGATTGTGGTTCATCCTGCCCACCAAACTCGAGCCCTATCTCTATGTCGTAGGGAGTCGTACTGGGGTAGGACCATAGATACTGTATTGACATATAGGACTGGTTAGAAACGGAACCCACTTGCAAGCCCTTGCCAATAGGGGTTTAGGTATTGATACGGTGTAGGGTATCAGGGGGAGGACACGGTAGTGTGGATTGTTGCCTGACCGCTAGACTCTAGCTCTATCTCTATACCGGAGTGAGTGATGTGGGGCAACAGTAGTAGTATGGATTGTTGCCTGACTGTTGGGTGTGCTCACACTCTCGTGCATGGAGGTGCAGTGGCCGCCAAACCTTACCATAGCATTTTGCAAGTTATACCTAACCCAAATTGTAATGTTATCTCATGCATTGTGTATGTTGCATTTGTCTTGTACTTTACTGAGCTAAGTTGTGAAGCTCACCTGAATATATATTCTATTTTCAGATCTTGATATAGGGTATACCGTCGAGGACTTTATGGCTGCCCTAGCATACGGTACAATTGCTGCCATTGACACACAAGCAGTAGAGGACGAGCATGACGCCACATGCGAGTGCTCATTCTGTGTATTCCTATAGAGACAATTTATTTTATAACAGTACATTGTAATAATTTATTATTTAAGTTTGTGAATGATGGCATAATTTGGATAATTATTTTTTTTACCATGTAGAGCTCAGTTCATTTATCTATTTCATTCCGGTACTATTTATTACTCTCTGATTATGTTAGATTGCTTGGAATGTCACACCCCAATTCTGCACCAACCAGAATGGTGTGATGAACCGTCAATAAACCAACGGTTCAACCAGGATCTCATATAGACTATCCCCATTTTTGTTAAACCAAAACACATTCCACATTAATCAGAGATAATAGAGTAAATAGCAGAAGTCTTACAAATAATGAACTGAGGTATAGTCATGATAAATAATTAATATTCTATTTATCTCCAAGTAACCAAAACATAATTTAATACATATTACAAATATCCAAATACGAAAGTTAAACACTAAGCGTATTCATAGTTGAACGCTCGCTTAATTAATCACAATAGTCCTTCACAGCTTGCTCATCATAGTCGCCACCTGTTCATATGTGGGCGTGTTGACATAATCTTCAACCGTAATACCTGCAACATCAGAAACTAAAAAGAATTACGCGCGCGAGGGTCAGCTCTCCAACTTGAGCTCAGTGAGTAAACAAAACAATGCAACAAACATAAGCATGCATTCAATTCATATCTTTGGTCTGTTTCATAAGTTTGCAATGTGCAATAGAAATGATTGGTGACCACTGCACCTCTATACATGAATGTGTGGAACCGCCCAACGGATCAAACACCATTGCCTCCCCCACATGCACCCACCATGGAATAGAGATAGAGCTAAAGTGCTTAGGACCGCACCGCATCACACTTCCCATGATGCCTTAGCCATACCAACATGTAAGCCCCTGTTGGTGAGGGCTTGCAAACTGGGCTCACAACTAACCAATCCTAATGTCAAAAGTGTATCCAAGGCCTCACCCCAGCATCCCTCAATACGTCCATAGAGATAGAGCTAAGGCCCCCCGGCAGAGTCAGAGACTACACGGTCTGAGACCACCTCCCCTGATGCCCTACGACGTAATAGTTCTGCTAAGGTAAAGGCGATACGACGATGTCAGTGGACAAGACTTGAGTAGAGATGGAGCTACAGTCTGGTGACAAGGATGAACCACAGTGTTACGTCCTCCCCCTGATGCCCCACTCGCATCAAGTACACTAACCACACACAAACATTCACATGTCTATTCCTAGCATCATCAACATCATCATGTTATAAATAAACGGAAATATATATGCATGAACAGTAATAGCAGGAATATTGGATGACATGTTAAATGCACATTACAAGCATACAAGCATAAAATCAATCATGGCATCAGACTCAATAAATAGAAACAATTTATTATTAGCCAATTAGTTTAGGTCTTGTTCCCTCACCTTTGATTGAGCGTAGATCCTCATTCAAGTGTTATGAATCACTTTTAAAATCACTAGAAAGACCTAACAAGGCGATAGAATTTAATTAGAATTAATTCTAATTTATGTATACTAACTGAAATCGTAGGGTCGCAGGTAGGGTAGCACCTAGGGTAGCAGTTTTCTACGACCCTAGAGTGTAGGGTCGGACGTGGGGTCGGATACCAATCGACCCTACGTGTGACCACACCCTCCCTGGGACTTCCCAAGGGCATGTGGTCGATCCTGTGGTCTTGTAGGATCGGATACCATTCGACCCTACATGCGACTACACGTATTCTGAGTCAACCTTTCATTCTAAAGTCCATTCCTTCACGTTTGGATCCTTTGGTTTCCATTCATGGTCCATTCTATGATTATTATATGGCTCAAACTATGATTTTTACACACTTTCCATTGCCCATGATGATTACTTCCATGGATTCCTTTGGAATTCATCCATGGATGTATGATCAGGGTTTCTCCTAATCCTAGCTTCTTCATAGTCTATTCTAGGCTCTTAATTTATGAAGGGGATTAGGTTCATACCTTAAGTTGGCTGAGATTCAGAGGTTTCTCTGAACTTTCTCCTCTTCCTTAGTCTTCCTCTTCAATTTTTCCTTCTCTTCTTCTCTTCTTTCTCTTTCTCTTTCTCCCACTTTCAATTAGGGTTCCAAAGGAGTCAAAGAGGCTAAGGAACGTCCTATTTATAGAGGAAAATCCTCCAAAATAAGTCCCATTGAGTTTAGGAAAGACCCCCCTTCGAATTAAGAAGGTTTCCTAATTTTTGGATTCTGTCTGCTATCGTATGGTCGCATGTAGGGTCACAGAATCCGTCGACCCTACGCTTTTCTAGTCATGTGACCCCACGACTTAAAAGTTAAGAGTTGGACTCTGTTGAGGTGGGGTCGACCCTACCTGTTTAGGCATGCGACCCTACCCTCACATTTACTGTTTTTGGGTTAGAATCATACCTGGTCTTGTGATTTTCTTCACGCACTTGGTCGACTTGGCTCGACCATGATAGGTAGACCTGATATAAGGTGGTAAGACCGGTTAGTTTGATAGGGGTCTTACATGGAATGGTTTGTTGATGAGGTCTAATGAGATCCTGGTGTGAACCGTGGTTTGGAGATGGTTCACTCACACTTCTAGTTCAGCCGGAATTGGGGTGTGACACTACGCATCAAGGCAGTTGAAAGAGCATGAGAAGAACTATTCTACGCTTGATCTGGAGTTAGCAGTGGTCATTCACGTAATCAAGACTTGGAGACACTACCTTTATGGTGAAAAGTTTCAGATTAAGTCAGATCACAAAAGTTTAACTTACCTATTTACTCGGAAGGACCTGAATATGAGACTGAGGAGGTGGCTGGAGCTATTGAAAGATTAAGATTGTGACATCCAGTACCATCCGAGTAAGGCAAATGTTGTGGCTGATGCCTTAAGCTGAAAGTGGGCATTGAAACCTGAGGCAGGACCTAGTACAAACGCTGCACTGTGTGCTGCAGCCTCTGGCTCAATAGAGAAGGATAAAGAGCATATATTAGAGACTGTAGGAGATCCAGTGGAATAGGGCTTAATTCATAAGTTCACATTGATGTTCACAGCTTTGAAGATCTCATCGGATCTAATAAATGAGGTCAAAGTGGCAATCCTACTGGATCCACACCTCAAGACTGTGCAAGAAGATCTAGAGAAGGGTAAAAGCATCCCTGATTTTACCTTGGATTCAGATAAAGTACTCAGGTATCATGGACGATTATGTATACCTTAGAGTGAGAACTCCAATATCAGAGATAGAGTTATGACAGAAGCTCATTATACCCCATATTCGGTACATCCAGGAAGCACCAAGATGTACCATGATTTAAGAAGACTATATTGGTGGAGGGGTATGAAAGCGGATGTAGCTCGATTCATATTCCAATGTCTGAATTGCCAGCAAGTTAAAGCAGAAAGGTAGAGACCCATAGGTTTGCTACAACCACTATCGGAGCCAGCATGGAAGTGGGATTGTATCATAATGGATTTCGTCACTAGCCTACCGTTGACACCAAGGTCAGTGGATGCAATATGGGTTATAGTCGATCGACTTACCAAGACAGCTCGATTCATCACTGTCAGACCTCAGTATACCATGGAGAAGCTAGCCAAGCTATATGTGGAAAATATAGTCAGACTTTATGGCGTCCCAGAAAGTATAGTATCTGACAGAGATCCCCATTTTACATCAAAGTTCTGGGAAGGATTACAGAAAGCCATGGGAACTAAGTTGAAGTTTAGTACAGCTTTTCATCCTCAGACAGACGGGTAGTCAAAAAGAACTATTCAAATCTTGGAGGATATGCTCTGTAAGACCCGTATCATTCTAACCCGATCTTACCACCTTGAACCAGGTCTACCCATCATGGTCGAGCCAAATGGACCGAGTATGTGAAGGAGATCGTGATCCCAGGTATTAAAATGACCCAAAAACACTCAAAAAGAGGCGAGGGTCGCACACCCAGTGAGGTGGGATCGGACCCCCAGTACAAAAAGTCAGACCCTCAGTTTTTAACCGGGGGTCGGACATTTTAAAACCAGGGGTCGACGGGATCATCGACCCCCTCATCGACCCCCAGTTGCCGTCAGAAACAGAAATTAGGAAACTTTCCTAATTTCGGTTGGACTCTTTCCTAATCTCAAAGGGGCTTAATTTAGGAGTTTCTACTTTATATAATGGACGTCCCTAAGCCTCTTTCACTCCTCTTAGAACCCTAATTGAATTGAGATAAAGAGAAGAGAAAGGAGAGAAGAAGAAGAGAAGGAAAGTAGAGGAGAAGGCAAAAGGAGAAGAGCTTCAGAGAAGGAGTATTCTTCTCAGGTAAGAATACTAATTCTAGGTATTTTGTGAGACTTAGAATAGTTAATGAGAAAGGTATGATGTAGGAGAAACCCCAAACCATCAAGCCATGGTTAGGTTTCAATGGAAACCTGAAAGAGGTAATCGAGACCATGTAGGTGTAAAACATGAGAATTTAAGCCATGGAACATATATAGAATAAGCCTTAGAAGCAAGCCATAGGACCCAACCACGGAAAAGCGGACTGGAGAATGAAAATCTTAATTAAACCCATGAGGGGTCGCACATGGGGTTGATTAGGTATCGACCCTACTAGACCCTAGCATCGACCCCCAGTATTCGGGAAGAAAACAGAAAAAGGGTGGTCGCACCCAGGGTCGATGGAACATTCGACCCACCACAGGGGGTCGTAGTATACTACTACCCTACCTTCGACCCGTCTTGCTACCCCCAGTTAACAGTAAAATATAAAAATTAGAATAAATTCTAATTAAATTCTATCGACCTTGTTAGGTTTTCTAGTGGTATAATATTAATATAAAGGTGATTCTTAAGGCTTGAAAGAGGATATACCAACAAGCAAAGGTGAGGGAACAAGACCTAAACTAACTGGTTATTAATAAACTGTTTTTATTTCTTAAGTCCAATGTCATATTGTTTCTATGCGTGTATGCTTGTATGTGCATTCAACATGTCATCCAATATTCCTACTATAACTGTTCATGCATATTTATTTTTGATATTATAACATGATGATGATGATGATGCTAGGAATAGACATGTGAATGTTTGTGTGTAGTTAGCGTGCTTGATGCGACCGAGTATCAGGGGAAGTATGATGCGGTGCGGTCCTAAGCACTTCAGCCCTATCTCTACTCAAATCTTGTCCATTAGCATCGTCGTATCGCCATTACCTTAGCAGAACTATTACGTCGTAGAGCATCAGGGGAGGTGGTCTCGGTCCCAGTGGTCTTTGACTCTGCCGGGGGGCCTTAGCTCTATCTCTATGGACGTATTGAGGGATGCTGGGGTGAGGCCTTGGATACACTGTTTGACATTAGGAATGGTTAGTTGCGAGCCAGTTTGCAAACCCTCGCCAACAGGGATTTACGTGTTGGTATGGGTAGAGCATCAGGGGAAGTGTGATGCGGTGCGGTCCTAAGCACTTTAGCTCTATCTCTATTCCATAGTGGGTGCACGTGGGACGACAATAAACGTTAACCTTTGGGCGGCTCCACACACTCGTGTATAGAGGTGAGGCGGCCACCGAACCTTTCTATAGCACATTGCAAACTTACACACCAGACCACATATATGAATTGAACGCATGCATATGTTTGTTGCATTGTTTTGTTTGCTCACTAAGCCATGATGTGTGCTAACCCTTTTCGACGTCGAATATTTTTAGCTGATGATGCAGGTACCACTGTCGAAGATTATATGAATGTTCCTGCGTACGGACATATGGCGGCAATGGAAGCTGAAGACTTATTGGATGCGCATGACTCTTTTAGAGAGTGCAACTCATGCGTATTCGATTAGGATATCCCCCATATTTTAACCCAAATAGGGTTATCCACACCTTAGTCCACTCGGACTATCCATAGATCTACTAGGATATTTATCCACATTTTGACCCACATAGGGTTATCCACATTCAGACCCAGAATGGGTTATCCATATTTTGACCCAAATAGGGTTATTCTTAGATCCACTAGGACTATCTATCAGTCCACATGGACTATCCAGATCCTAACCCATAGGATTTCTCAACCTTTCAAGCATAAACTTCAACTTGAACAAAGAACTTAATCATGCACAAGCATAAAGCACATCCATAAACTTTAATCACACCTGAACTACGATGGTGAACCTGATTTTTGGAATAATTCCGTGATACGTAGGCAATCTGATGGATACAGATTCGGTTCAATGATATCAAACCACTTGGTTTGGTTTAGTTTAACAAATAGAGTCTAGCATAGGAAAGGTATAGGAGACCGATTTTGATCGGGCAGTTTGGGTGCCTAACCCCTTCCCATAACCGTAACCTGATGCTTACCCAATCTCTGATGGACCAGAAATCCAATCTAAGGGTCATGAGTCAATCGAAGTCTTACCTTGGGGTGAGATTTTTCATATCTAAGGTCCTAGACCTAAATCTAGGTGCCGACTTCCAAGATTTTCCATCTTTGTCCTCACACATGTGCTATCGACTTTAAAGGGGCGTGGGATGAGAAGCTTTCACTTATTGAGTTTGCCTGGCTACGATCCAGATGGCCCCATATGAGGCCTTGTATGGTAAGAAATGTAGGACACCATTGTTATGGGACAAAGTTGGAGAAAGACGGATCGTAGGGCCAGAATTTATGGAGGAAACTTACAAGGCAGTGGATCAGATTAAGAACCTAGTAAAGACAGCTCAGGTGCGTCAGAAGCACTATGCTGATAACAGGCGACGAGACCTTGAATTTACTGTTGGTGATAAAATTTTCTTGAATGTGTCACCAGTGAGAGGCCTAAAGCAGTTTGGAAGAAAAGGAAAACTGTGTCCTAGGTATGTGGGACCATATGAAATTCTGTCCCAATGCGGTAAAGTGGCCTATGAACTTGCATTGCCACCAGCGATGTCTAGTATCCACAACGTCTTCCACGTGTCCTTACTGAAGAAGTACGTGAGAGACCCTTCGCACATTCTTGTTGCAGATCCCCCAGATTTGACAGAAGACTTAACCTTCGAGGTGGTACCAATCCCGATAATTAGTAAAAAGATACAACAGCTTCGAAGGCGAGATATCTACTATGTCAAGGTAGTTTAGAAGAGTTAGGACGTAGAAGAAATTACCTAGGAGGAGGAGGATGTCATGCGACAAGAATACCCTCATCTTTTCGACTCTGAAGGTACATACAATTTCAAGGACAAAATTTCTTTTAAGGGTGGGGGAATTGTGAGACCTACATGCAAATTTCGGGGACGAAATTTCTTTTAAGGGTGATAGAGTTGTAAGAACTGTGCTCTGAAAACCCGGTCTAACCATGGTTCTAAATGATGACAGGTCTCCCAATCATAACTGGACCGGAAGGCGAAGCTAAGTGACGAACCACATGATTCAGGTACGAGAACCAGTTTGTAAAACTGTATATATTACATACTGGTCTCAGTACTGGTCTCACTATGTGCAACCGGTATGTGCGACCGGTATGTGTAACTTCCGGCTGGAGACGGACTCTAGCAGGTCCCACACTCCGAATCGAAATTGGAAAGTTTCCAATCGTGGAAAACCTTCCTAAGAATGGTTTTCCTCTATTAATGGAGACTTTGACACTCCTTTGATCCTTCTCAAACCCTAGCCGTCTAGAAGAGATCTGATAAGGAGCATGGAGGGAGGAGGCCGCTCAGGAAGGGGATTTCCATTGGCGCCGCCAACTGACAAACACCGCCGGTAAGTGCTCAATCCTTTTAGTAATGATAGAATTTCGGATCGGAGCCATGAAGCGGCGCAGCGATCCAAAATCCTAGGACTTTCATTAAAACCTAGGTTCTCATTTAGATCTGATCTGGTTTGATACGGCGTTTCAGTCGAAATCAGAAGGCCATTAGAATACTTGGACCTTAGAGTGGGTTAGGAGAAACCCTAGAAACCTAGCCGATAACCGACGAGGAAGGGAGATCTGAGATCTCGTTCTCGGATCCAAACCACGGAACATACCGGCTGGACGCAAGGTCCTACGGTATGGGCCTGTAGGCACATACCGGTCTCACTCAGTGAAACCGGTATATATTGCGACCGGTATATACCGGTGGCACATACCGGTCTCGGTCACTGAGACCGGTACCACGACCGGTATGCCTTCCGAGCCTTGTTTGCTTGGCCAAACATGGTTTTGACCAGCTGTGACCTTAATAAATTAATTCTAACCTTTATATGATTATGTAAGACCTGTAGACAACGTGAGTAAACCCTGTGACACGAAGAGGGATTGTTATCAGGCGTCAAGTAAGGGACAAGACCCCAAACCCTAAATAACTAATTAACAGTAAACCTTTGTGATTAAATTGTATCTGAATTTATTGTTTGATGTCTGTGCATTTCACATGCCATGTAGTTGTTTCTTTTATTATTGTCTAATCATGCATTTCATATGCTAGGATTGTTGGATGTTAGGCATGTGTATGTTTTTAGTTGGTGTGTAGAATGTGAAGGGGAGTGGAGCCCTGGATATATCCACACACTAACATTTTTTCGTATCGCCATCTACCTTAGCAGACTTAGTGCGAATAGGGTATCAAGGGGAGGACGTGGGATTGTGGTTCATCCTGCCCGCTAGACTCGAGCCCTATCTCTATGTCATAGGGAGTCGTATTGGGGTAGGGTCATAGATACTGTATTGACATATAGGACTGGTTAGAAACGAAACCCACTTGCAAGCCCTTGCCAATAGGGGTTTAGGTATTGGTACAGTATAGGATATCAGGGGGAGGACGTGGGATTATGGTTCATCCTGCCCGCCAGACTCGAGCCCTATCCCTATACCGGAGTGAGTGATGTGGGGCAATAGTAGTAGTGTGGTAGGTTCCTGACTACTGGGTGTGCTCACACTCTCGTGCATGGAGGTGCGGTGGCCGCCAAACCTTACCATAGCACTTTGCAAGTTAAACCTAACCCAAATTGTAATGTTATCTCATGCATTTTGTATGTTGCATTGGTCTTGTACTTACTGAGCTAAGTTATGAGCTAACCCGAATATATTCTATTTTTTTCAGATCTTGATGCAAGGTATACTGTGGAAGACTTCATGACTGCCCCAGCTTACAGTACGGTGGCTGCCCTGGACACACAGACAGTAGAGGACGAGCATGATGCGTCATGCAAGTGCTCATTCTGTGTTTTTCTTCAGTGATGGTTTATTTTCTTTAATACAATGTAATATTTATTATTTAATTTTGTGAATGATGGAATAATTGGAATATTTATTTTAATTACAACATAGAACTCAGTTCATTTATCTTTTTATTCTGTTGCTATGTATTACTCTCTGATTAAGTTAGACTGCTTGGGAATGATTGGTTGATACAGTCTATTGAGATCCTGGTGTGAACCGTGGTTTGGAGACGGTTCACTCACACTTCTGGTTTAGCCGGAATTGGGATGTGACATAAATAATCTAGCAACTTTTGGGATCAATATTCTTCAAAAAAGTATAATAAAAATAAAAATAAAAAATAATAAAAATGAAAGGATCCTTATGCTACCAGTGTGGGATAATCTTTCATATCAGATTAATCAACTTATGAGAATCAATATTTAATTTCAATATAAAACCTAATAAGGGAAGTGAGAAGAGAAAAATGTCCAAAGGAAGAGAGACACTGCTATTTATAATGTGATGAAAAAGAAAGGGAAGAATGGCAAAATAATTCTCTTCACCACCTTGGTGGAATGGAATCTCCCACACGACCTTATACCATTGGAAGGGGAAAAAAACATATCTATTTAATCACTCCCTCATTGCTCTTTGTTTCTTACTTTACAATCGTTACATAGACATGCCGGCTTGTGTCAATAGCCATTGACATTGATTTCTTTTTGCATCCCATCATTAGGTCATCATGAGAACCTCAAATAGAGAGAACGTATTATTGGTATTTGAATCAGGAATGGATTTGGGTTTTGTGCCAATCTAATGACACTGAATGTCAACAATCATTGACACCAAATCCTTATGAATTGTTGGCCATATGTTGTCACTGTTGGCAACTTGGCTGATTGGCAGTGTGGATGATCATATAGTTAGATAAATGAGGAGAGAGAGTGTCAGTGAAAGAGAGAGAATGTTTGTGCAGTGGCAGAGACAAAGCAGCCTAGTGTGTGTGTATTTTACAATGTTCTACAACCTCTATAGGGTGTTTGGGAAGGCTTGAAGTGAATTGGCAATGATTCTGAGTTGATCTAGTCAGATGGTAGAGGCTGTGTACAACTTTGTAGAGGAGATAGAAAATGTGATGATGTGGAGGAGATAAAAAGTGGCTAGGCCGCACTGATGTCCCACTGTTGAGGTGGCCAATGCTTTATTTTATGAAAGAAAGAAGAAAGGAGACTAAAGAGAGAAAATAAAGAGAGAGAAAGAAGAGAGAGAAAGTAAAGAGAGAAAAAGGAGAGAGAAAATATGTGGGTGGGACCCACTATGCTGAGGTGGCATGCCACCATGGCTGCCAGCTTGGCCGAGGGCCACGGCACCATAGACAGTATCCGCCACATAGCCGAGGCCAGCAACAACCATGCCCACAGCACCATGGCCAACAAGGTCAAGCCACAAACAAGCACAATATTAGCACCATGGCAGAGCACCATGGCAGCATCTCGCAAGCTAGCTAGCCCATAAGGCAGCAAGGCCCGCAGCAGGCAGCGTGCCATGCCACCAGTTGGCACCCGCAAGCCACCCATGCCACAGGCCCGCAGCCGCTCCATGGCCCTTAGGCTCTCCCGCAAGCCAGCCCTGGTGCACGCCAGGTGTTCGACACAAATATAGTTGAGAGAGTGTGCTCTCAACCAACAGAAGCCATTTGGTCGATTTTAGAGGGGTATTTTGGGCAGATAATAAGGGGAAGATTCATTATCAAAGGACCAGATGGAGCCACGCATACGAAATTCAAATCTGACGGCTCAGAAACATGGGGGCTCTAGTGTATAGCGGCAGTTCCGCCTGGATACTCCCGCTTTACATGCAATTGGCTGGAAGCAACTTAATGTTGTAATTCAGAAACCATGAAGTGGAATCCATGATTCGGTGTGGCGTATTTACAATATAGCGGTGAGAAGATCCAGATCCAACGGCTCCCTTCATCTTTGATTTTCTCTGACAGGATCTAACAGATCCGACGGCCTAAGAGTAATCCCGCACTTCCATAGAGATCCAATGGCCAAATTTTGAAGATGCTTTCTCCCCCAATCACAGATCGACAACGATTCTGACTCTGTCAGCAGAGGCACTAATTTGGTGTTGCGCAAGTACAGTGAGGCTGCGGCGATGATCCATATCCACAGGAGAGATTTGATGTGACATTAAATAACGTGATTTGGCCGATCCAATGGCTATCGATCAATCCCACATACTTTCTTTGATCGAACGGCCTTTGAAGGAGATTCCTTCAACGACCAACCAGAATTCGACAACAACTGATCTGTCAGCGCAGGTTTTGCTCCAGTGTAGCGCCGGCGCATGGTGAAGCTTCAAAAGATGCCTTTTGGAATAATCTTATTGGCCGATCGTATTTTAGCCATATCTCACTCATCTTAAGTCCAGATCCAACGGTTCAACTTGCATTCTCTTTTTTTTTTTAATGCTCTATGCTTAGAGCACAATTTGGGGGACAAAGAACAGAGAAAAGGCTCTATTTTTGGGTGAAATGCTCTCTATGTAGTGGTAGGTTGGTGTTTTAAGGTTTTGATTCTTTCTACCTACCTCCCATGGATTGTTTGGGACTCCATTGAGTAATATTGAAGGACCAGAATGATGGTGAACCATTGATGGAGCAAAAGTGAGGCGGAGAAGAGGAAGGGCCTTGGGTTTTGGGGGAAACCCTCTTTGGAAGGTATGGTGTGTGTTTAAGGCCTAGATTTTCACCACCAACCTTTCATGGGTTCAATGGGGTGCCATCAATCTGTAATGAAGAGTCTGAACGAGGTTTAGTGAGAAATGGTTATTGTTTGATGCTTCAATGAGAGCTACAATGGGGTTTTGTATGTTTTTGATGCATTGAAGGCATTGAATGTTGGTCTGCCATTAAAGAAGAGCTGTGAGAACTTGAGTGAGCTTATGAAAAGTTGAAAGTCCATGTTGAGGTGAAGAAATATTTCTTGAAGGCTTATTGTATTTCAATAAAGGCTTGAATCAGTATTATCTATCAATGAGAGAGGGGTGAGCTTGGTTGTGGAAAAGAAAAGTGGAAAAAGGCAAGGGAGCATCAGTGTGACTGTCATCACTTGAAATGTCAAGGTTTTGCCTGTGTTGAGTTTAGTTGAAGATTTCAGTGAGCTATGTGGAGTGCCAGAGACATCTTCGAATTTCTAAAAGCAATGGTTGTAAGCATTTCTCTACCTTGTATGTTTACATTGCTTCCATTTACATATATGCTAGTATAGGTGATTATGTTGAATACCTAACTAGTGGGGAAAAATTATAAAGCAATTATAAGCCTGTAACTATAACTGTTTGCTTCCCGTGGGTGTGGCTTAAGCGTAGTGTGTGCAGCGTGTGCTGAACACTGGTACTTGGTACCTGAATTATTGGCACATTTGTGCCCTCCTAGTTTTATACTGGGTAAACTAGGTGTATGTACTCCCTACTATGTGTATAGCTAAAAGTAAAGTATTAAGTATATACGAAGCCTATTGGGTATTACTCCATGGAATAGCCATCACATACTGTGGTGGTGAACCACGTATACCTCTGTGTTGTGAATGCTATGTAAATGTGCTTATTTTGTACATTGTGAAGTGAGTGGAATGATCTGCAGGATAGGTGTGCACAACATGGTAGACCTGGCCACTCTGTAGTAGCGAGGTGGTTGTGCATACGACTGTGTGTGTGATTGGATTTCAGTGGCTGTGTGATTGTAGTTAGTAAGTGAAGGATCAGCTCAAGGCAGTGTCTATCTTCAAAGGAAATATCTGGGAAGAATTTTTCAAGACACTGATTCACCCCCTCTCTCAGTGTCAACCTGTGATCAACATGAATAAGAATAGGTTATCCTAAGAAGGATTACCAATCGCTCCTCCCACTACAGGGATAACAAGAATCACATCATTGTAGATGATCACAACAGAAACCATGATTTCGGTATTTACTGAAAGCATAGAGAGCAATTACGTATGCATTAAGCTGTCTGAGGAAGCTAAAAAAGATTGTTGTGCTTGATGAAACCATGAAATAATGGAATGTGCAAGTGGGATCTGGATTTCGTTAAAATGATTTTATTAGAAGATGATATGGATAAAAGTACCCTTTCATCAAACATTACAATACTATCATTCTGGAAAAAAAAAAAAAAAAAGAGTTGCTAAGTGACCAAGTGGAATTAGGGTTTATGATCATTTCATTTTCATGAAGCTTCCCAAGCTGAGATCGTCAAAACTGCCCCCATCAGAAGCTGAAATCTTTTGATTTTCATACATATGTTTTGACGTTACATTGCGCTGATCAAAATAATTATATGCAACAATAGTAGGAGGTATACGGTTCTGTTTCTCACCTCTCTTCTGAAGCTCTTTCTTTTGATCTGATATTGGTGCCCAGACTATTTTGGCTAGATCACTACTCTCTATATACTTATAGATGATTACAAGGGTCCTTACCAGTCCTTAACTTCAGTTCACCACTTGAATGTGGAACAATTGTAGCATCTCCTGATTTCATCCAAATGTTTTCACTAGTACTCTTACCACCACATTCTTGTTCTAACATAATACCATCCGGAGTCCATGTGGCGCAAAATGAATCTCCTCCTAGTTCCTGCCTAAAAGTTTCTTCCATCCTGCTTTATAATTTGTTAAAGCTGCTAGAGAGCGACTCACAATACTATTGCATTTGAAGCAATACCCTTTTATATATGTGCATGGCCTGCTGAGGAGTGTCAAGTTTTCAACTCAAAAGTTCGAACTAGTAAGTTGGAGGGACTCTCCATATATAAGACCACAAGATTCCAATCTCATTAGCAATGTTGGACTATTCCCAATACTCTCCCTCATATATAACCCCACCATTAGCTGGTGTATATGTGGTAGTATATCTGGCAATACATGGAACTTTTCAGGTGACTGATCCCTCTTCTTGGGTGACTGATCCCTCTTTGGGTGACTTATAGTCTCTCTTTTGGGTGATCATCCCTCTTTTGTGCATCTGACATCCCTCTTTTGGTGACTTGGCCTCTCTTTTTTTTATGGTTATTATGAGAGGGAACCTGGAGCTTTGATACCATGTCAAGTTCCCAACTCAAAAGTTCGAACTAGTAAGTGGAGGGACTCTCCATATATAAGACCACAGGATTCCAATCTCATTAGCAATGTGGGACTATTCCCAATAAGGAGGAGTTCAGTTTACCTGCACGGACGTAACTGCTCTCCATGAGAAAACATCACGGTCTATTGGATGTGAGACCCACTTATAGAATATAGAGTCCACTAAATATGAACGATGATGATGATGATGAGATCCTGTATAGAATACATATACTACATGCAAGTGAACTATTTTCGTTTTTTAATTTTACAAGTGCTACCACGCATCATTATTGACAGGACCTAAGAAAAAAACCACCAATTAGGTGGGGACTCATGAGATATATAAGGGGATAAGGGGGATAGCATGGATGTCATAATATCGGGTGGGAAGAGAATCTGAACATCTCTCTTGATCTTAGGCAACAGACAGCTACTTGGTGCATGTGATTTTCCTCACCTTTCTTTTTTTGATTCTTTATGTTCCAGCTTGACCAAGATAGGATATATGGATTGGAACGAATCCAAAATCAGTAAAACAACTCAACTTTTGTGGAATCAACATTATTTTGTATTTCCTGTTTTGGAATAGATGCTACCATTGATTGGTATGATAATAAACCCTCCTTTCTATGATGCCTTATTATCCAGCATCCAAACTCACTTTACTTGGAATGGATTGAATGCTTCAAGAATCAGTAAAGCAACTTTTGGAGAACATTTTGAAAAAATAATTATATACTTTATATGTTTCCACTCATCCAAAAAGAATACTCTCACAAATATTGTGAAATCCAAGATTACCACCAATTTTTATTGGAATTTTCTATTTATAACAGGACTTGTAATTACAACTGCAATTGTAAGAAGGGTCTTTTTACCAAGACTAATCTTTTTCTTTTTTTTTTCTTTTTTTTTTTCCTCACAGATAATCGAAACTTCAACTAGGATTGAATTCTACTTAAAGGTTCAATATGTGTGTCAGTTACCATAATGATTCCTTTTAGCACACATTTAATGTATAGAAATCCTTTTCTACGGTAGTTCCTGCTGCCGAGGTGATCCAACAGTTGGAGTTCATCTAACGTACATCTCGATGTATTGATATGCATGCCAACTGAACTCCAACTGTTGGATCAATCAGTAGTTCTGGCTATCGCAAGAGAGTATTTGGATCCCACATTTAATACCTTCTCATTACAACCAGACCTGTAACAAGGGTCTTATCACCATCAGAGCATTAGTACCCAAATAAAATTTCAAAATTATCCCCCTATTTATTGGGGATTACCAGGATTTTCTCTTTAATGAACACCAATGGGATTGTTACATGACTAAATGTAATAACTCCTTGTTACATTTAGATTTACCCATCAATTTATATTTCATTAAAGAGGTCCCACTTGAAATGTCTAGAAGACTATTAGAAGGTATAGTAGAAAGACGGGTGCATGGTATACACCAAACACATGAGAGATTGACCTTTAATGCTCTTTTAACGTGGAAGTCTGGATCAGTATTGGAGCATGTAGGGGGCTTGGGTTTCATGCTATCGTGCAATCCCTGCAACTGCATTTGGGCCATTGAGATCACATCTACATGTGCATCCAATGCAATCCAACGGCTCAGATGGGGCTGCAGGTGCTACATGGCTGCAGAGGATCCAAGCCCGCATGTAGGAGGTAGGCGAATTTGCACATAATGAACTTGTGCTGCGGAACTTCGATGTCTTGGTAATCCAAATATTGGAATTCGAACATGGTATTGATGGCTTCAAAAATCAATGGGATAGGTCTATATATCGGTCCGATCTAATTGAAAAGGCAACTTTGAGTATCCCAATCGATCCCATTCCATGACATAGATAGGTTATTATTTTATTAAAAATAAATATTTATAATAACCGTTGATAGTCACCATGTGGCAACCGTATCCATTGCATGACTAACATGTGGCATGCAATATTTAAACATCATACCATATATGAATTAGTTGTTGGAAGCATAGTTAGTAAATACACGTATAATATGCGTATTAAACCCGTACCATTTTTTTAAACGAGTTTTTTCGGATTTTTCCGAATATACGTAGAAAGTCTCATAACGTTTTTTTTTTTTAAATAATGAAACGTATTATACATATTTAATACGCGTGCGTCTTAAATGAGTATAATACGGTGACAATTATTAAAAAATAATAAATTTAAAAAAATAGTAAAAAAGATTCCTAAAATCTACTATCGTAGGTTATGTTCCCCAAAGTAAAACAGAATCCTTCGTCCCTTCCACGTTGGCAACTCCAGCGGCTAAGTCCTAAACTCACAATTTGTTCCCCAAATCACTTCCCCATCGACTTGTTCCCCAAATCCTTTCACGATCGTCGGCGTGCAAGGATCCTACAAGAAGATAAATTGTGTGCTGCACCGCCAATTTGAGCTTTGGTCTTCTGCATATAATACTTTTCATTATTTTTTAAAAAAACTTACAAAACTCTCTAAGTATATTCAGAAAAATATGGAAAAAATATTTAAAAAAAAGATACGCATATAATACGTGTATTATACGCATATTTACTAACTATGAACAGAAGATTCAAACGCTCTACAGTGTTTTTTTTTTTTTTTTTTTGGTAAAAAAAAAGTTTTGCAATGTTGAACCTATAGTTAATAAATACTTAATGTGAAAATTTTGCACATTTTATATTTGAAGATTTTTTAGAATTGTAATATTTTAGTTTTTATGTTTGATGGAATGATGGTTTTTCACTTTATATATTTGATGGATGATGGTTTTTCACTTAATATGTTTGATGGGATGATAATTTTGTGTGGGATTTCATGGATTGGAATGTTTTTATTTATAAATTATATTTATATATTAATATTTTATTTGTTGAATGCTATGTATGTTTATTGCATAGTGAATATATGCCCGTATTTGCATTCTGATTTTTCTACAGGCTATCGTATTAAACACGTACCGTATTAATGCTGTAAACTTTTTTTTAAATGGATTATTGGTTTCCGTATCAAAGCCTGACTCCGTTTAATACCTGTACGTACCTATATCTGGCCTTTTGCGGTATCCGAACTTACGAACTATAGTTGGAAGTATATTAGTAAATTCACGTTTTATATGAATACAGTATTTTTGGGTCGAATAATTTTTTTTTTATACAAATGATTGCATAGATTTGGAGAAAATATAAAAAACCATGAATTCTATACCAGATCATATGACACACGAATAGTATGATTTTGACGTATTAAACGGTAAAAAAACGTTTTAAGTAGACTAAAAGGCCATCTGTGGAGCGACATGTAAAAGCCATCTGTTGAGCTCTGTAAGGCATAAATGGCCTTGACAAGATCATTCTCTCTTCCAATTACCGTACCAATTAGGAAAGATCCCGATTCCATTCTTAGAGAGGTTAGCACGAGTTCTGCAGAGGTAAGATGGTTTGCTTCTTCTTAATTTCTTGAATTCTATAAATTGAATTAGAGCTTCAATGGACACTTATTTTTAGTTCTTTCTCTATTTCATGGATCTGGTGATTGGGGTCGATGGTGAAGGTATTTAACTCGATGGAGGTGATGGCAACAAATGTGGAACAGAAGTGAAGATGTTCTTCTCTGCTTTGGAGTCTCTACTCCGATCTCTTTTTTCTGTGAAAATGACCGATCCAGTAACTAATTCCAAAATGTGATCTTTACTGTCAGTATCAGTATGGATCAGTCTCGATACCTGAATTTAGAACCTTGTTCACAACTACGGATAGAAGTAGGCATGCATTCTGTTTATACAGTTGTATGTTGTCGGCATTGTGTCTTCTGAAATTGCAATTCAATTCCAGACGGAAGTGCAAGTGTTCATATTGTTGTACATTGAACATGCTATCATAAAAATTTTGAGTAGACTATTGTGAGATGTGTAAATGACAAGATTCTCTTTAATGAATTACAATAAGTCCTCAAACTTGAGAGGTCCTTATCGAAGTGGTTAGGTAATATGTGTTTTGATATACCAATGGTTGATGTCTCATGGACTATATATTGGTGCATTGGGTTTATGATGTTTATATAGACGAAAGAGATGCTTAACTAGAAATGCACTTCCCACATACCACATAGGGTGAATATCTAAGGAGAGAATATATGTACATGATTAAATGAAATGTCAGATCCAGTGATAGTTTTGTAAATAATTTACAAAGGTTTCAAAGTATATTGATTATTGTTTTCAAAGTGTTCTAAAATTGTTTTGGTGCCTGAAAAGATAACATTTGAAGAATGTTCCTCTCTTTTCATTTGTGATAAAAGTTCATTTCTATTTATAAGTGAGGAACAGTAATGTAAATTGTCACAACAGATTGACTGTAAAATCTCTATCTTATGGGAGGTAGTTAAGATTGAGTAGAGCCGTATGCTGTTGAGTTAAGAGTCTAAGTTAGCCGATGATGATCAACGTGTGGATCAGTTGAGGTTGGTTATAATGCCCAATATATGGTTCAGA
Organism: Protea cynaroides; assembly: GCA_028583415.1. NCBI lineage: Eukaryota > Viridiplantae > Streptophyta > Magnoliopsida > Proteales > Proteaceae > Protea > Protea cynaroides. The sequence goes on from CM053275.1 coordinate 75,920,421, forward strand.
TTCTCTTCATATGACAATCCGACAGATTAGCTTGCAATGACAGTAATTATTATTATTTTTATTTTTTGTAAGGGGGGGGTGAGGTGTTGATCTTTTGCCAACTGAGCTATCCCCTTGGGGTTAAAATGAAGAATCAAGGGTAATTATTTTCATCCATATTGATCCGTTATACGATATTGTACTTACCACCATTGGGGCATAAGAGTTATATTCACTTAATTGTATCTTTAGATGTAAACATTATATATTGAGAATTGAAAAAAAATTATTTCTTATAGATAATTACATGGATCACCCAATGGGATTGTACCTCTCACCAGTTTAGCTGTGTAGGGATTCTAGGGCAACATAACATTAGTTAAATTTAAATAAAGGAGGTATAGAGGAGGAAGAGAACCACTTTACAGGAATTGGGCTCTCTCTCTCTCTCTCTCTCTCTCTCTCTCTCTCTCTCTCTATTTAGAGGCTCTCCCTCCTTTGCTTTGAATATTAATTAGGGTTTTGATCCCAAGAATGGTGGAGGTCGAAGGTGAATTTCTCCCTGGAGCAAAAGTTGCCATTTGGATCGTGGGTGGCCGCTCCCTACTACAACTACATTGGACACGAACTGTATTTCTTGGGAGTTACTGTGATTGTGGTACAATGGCTTGGTTACAAGGGGAATTAAAGGGAAAGGAAGTGAAATTTTTAAACTTAATAAAAAAAAAATTATAATCATTACAGCACATGTTATCACTTAATTATGTGATTAATTCCAAATCATTCCATATTTAATAATAAATTTACACTTTACTTTACATCCAAATCCCTTGCATTTAAAAAGTAAAATAAATTTTATGTTTGATAAGTATCATCACTAAATATGATAAAAAATTTCGATAGTTTATACATTAATATTGTGTTATAACTATAAAAATTTCTTTTTTAGGTTTAAAAATTTTCCCTTCCCATCCCTTTGATTTCCCTTGCAAGCAAACTGAGTTTTAATGCACGGATCGGAATTGGTATCAATTGGGACAGATCCTGTGCTTCAAGGGTGTCAATACTATTGGATCGGGGCATTTCTGATGAGTTAAGACATGATATAGGGTAATGAAGACCAATCCCAGACCTGGTCAGAGGCAAATCCCTTACTCAATTCCAAGTACTAGAGGCCAATCCCTTACTCAATTCCAAGTACTTGAATGCGATTTGAGAGGTATTTTACAGGTCCCCTACCCAAAGAGAGAGAGAGAGAGAGAGAGATGCTTCTTACAAATATTTTGAGAACATAATGGCGTAGCTGCTAGTCTTGATTGCTAGAGTGACCATCCTTTCTTGGATACCTTATCTTCTAACTTCCAATCAAAGAGGAAAGACTGCGATTCTTATAACTGCTACTAAACTGTTGGGAATAGGATGTCTTATATTTAGGCTCGAAGGCTTGTATATGAGTAATCCTTTGCTTGACCGGGAACCTTGGAAGGGGATAGAATTCCTCTCATGCCCCTCATGCCTCTCATGCTGACATGAGAAAATCCAATGACTGTAGTTTACTGTGCACACATACTGATGTATTGGTATACACGCACAATGGATGACAACTACTGGATTTTCTCATACCGACATGAAGAGCATTAGAGGATTTGAATCCCCTGGAAAGACCTGCACATACCGATGTATTAGTATACACGCACAATGGATGACAACTACTGGATTTCCTCATGTCGACATGAGGGGCATGAGAGGATTTGAATCCCCTGGAAAGACCCATCACTGTCCATGAGGTATAGGATTCATTGGACAAGTGTAAGACCCACTAGTCCATTGAAAGGTACCTTGTCTGGTAGAGGATCCAGCCTGGATAAAACAAACTAAAAATAGACCAAAAAAATCAGAAAATTTTACAGGACCATCCTACGCCCAGAAGCAAGGAAACCTTTAAAATGCCTTGTTAACAGTGATGCCTTAGGTCTGCACAGATCCTGCACAAGGACACCCCTGTGTTGCTATTCTCATCACTTTGAATGTGACTTGCAAAGCTGTCCCTAGAACACAACATTTGAGAGGATTCAAGCAGGAAACAGAACCCAGCTTCTTATAACATAAAAACAGAACAATAGAAAGGGAAGGCATAAAAAAGTTTCTTATAACATAAAAACAGAACAATAGAAAGGGAAGGCATAAAAAAAGTGTTTTTTTTTTTTTTTTTTTTTTTTTTTTAGTAAAGGCACCTTCTAGTTTATCACGGGAAAAACAGGCTTGTGCTAATTTTTTTTTATCTCATGAATAAAGTACCATTACTCAGTGCTGGTCCTGTTAGGATAATGGGGAAGGATGATTTTGGAAACGGTCCAGGACACACAGGGTCAAGGGGAGGGGTGAGTTTGGAGACAGTTCCAACCTTGGGCATTTTTTGTGCAAAGTGTCGCTCTCCAAACTCAAAGCCAAGCAATGACCACAAGTTTTTAGCTCATGAATGAAAACAAATTTACTTCACACCCAGTTGTTCTTTATTTTATTTTTATTTTTTTTGAAAAAAATTCATCTACACCCCATCAAGGATTGCTAACATCATCTACACTCACAAGATTGCAAAAACATCACCTAGGTCCATTTAACTGACGGAAATCACTAAAATTATTAAAATACAATTTTACCCCTTATATTATAAATTAAAATATTAAAAAATTATATTGATTTAATAATTTGACCTTCCAATCAAACTTATATTTTCTCTCCTTCTTTCCTTTTCATTCTCATCCAAACCCTAACTCCTAACGTTGGAGTCCCTTGTGCGTTCCTGCAACTCCAATGTTCACACGACCTGCAACTTGAGAATTTTCATGCTCTATTTTCTTGGTATTTTCTTTTGGTTTTTTAGTTGCTTCCCTTTGTTTTCTATCATGAGATTAAATCTACAGAAAAACAGAAAAACCAAAACAAGAGAGTATACGAGTCTCGCTCGTAATCCCTTCAATAGGGATTGACATATTTTTTCTAGTAAACAACAGGGATTGACATGAGCATATTCGATTCTTCTCAATTTACCTTTTTTTCAGAGGTAAAAAGAACTTTCCTTTCCCTGAAATCTTATATGGGTATTTTCGTTTCTATTTTTAAAGTCCTACAAATGCCCCCAACTTGTTTGGAGTTCATGGAAACGGCGGGGCCGATCGAGATTTTCTTATAATAAATTAAGAATTTAATTTGAAAATTTTGAGGTTTTCATTCCCTCCCTGAAACTGCCATTGCTAAGAACGAAGTTTCGTGGAGGTTATCACTTGGGTTTTCTATAGTTTGCTTGTTGTTGAGGTGAATTCGCTTTCCAGATAAGTTACCTGATCAGATTTCATGGTTATTACGAATAGAATTAAAAAAATCTCTTTATATCAGAACCTGCATATTTTCTTGTCGAATTGGGATTTTTTTTTAGTTCCTTTTCTTTTGAATTTGTAGTCTGTGAATTTTGGATGATTTTGTTTCTGTAATTGTTTGAGAGTTTCTGGGCTGGGTGAGTTTCTAGGGGATTTTTTGGTTCTAGATTCATTGTATTGCAGAGAAGTTTGGTCTCTGCTACCCAGAGACCGATCTTCTTTGGTTCTCTGTGGGTTTATTTGTATTGAATTGTTACAAGGTCTTTGATTGAAAGAAAACGAGAGCCGTTGTTTCTCGATTAGCAATGGTGAAGCCTACATGAAGGAAGATGACACAAGCAGAAGGGAAATCTGGTGGTGCAAATGTGAAGAAGAACAAATCGACAGACCATGACACCAAAGCCTACGATAAGGAGACTGCTGTCTTCATCACCATGTCTCAGGAGCTGAAAGAGGAAGGGAACAAGCTCTTTCAGAAGAGGGATTATGAAGGAGCCATATTAAAGTATGAGAAAGCCCTCAAAAATGCATCCCGTGTTAATGCTTTAATCTAATTACCACTGACAAACATGCGATTTACTAAAATTGAAAAATATAAAAAAGTATCCTGGTATATTTGGTGAAATCCTTAATAAGAGGCCTTCTAATCAATAATTCTGGGATTTCAACCCTTTTTCAGGATAAAAAAAAATTTAAGGTCCCCAAACAAATTGACTTTATGAATGTTTAAGAGTTTGCATTTTAGATTTAAATTATTGTAAATTCCCTTCATCAATAATAACTCAATCTGAAGATGACAAGAATCTAGACAAAGTGAGAGGCCAGAAAAGCCAAACCCATCACTCACGATGTTTCTACCACAGTACATAGAAACCCCAGAGTGCTCTTTTCTGCAAAAGTTTCATTGTTATCAATAGCTTGAGATGCTCAACCTAGAGCTCAAGAATATTCCTAGTGGTGTGTGACAATTTGAAAGGGGCTTTATATTACAACAGGCCAACCATTATCATAATTGTGGTCAAAGATTGATCCATCAGGACAATGAACCTTAGCAAGCAATGTTTTTGGAAAGGTGACTACCCCTTTGGTGCTATAAGTTGCACTCATCAGGAAGAACTGGACCAATGTAAATTTATTAAGTATATTACTTTTCATGAATAACAATTAAATTACAAAAAAAAAAAAAGGAAAAATGTTTATATTCATTTTTGAGATTAAGGAGATCACATGTTCCAACGATCTAAGTTATCAAAGTGATAAAGTATCTACTATATCAGATGGGGGCCAAGGAAAGAAGATGTCCTAGCGAGGAAAATTTTAATATATCACATGGGAGACAGGAAAAAGATGTACTGACAATAGTGCTCCGGAAAAGGCTCTATCGACATCAGGTGGGATGTTCTCCTTCTTCAACTCCTTTCTTTTGTTGTTGACAAAGTCAATAGAGCCTGAAATCATAGCATGTCACAAAGCAAGGCGAGGTAAGAAGGATGTCTCACGAGCCGGTTCACCTCTACTTTCCCCTACTTTCACCAACTAGTCTTCCCTTAGTCCTCCCCTACCTATCCATCTGCTTGGCTCGAGCCCTGTCCAGACCTCCACCTCTCTTGAGTTATTTGCACCCAGAGTTGCACTCTTTTTCTCCTCAATCTGAGGCTGATGAGTGTATCATAAGAGCAACCGAACAAGGGAAAACAAAGAACATATCTAGGCTACTCAACCCACCAATAAAATAACATAAGCACTCGATAAAATTAACAGTCTTCTAATTTGACTGGCTATAAGGCCAAATCAATGTTGATCTCAGTGCATTATCACTTCTCCTCAGCACATCAGCATTACCATTACCATAGGACTGAGGTATTCATGGTTGTCACCACAAAATGAGCTTCTATAAATTATAATGAAGTGATGAAACTGCCATGGTCCTGCAATTGTTGAACTCATCCATGGCAAAATCACCCTCAACTGTGAATCATCCAACTAATCTGCAACCTTGAAGCCACTTGTACCCTCGGTATACAAGCTCTCAACTATACATCTACCACATTACTTTCCTCTCCTTCATAGAGATGTGGGTCCTGAGTTTCATCTACAACTGCCAACAATGCCGAGGGGTTGGATGACTCCCCCCCCCCCCCCCCCTTTTTTTTCCAAGCACAAGGGGAGGCTTTGTCAAAATTAAAGGACCCATCGAGCTGCTCTAGTAACCATGTTATTGGCAATTTGTTGGTGACCCCCAATAGTCCTGAATGTTAATTGCAGGTACTAAATGTGTCGCTACAAATGGTCTTTCTCTGTCTCTCTTATATCTTTGCTTTGTCTTCCTCGCTCACGGAACTCCAATGGATGGTAAGACTAAGACTTACACCCACCAGCTCATATCACAAGAGGAACCAGAAAAAGGAACCCATATTCAAAATGAAACAGAGCAGGCAAAATCAAACGGGCCATGGAGGGGAGAATGTATGAAAGGCATTTTATATGCAGGTCTCGATGCAATCGTCACCTGCTTCGCTCTTATCTCTTCCATCTCTGGCAGTCACCTCTCTTCTGGTCAGACCCCATTTCTCTTTTTCCTCTTCCAATTCTTGCATGCTCCTCACTATCCAATAATGTGTCTGGATTCTGAAGACTCTTGACATATCCTTTGTGTTTGTCAATCTTCCCCAAGAAGGAACCAGGTCTCTTAATAAACGGCTAATAACGCTACAATATTCCGTAATAAATTTGCGTGACCGATAAGTCGTAATTTCACGGGAATTTTTCCCATGCCAAAAGCAACTACCTCCTGATAAATGATCTCGCCAAAATTTTTTCCAATTAAACCTTCCCACGTCTCCTCTCTCCTCCCTCGCCGTCGTCCTCCATCATCTCCAGCAACGTATTTAGCCAACCGTCAGGGATCGTCGAAGAAATCCCTTCTCTTTTCTTCTCTTCTCTTCGGTTGCAGGGCGACTGTGGTAGGGATTTCAAAATAGAAATCGGAAGGGTGAAAGGAAAGGGAAGAAGGATTTCATTGTGTGTTGCTCGTAAAGCCTTAATTCTATAGTCCCTAACATGGATGTAACAAAATCTCTAATACAAGGAATTAAAAAAAAAATTATACTGACTACAACTTGAGCAGTACAAGTCAACTGAAGGAAATACCTGATACATGTGGCAGTCATCAAGTTACATGCTCTAAGGTATTGAGAGAATACATAAGTAAGCCATATGAAGACACAAATATATTCTATGCAGCAAGTTTGCTACATACGAACTGAACATAGAGGCGACATGTAACAAAAGAGGTACAATTGCATGAAGATCTGGTGTCCTCACTTTGCAGTCCTCACTTCGCATTCACATCCTAGATCTACATGCTTTCAGGTCCAACAACCTAATTTTTATCATCTTTGATAGTATTTTGCGTAAATGAACCCCAATCTAACATTTTCCAGATTTCCAACAAATTGGCAACACACCCACGTATTGATTAACTAGAAGATTAGTAGAGGCTTATTCCTTTGCTTAATTGAATTACAGATGGTTGACTTGATAATTCCAAAAATATAACTCTTACATTGTGATATCATTATCCATTACATAGTTTAGTACATAAAAGCACAGATGATGAATACACACGCACGGGGAGCCGGGCGAGGGGAGAGCATAGAGCAAGAAGAAGTCAAAGTTATTGTGCAAAAATCAAGGGATAAAAAAGAAAAATCAATGTAAACTAAGATATCTCAAATCAAACATTTAAGATTCTTGTTTTGCCCAAATAAACTCTTTGAGAAATCTAGTCATTTCAAAAGGATCCAACCCACAACCATACAAATCACCTGAGTTTAGCTAAATGGAACATGAATTATTCTCCTTTTGTCTCCTTCAAAGTTATACCATTCTGTCTCTCTAACTTTCATTGTTATAGTTGGAATCTCCAGGCACTTCCTACAAGGCAGACAATAACTACATTGTTACAAATGAGATCAGGCTCTAACTCGAGGACAATTCCGACGCCTAAGTGAGGACTTTGAGGTGCAAACAGGTGTGGAACTCAGTACTTTTTTATACGAGTTTCAAGGTAATGGTTAGGGTTGTAGAATGAGTCAGCAAGTAGTCAAAATTACGTGATCTCTTACCTTTAATCCCTTCCTCTTATTTATAGAAAGTTGGTATGAAATAGGCAAGGTTGGATTTACCCCTAACTTCGTCAGTTTGTGGTTAGTTATACATATCATCGGTTATGCTAGAATTTTGGTCCATGATCAGTCATGTTTGGTGGTTGTACGTAACTGTCGTGGACCGCCGGAGGACATGCATCATGCTGGTTAATGTCGACGCTGAGTGGCCTAGTGTCATCATCTCCAACTTACCAAGTGTCATCCTCTATTGGTTGCGACATGTCTAACCACGTGTCGTATTTTGATTGGATTGTGTTATTTTTTACATGACAGTTGCCCCCTTACTCTTTTGGATCTACAAGATTCAATTGAGTATAAGAGCAGACGTGCCTAGCAGTATGTCTATCCTCCTCGGACCTCTTAGGTCAGGGTCTGAGCCCTATAGACAAGGTTTCCAATTCCATGTAGTTCGATGGCTACAACATCTAATGTTGGCTGATTTTTTGTTATTAATATAAGTCGTCGCTACCCGGCCTGTCAAGAGTGAGTCGCTTCGTTCAAATTGATGGTGGTAGTTCAGCAAGTTCGATATTACCCGGTTGGTTCGAAGGATTGCATTAATTTCATATAAATGGCGTGTGTGAACTAGTTGGTTCTGAATGCGTCTCTTGCCATTCACTTTGTTTCTACTAAGCCAATCGGGTCGGTATGGTTTGGTTTAATGGTTCTTGTACATGAAATGTTGGGTTGGGTTGTAAATCGTTCTCCTCCACGTTTAATAGACATGACGTCGGGCTTGCATGGGTTGACGCATGGCATTGACAGGAACGAGTTTTAGAGCGTCTTCGGGTGTCTATATAAGCCCAATCCACTTGTGTTATTTGCACTTTATGAATTTTTCTCTGCAACTCGGTTGACTTTGCGCTCGTGGCTTGGTCCTTAAATAACTCAGCTTTTATGTGTGGTCATTAGGAGAGAGCTCTATAATGGGTCTCGTCCAAGAGTTTGTACTTTTGATTAGTAAGTTTCCTTTCCTGATTTATCTTTATCATCCTTATGCTTTTTATCCGACGAGTCCAAGGGTCTGATGTGGGATGGCGGGTAGAGAGGAAGAGAAGAGTGATGGGGAGGAAGTTGGATCGGGTAGTGAAAATGGTTCAGACGTCGGTTCGAAGAGTAATTCGAACTCTGAAGATGATTGATTCCGAGGAGGATTCTGAAGATACAAAGTCTAAGGGAGGTGAGGAAACTAATAACCTAAGGGGTTCTGGTGTTGTGTTGACCTCTACCCTAGTGTAGTGGGATCTAGTCATCCAGAACTATTGCCCCTAGAGCCAATCATAGAACTGTTTCTTTGGACAAACCTTGTCTTCTTACTGAGAAGGGTTTGAATTGTTTTAGGCTTAAGTATGTAATACATTTTTTCATAAAATCGAGATTGCCCGGAGCGGAGGATAGGGCTTGTGATAGGTTGGAGACTGCCCTTTGTGTGTATGAGGACATGTTTAAGTCCGAGTTCAAATTTCCAATCCACCCAATGATAGTCGACCTTTTTAAATATATCGAATAACCCTTGCTCAAGTAGCTTTGAACGGGATGGAGGAGCATCATTGTCTTTATCATATACTTCAATAGGATTGGTCAGACTTCCATTATAAACCTATCCAAGACCCTTTTTCAACTAAATGCCTTCCACAAAAAGGTGCATGGTTGGTACTACTTTAACTGACAAAGTAAAGGCCCTCCAATCTTGATTGGGAAGCCTTCTTCCATCTATAACTAGAAGCACAAGTTCTTCTTTATGTCAAGATGTCATGGGTTTCCTCTTTGCAATGTATGGAGAGTGATGCAGACTTCTTCAGTCAACAGAGTTCCTGTGCTAAATGAAGAAGAAGCCAAAGCCTTAAATCAATTCAACAGTTCTTACGGTTGAATTAGGTGATCCCTAGTTTCTTTAGACACATGGGCTCCTTGGTGACCTCTTGTACTTAAGGTGTTTGTCTTAATTTTATGTTGTTGTCAGAATCATTGTCTTTTTTTTTTTTTTCTCTTTCTTTGACTTACAATAGAATATTTTCCAGAAGAGATAGCTACTGCTAACCGACATGCTACGACAGAAAGAGGTCGAGGTGCTTGATGACCTAGTAACACATCATTAGTTCCGAGTAATATTGGTCGTCGAAAGCATCTTATGCAAATTGACTCTTCTCCAACTAAGGGCGGGCTTAACATTGTTCCTCCTCTAAGACGATAAAAGACAACTATAGGTCAGGGTGGTGGTGATGTTACAAGGACTTCATGGGTCATTCTAATAAGGGAGCCCGAGGTGGCCTCAGCACCGATTGGGTCCCAAATGGCTGGGATGAGTCGTAGGGGGAAAGGCCTCATGCATCCACCTGCCCCAGTCAACTTGGCTGAGAATCTTCCTTGGCCACCTGTTGGAGGCCTCATTGGACCAAATCTTTTAGGACTAGTAGTAGGTGGTACACCATTTATCCCCTACTGGCATTTGCTTACAACAGACTTCGCCTTACAAATGCTCACACGATGGAAACTCTTGTTTGAGGTGTTCGACTACCTCAGGATGTCGAGTATATTGAAAACATGCTGATTGGGGATGCTCATACAAGTTTGTTCACCTTGTTGGTTATGGTAAGCTCTTTGAACATAGCTTTAGAGTATTGTTTTCTCGATTTCTTAACTAAGTGTTACCTTGGATGCTTTGATGCAGCTTAACTACGTTGCAACTGATGAAGCAGCAAGGTATGATGCCTTGGTTGATGAGTTATCTGAAGCTCTGAAGGCCAAGATGAAGCTATTAGGTCGTTTGAAGCCAGGCTAAGTCTATAAAGGACATGGTGGCCAAGTTTGAACAAATGAAGTCAGCCTTTGACATCAAAAAGAAACATTCTCGGGACATTATCAGTGCCTCAAAGAAGGCAACAAGCGAATTGTTGTTAGCTTATCAAGTGTTGAGAAACTGACGTAGGACATTCACATGGGAGCTGAGGCCATTCGTAGGTATTTGCTTGGTAGGGCAGCTGACTTTGACTTCTTGACCTGTGAAGCTCTAAGAGCAGGCACAGGCGTGGACGAAGCTGCTGATGAAGTACCCGATCTTCACGATTGCATACCTCCTTTGCCCGATGATATCCAAGAAATTTCTGCTCTTGAGCCTGTTGATCACCCTCCTCTAGAAAGTTAAACAAAGTAATTCGGTTAATAGTATATTCCGTTTCATATTTCTGCTTTGTTTGTTGTGGTGATGAATGCCTAAATGTTGTAAGGGTTTAATAATCATCTGTAAGCACCCCATTTTTGCTATCTCTAATCAAATCCTGTCTTAGCCCAACCCAGTTTAACTCAAGTCACTGGTCAGTCCAACCTAGTCAACCTTAACCAGTCTTGCCTGACCTAGTTTGGACCGAATCAGTTCAACCCATGTTTATATATATATATATATATATATATATATATATATATATATATATTATGGGACGTTGTTATTGTAACAAGGCTTTGTTACGTTTGGAAATATAACAAAATAAATCTGGACTATTCATTTTTACTATTTTTTTAATCTAATCCATTCAAACTTAGGGAGTGTTATAGTAATATTTAGAGTACTCGTACACATGCATGGACATACACGGGATGCATGCTAATACATAAGGGGTATTTGATTGAATTAGAGTTTAAAACTCGACATGTGGATAATCTAGACCAGGTTCCTTCTATCCAACGGTTGGAATTGACATATCATTTGCTCATGTGACAGAATAAATTCTTGTGACATTTGAAAAAATAACAAACATTTGTTACAACAATATTTTCCCATATATATATATATATATATATATATATATATATATATATATATATATATATATATATATATATATATATATATATATATACACATGTTAATATATTTTATATTATTATATATTTTGTATATGAGGAAATGGGAGGAATCAATTGATGAGAGGAGACAGAAAGAGAGAAAACTCGAGAATGGGGGGAGAGAGAGAGAGAGAGAGAAAGAGAGAGAGAGAGAGGAAAGTCCACTGCCTTATAGCCACCTCGCCACATCTTATCACACCACCATTAACCATGCTGCCCATCTCCCTATGCAGCACTACCACCATCCTCATACCTTAACCAACCCATGCCCCTCACCTTCATAGCAACCCATACACCTTCACTTTACCCATACCCAACAACCCAACACCCTCACTCCCCTCTCCCACCTACTCCTAGTCAAAAAACCCATCCTTCTTTAATGGCCCTCTATTGAGCCCCTCACCATCACCATAACTGTAAGACCCGCACTCCATGAACCCAATCTAAATCTTTAATTCATGTCGTAATAGGTTTCCAATCATCACTGGACCAGACGGGACGAGCGGATGACAACCAGGTATGAAATCGGATCAATCAGACCAATTCAAGTATGAAAACTTGGATATCGGTCGATGGTACCGGTCTATGGTACCGGTCGATGGTCGATCGGTATGGCATGCGCAGACTTGGATCCGAAAAAGGATCTCTGCAGGTCCCACTTTCCAAATTTCGAACCGAAGGACTTTCCTAATGTTAGGAGGCTTCCTAAACCTAATCCTAGCCTATATAAGGACCTCTAAACCTCCTAAAATCCCTTTCATTGATCCTCACAAACCTTAGAGAGGAGAAAGAGATTGAAGAAGGAGAAGAAGCTAGGAAGGAGAGGGAAGAGCCGCTATTGTCGTTCGACGAAGAACACATTACCGTGAGTCAACGGTAAATGCTTAAACCTCCCTCTACATAAAGTATTTTAGGATGGTTAGTTATGATTGGATCAATACCATGTAAAGCAGGTATTGATCTAAACCATGTTTACTGTCAAACCCTAATCTAGTCAGTAAACCCTAGATTCAAGTTCTAGGTCGAAGATCATTGAGGCTAGGACTTGAATGGAGTTGAAAACAATTCTAACTCAATGCTCAGACCTATGATGTGTAAAAGAAACCCTAGGATGAATAGGGGGTGACCGTCGAAAGTCGAGAAATCGGATGTATGGTCATCCGGAGACATACAGGTCGACCATACCGGTCGCATCATATGCTGTCACACCCCAATTCTGATCCAACCAGAACGGTGTGAGTGAACCGTCATTGAACCAACGGTTCACACCAGGATCTCGAATAGGCCGTGTCCACCCATACAAACCAATTACACATAACCACAATCAGAATATAAATATACAGCGGAAGACTTTAAATAGAATGAACTGAGTATCTATTGATAATTTAAATAAATATCCCATTATTCCAAATCAAACACATAAAAATAATATCATTACATCCCTTTAATCCAATCAAAATAACTGAAATAAATGAATAACACAAATCACAGGTACACGCAGAAAGGGCACTCGCATGAAGCGTCATGCTCGTCCTCTCCTGTTTGCACATCTAGAGCAGCCACACCTCCATACGCCGGAGCGTTCACATAGTCATCCACAGTGTAACCTGCATCAACATCTAAAAACAATGTACGTACAAAGAGTGAGCTCACAACACAGCTCAGTAAGACAATTAGACAGTTTCACAATATTATGCATGAGTAACAATCATTTTATGCTGTGGTCTGGTTTTAAGTTTGCAATGTGCTATAGAAAGGTTTGATGGCCCCCGCACCTCTATACACGAGTGTGTGGCATCGCACAGTAATCACACTACCACCAACCCACATGCACCCATCATGGAATAGAGATAGAGCTAAGGTATACCCGCACCTCCCCTGATACTCTACCCATACCAGTACCTAAGCCCCTACTGGCCAGGGCTCGCAAACTGGGCTCGCAACTAACCAATCCTATATGTCAACAATGTATGCTCTATCCCAGCACAGCCATATACGACATAGAGATAGAGCTAGAGCGTGCAGGCCGGGTCGGAGACCACCATACCTCACCTCCCCCTGATACCCTATCCGCAACTAACCCACTAGGATAGAAACAATACGTAGGTAGACCCTATCCCAACATAACTCCCTACGGCATAAAGATAGAGCTAAAGCATCGTGGACAAGCCAGCGTCGACTCAGAATCCTCAGTACCACATAACAATGGCCGGGACAACATCAATATCGGAGACCACCGTACCACGATCTTCCCCTGATACCCCACCCATACTAAGCATGTTAAGACAGAATACTACAAAAAGGTGCCAGTGTGAAGAGCGATCCCAGGCCCATGCCCCACTCCACACACCAACGAAAATAATCACATGCCTAACAATCACATCCTATGAATGCATGAACAATAATAATAACTGAAAGTAAAGGATGGCATGTGAATATGCACAAACATCACATCATAGATATTCAATGATTAACAACGATTTACTGTCCATTAATTATTATGTTTAGGTCAGATTCCCTTACCTAACGCTCGTTCAATAACTTACTCCACGTCGCAAGGTCCAAACGATAAGTCACAAAGTCCTACATAATATTAGGGTTTCATTAGAATACATTGCTTAGGGTTTCATGTTGGTCGAAAACCAACAGAGATCACAAACTACCCTCACAAAGCTGACCGGTGGCATGTACCGGTCGCAGCTCTGTGGGAAAGACTGGCGACCGGTATGGTCAGCCGGTCCCCCACAAACAACCTCCCGAGAGGTAGCGGTCGCAATATACCGGTCGCACTATGTGCAACCGGTATAGTTGACCGGTATGTCTCCGGAAGACCATACATGGGTTCTTCGACTGCCGTCGATCATCCTCCATGGATTCTTAGGGTTTCCTCTATCCATTCTAAGTTTAGGCTTTGAGTTAGAGTTATCCCCAACTCATTCAAGTCTCGTTTCGATGAATATCATCTCGAAACTCAAATCTAGGGTTTGACGGCAACCTAGGGTTATTGGCCAATTTAGGGTTTTAGATCAATACCTACTTTGCATGGTATTGATCCACCCACACAACTATCATAGGGTAAGAAGAGGGATTCAAACACTTACCGTTGACAGGCGTAGCGTGAGCTTCGTCAAACGATAATGGCGGCACCTCCTTCTTCTGCCTAGCTCCTTCTCCTTTCCAAGCTCTTTCTCTTCTCTAGGGTTTGTGAGAGACAATGGAAAGGATTTGAGGGGTTTAAGGGTGTATTTATAGGCTAGAATTAGGGTTTAGTAACCCTACTAGGATTAGGAAACTTCTAGGATTCGAAATCAGGAAAGCGGGACCCGCAGAGACCAATTTCCAAATTCCCGCACATAGCTGTGCAGGCCATACCGGTCGACCGGTACCATAATCCGGTACCATCAACCGGTATCTAAAATCAGGCATAACTGGTCGACTTTGGTCCGATTTTGTTCCTGTTTGTTATCCGCTTGCCCCGTCTGGATCGGTGATGATCGGAAGACCTGTCATGATACAAAACCAAGGTTAGACCGGGTTTTCAGAGTGCGGGTCTTACAACTCCACCACCCTTAAAAGAAATTTCGTCCCAAAATTTGCATGTAGGTACTACATATGCGATCGGTACAACGACCGGTACCTCCTAGAGACTGGTCTGTAGGGACCAGTCGACCATACCAGTCACACCTTTTCCCACAGTGCCGCGACCGATACTGCGACCGGTATGCTCTGTGAGGAGTATTTTTGACCTAGTTGGTTTTTCGACCAACGTAAACCTAAGGAAAAACTATTCTAATTAAACCTAACATTGTGTAGGACCTTGTGATAACACGTTTGGACCTCGTGACGCGAAGCAAGCCATCAAACAAGCGTTAGGTAAGGGAATCGGACCTAAACCCTAATAATTTAATAAACAGTAAATCGTTGCTAATAACCATGATTCTATGGTATGATGTTTGTACATACTCGCATGTCATCTTTTACTTTCAGTTATTATTATTGTTCATGCATGCTCGCTATGCTAGGATGTGACTGTTAGGCATGTGATTGTTTTCGTTGGTGTGTGGAATGGGAAGGACTGGAGGTCTAGGATCATTCCACACACTAGCACCTTTCGTATCATTCTGTCTTAACATGCTTGGTGCGGGTAGGGTATCAGGGGGAGGAAGTGGCACTATGCTCTCCGGCCTAGCCACTAGACTCTAGCTCTATCTTTATGCCATAGGGAGCTACGCTGGGACAGGGCCTACTGTGATGACATATAGGATTGGTTAGTTGTAAGCCCAATTTGTAAGCCCTCCCCAATATGGGCTTATGTGTTGGTATGGGTAGAGTATCAGGGGAGGTGTTGGCGGTGTTTGATCCGGACGCCTTAGCTCTATCTCTATTCCATGATAGGGTGCATGTGGGACGACAGTGGTGTTTGGTCCATTGGGTGGCTTCACACACTCGTGTATAGAGGTGCGGTGGCCGCCAATCTTTTCTATAGCACATTGCAAACTTAAAACCAGACCATAACGTGAATGCTACTCATGTATATGAATGTTGCATTTTCTGATTGTCTTACTGAGCTAAGTTGTGAGCTCACCCTTGTGTATACACTATTTTTAGATGTTGATGCAGGTTACACGGTGGATGATTACATGAATGCTCCAGCGTACGGAGGCGTGACTGCTTTGGACATGCAAGTAGGAGAGGACGAGCATGACGCTTCATGCGAGTACCCTTTCTACGTGTATCTCTAGGGTGTTTTTTTGGATTATATTATTTATTTTCAGTTGGATTTACAAAGTGATGTAAGGATATTATTTATGTTTTGGGTATTTGAATAATTGGATATTTTATTTAAATTTATCAATAGCTTACTTAGTTCATTTATTTAAGACTTCCGTTGTATTTTATTATATTCTGATTATGGTTATGTGCAATGGTTTGTATGAGTGAAATGGTCTTATTGAGATCCTGGTGTGAGCCGTTGGTTCAGTGACGGTTCACTCACACTTCTGGTTCAACCAGAATTGGGGTGTGACAATAACCATACCCCCTCCTCCATCTATACAACCACCCCCATCCATTAAATCTGAGCACA
>CM053275.1:75937374-76039874 GCA_028583415.1 Protea cynaroides
AATTAGGGTTTGACGGCAAAGTAGGGTTTAGATCAATACCTGCTTTGCATGGTATTGATTCAACTACACTAACCATCCTAGGGTTCATAGAGTAGAGGAAGGTTCAGGCACTTACCATCGATTTGCGTAAGGTGTTCTTCGTTGAATGGTAATGGCGGCTCTTCCTTCTTCTTCCTAGCTCCTTCTCCTTCTTTAATCTCCTTCTCCTCTCTAGGGTTTGTGAGAGTCAATGGAAGGGATTCTAGGAGGTTTATATGGGTTTAAATAGGTTAGAATTAGGTTTAGGAAGCCTCTTAGGATTAGAAAAGTCCTAGGGTTCGGACTTTGGAAAGTGGGACCTGCAGAGATCCTGTTTCGGATCTTGGCAGTCTGCTGCGCAGACCATACCGGTCGACCGGTACCATAGACCGGTACCATCGACCGGTATGAATAGAATCATACTTAATTTGGTCCGTTTGGTCCGATTTCATACTTGTCTGTCATCCGCTCGTCCCATCTGGCCCGGTGATGATCGAAAGACCTGTTACGACATGAAATCAAGGTTTAGATCGGGTTCATGGAGTGCGGGTCTTGCAACTCCCCCACCCTTAAAAGAAATTTTGTCCCCGAAATTTGCACATAGGTTTCACAACTCCCCCACCCTTAAAAGAAATTTCGGCCTCAAAATTTGAACGTACCTTGGTCGTCGAAAAGGTTAGGGTATTCTTTTTTCATTGCGTTCTCTTCCTCCCAAGTAATTTCTTCCATATCTTGGCTCTTCCAATGCACTTTCACATAGTGGATATCCTTGCTTCAAAGATGTTGTACCTTTCGGCTTGTGAGCATCACAGGTATTACTTCAAATGTTAAGTCCTCTGTCAAGTTTAGTGGGTCTGCTGTCAAGATGTGCGATGGATCGCTGATATACTTCTTTAATAAAGATACATGGAACACATCATGAACGCTTGACATGGATGGTGGTAGAGCAAGTTGATATGCCACATTACCACGTCTGGTCAATATCTCGTATGGTCCCACGTACCTGGTGCATAACTTCCCCTTCTTACCAAACCGTTTCAGCCCTCGCACAGGTGATATCTTCAAGAATACCTTGTCACCTACTGCAAACTCCAGATCTTGACGTCGGTTATCTACATAGTGCTTCTGTCGAACTTGAGCTGTCCTTACTCTTTCCTTGATCTGAACAATCACTCGACAAGTTTCTTCGACAAACTCTGGTCCTACAATTCTTCTCTCTCCCACCTCATTCCATAACAGAGGCGTACGACATTTCTTCCCATAGAGTGCTTCATATGGAGCCATCTGAATTGTAGCCTGGTAGCTATTGTTATAAGCGAACTCGATAAGCGATAGCTTCTCGTCCCAAGCTCTTTTGAAATCTAGGGCACAAGCTCGGAGCATGTCTTCTAAAATTTGAATAGTTCGTTCTGACTGCCCGCCAGTCTGAGGGTGAAAAGCTATACTAAACTTCAACTTGGTCCCCATAGCTTTCTGTAATCCTTCCTAGAACTTTGATGTAAAATGGGGATCTCTGTCAGATACTATACTCTATGGGACGCCATGAAGTCTGACTATATTATCTACATATAGCTTGGCCAGCTTCTCCATGGTATACTAAGGTCTGACAGCAATGAATTGAGCTGTCTTGGTAAGTCGATCGACTATAACCCAAACTGCATCCACCGACCTTGGTGTCAAGGGTAGGCTAGTGACGAAATCCATTGTGATGTAATCCCACTTCTATGCAGGTTCCGGTAGTGGTTGTAGCAAACCTGCGGGTCTCTACCTTTCAGCTTTAACTTGCTGGCAATTCAGACATTGGAATACGAATCGAGCTATATCAACTTTCATACCCCTCCACCAATATAATCGTCTTAAATCATGATACATTTTGGTACTTTCTGGATGTACCGAATATGGGGTGTAATGAGCTTCTATCAAAACTCTATCTCTGATATTTGAGTTCTCACTCTCAGGAATACATAATCGTCTATGATACCTAAGTACCTTGTTTGAATCCAAGGTAAAGTCAGGATTGCTGTTACCCTTCACTAGATCTTCTTGTACAGTCTTGAGGTGTGGATCCTGTAGGATTGCTACTTTGACCTCATCTATGAGATCTGATGAGATCTTCAAGGCTGCGAACATCAATGTGAACTTATGAATTAAGCCCTGTTCCACTGGATCTCCTGCAGTTTCTAATATGTATTCTTCATCATTTTGTATTGAGTTTGAAGCCGTAGCACATAATGCAGCATTTGTACTTGGTCTTGCCTCAGGTTTCAATGCCCACTTTCTGCTTAAGGCATCAACCACACCATTTGCCTTACCCAGATGGTACTGAATGTCACAACCATAATCTTTTAATAATTCCAGCCATCTCCTCTGTCTCATATTCAGGTCCTTCTGAGTGAAAAGGTAAGTTGAGCTCTTGTGATCCGACTTAATCTAAAATTTTCACCATAAAGGTAGTGCCTCCATGTCTTGATTGGATGAATAATCGCTACTGTAAGACCCGTATCGAACTAACCCGGTCTTACCACCTTGAACCAGGTCTACCTATCATGGTCGAGCCAAATGGATCAAATGCGTGAAGGAGATAACGATCCCAGGTATTAAACTGACTCAAAAACACTAAAATAGGGGGAAGGGTTGCACACCCAACTAAGCAGGGTCGGACCCCCCCAATATAAAATTTAGACCCTTGATTATTTGACAGGGGGTCGCACAATTTAAACCTGGGGGTCGACGGGATCTCCGACCCCCTCATCGACCCCCAGCCTGTAGACAGAAACCGTGATTTGGAAACTTTCCAAATTTCAATGGGATTCTTTCCTAATCTCGGTGGGACATATTTTTGGAGTTTCCACTCTATAAATAGGATGTCCCAGAGCCTCCCTCACTCCTTTTAGAACCCTAATTGGATTGAGTGAAGGAGAAGAGAAGGAAGAGAAGGAGAAGAGAAGAAAGTGGAGAAGAAGACTGAAGAGGAGGGATTCAGAGAAACAACCTACTCTCAGGTATGGATACTATCTCCATGGAGTTTTAAGATCTTAGATTGGTTAAGGAAGAGGGTATAATTTAGTGGAAACCCAAATCATCCATCCATGATTAGGTTTCGATGGAAACCATGGAGGAGATAATTGAGACCATGTAAGTATAGAGAGGGAAATTCTAAGCCATGGAATGTGTATAGAATGGGCCGTAGAAGCAAGCCATAGGACCCAACCACGGAAGAATGGACTGGAGAATGAAAAATCTCAACTAAACCCATGGGGGTCGCACATGGGGTCGAATAGGTATCGACCCTACTAGACCCAGGATCGACCCTCAGTATTCTAGAATTTTCAGTGAAGTGGGGGTCGCACCAGGAGTCGATGAAACATTCGACCCTAGCATCGACCCCCAGTATTCTGGAAATTTCCAGTGAAGGGGGAGTCGCACCAGGGGTCGATGGATCATCCAACCCTAGCATCGACCCCCAATGTTCGGGAAGAAACCAGAAGAAGGGTGGTCGCACCCAGGGTCGATGGTATATCCGACCCTAGCATCGACCCTACTACGGGGGGTCGCAGGAAACTGCTACCCTACCTGCGACCCGTCCTGCGACCCTCAATTAACAGCAAGCTTAAAATATTGGGATTAATTCTAATTAAATTCTATCGACTTGATAGGTCTTTCTAGTGATATAATAGCGGAATTTAGTTGATTCTTAAAGCTTGACAGAGGATTTACGATCAAGCAAAGGTGAGGGAACAAGACCTAAATTAACTGGATAATAATAAATAGTTTTAATTTCTTGAGTCCAATGCCATGACTGATTCTATGCGTGTATGCTTTTATGTGCATTCAACATGTCATCCAATATTCCTGCTATAACTGTTCATGCATATTTACTTCTGTTTATTATAACATGATGATGATGATGATGCTAGGAATAGGCATGTGAATGTTTGTGTGTGGTTAGTGTGCTTGATGCGAGTGAGTATCAGGGGAGGTGGTTTTGGTCCCAGTGGTCTCTGACTCTGTCGGGGGGCCTTAGCTCTATCTCTAACTCAAGTCTTGCCCACTGACAACGTCGTATCGCCATTACCTTAGCAGAACTATTATGTCGTAGAGCATCAGGGGAGGTGGTCTCGGTCCCAGTGGTCTCTGACTCTGCCGGGGGGCCTTAGCTCTATCTTTATGGACGTATTGAGGGATGCTGGGGTGAGGCCTTGGATACACTGTTTGACATTAGGATTGGTTAGTTGCGAGCTCAGTTTGCAAGCCCTCGCCAGTAGGGACTTACGTGTTGGTATGGGTAGAGTATCAGGGGAAGTGTCATAGGCCGGGCCTCAACACTTTAGCTCTATCTCTATTCCATAGTAGGGTGGATGGGGACGTCAATAAACGTTAACCTTTGGCGGGCTTCCACACCCTGTGCAGAGGGGCAAGGCGGCCACCGAACCTTTCTATAGCACATTGCAAACTTATACATCAGACCACAGATATGAATTGAAAGCATGCATATGTTTGTTGCATTGTTGTGTTTGCTCACTGAGCCGTGATGTGTGCTCACCCTTTTCGATGTCGAATATTTTAGTTGATAATGCAGGTACCACTGTCGAAGATTATATGAAAGTTCCTGCGTACGGACATGTGGCAGCGATGGAAGCTGAAGACTTAGTGGATACGCATGACTCCTTTGGCGAGTGCAACTCATGCGTATTCGATTAGGGTTTTCATTTGAGTTTATTAAGAAATATAATTGATATTTTATTTATTTATGTCTCAGTTGATACAACAATAACTTGCTATTTTATTATGAATATCACAGTTAGATTTCTCAGTTCATTTATTATAAGACTTCCGCTATTGTGTATTTACTCTGATTATGAATGTGATTATATGGGGTTTAGATAACACGGATATAGCCTACTTGAGATCCTGGTTGATCCGTTGGTTTGTTAACGGTACATCACACCATTATGAATAGTATGAAATTGGGGTGTGACAACTTGGTATCAGAGCATCTCAGGCCTTGTCCGCTAAACCAGCATATTTTCACAAGTATTCGTGAACTGAGATAGGATTAAATCTAAAAATTTTAATGCTAACACATATAAGCACCAGTGTTGTTTGAGACCAATTAAGAAAGAAAATAATGTATCTATTAAAGGAGAAACAAGTTCAAGTACAACGAGAGAAAAAAAAACAGACGTATATACATATTTAAACCGGAGTACAGTCCACAGTCCGGACAATTACTCTGTAGTACAAAAAGGAAAGCAAAAAGAAATACAATCTTGAAGCTGGAGGTGAAGGAGGAGGTGGTGCCTCGCGGTCTCTGTCATCATCCTTAGCGTAGACTCTAGTCAACCAAGCTACCTGAGTCTGGGTCGTCTGGAGACTAGCTGTAAGATCAGCCACCCGCTGGTCTGTCAAGCGCTGAGCATCAAGGAGCTCTCCCATCCTCAAATCCGACGTGTGCTGAGCCTCTCGAATCTCATGCAGTATCCCCATCAGGTTATCAGGAGCTGTATAGGAGGGACCAGCTCCTGTGGTATGTATAGGTGATGGAGGAGGTATGGAATCCACATCCAAGTACAGGCGATCATCGTCCACAACATGAACCCCATGGACCCCTGCTCCAGCGGCTGCTGCTGTTGCCTCAGCGTCAGCCATCTCCACTCGAGTGTGAGGGCGCACCATCGCGTTCCTCTCCTCATCGTTGACTTGGGCATCCCGCATGCCCATCTTGCAGATGGCCTCCCAATCCAAGGGTGATGAGAAGGATTTCTCCTGGATCTTCTCATCCCTCAAGTCAACACCCAGGCGGGTAAGCAGCGTAGTGATCATGCGTCCATATGGCAGGTTGCCAGTATGACTGGGCAATGTAGCACATATCATAGTCCGCATGATGATATATGATAGGCAGACCGGCTGTCTAGTGCAGATGCAATATATCAAGTACTGGGTCAACTGGGAGATCCTCTCGTAGTGCCCACTCTGAGGTAGAAGGTTATGCTGAATGATCTTACAATATACCTGCGGCTCTGGACGTAGGTAAATCGCTTTCATCTGCCAACGATCCGCCCTGGTGAGCTGACGGTCGATCTCAGCCTTCATTCCCAATGAAAGGAACTGAGGCTCTCCAGGGGCACAGAACACCAGGGAGCCGTCATAGGAAATGCCCAACAAGTCTGCTAGCTGCCCATAGTCAAAAGACACCTCCATGCCCTTGACATAGCTAGTGATCCTGAGCTCTCTGCCCCTCTCAGCATCATTGTAATCCCCTACCACTTGGAGATTACAGTAAAACTGTCGTACCAGATCTGGACGGGTACAGGCGTCATAGGTGTCACAGGAAGCCAGCCCATGTCACCAAAAGCTCCCTCCACATCGAATAAGGCTAGGGTAGCCACGTCTACCAGTCGCCCGCCCTCCACTTTCTTACGGGCATACCGGGCATACTGAGCTTTGGCCGCATGGGAGCGGAAGCGAAGTCGGTCAAGAACCAGGGGTGTGTTGGTGCGAGCCATAGTATCTGCAAAGACAAAGAAAAACATATATTGGGTTAGAAATGGTGAAAAATTAGAAAATTCGGCATTATAACGGCGTAAATTGGGCAAAAGCCTCACTTTTCACCCATACACATGGGCAGTAGGACTTACGTAGACTCTAAACTACCCTGCAAGACTCATACAGTTGCCAATTTCATTTAAAGGGATTGAATTTGAAGAAATTTCAAGAAAGTCAAGAAATTCGACAAATTAGGGCAAAAAGGGGGGAAAATTCGAATTTCTCGATAACCAACCGATGAAACTCAAATATTTTTGAGGGCTTTCGTTCATTGAGGCACCAACAACAAAAGCCCCCAATAAAAATCAAATTTTTACGGTTGGAAAAAGTTTAATTTGAAGAAAACGATTAAAATGGGCAAAAACCGAGTTAAGAAACCCTAGAAACATGAAACTGTAGAAGAAATACCTGTAGACGAGGAGTAGATGTCGAAACCGGAAGGAAATACCACCAAAAAGCCCGAGTTGTCACTGTAGCAACTCAGAGGAGCGAGCCGAGTCGGAAAGGAGGAGAAAGAATGGGAAAAAGGATTCAAAATTGGGATTTTTAAAACCTGATTTTTGTCCGAGGGTCGGAGAATTCAACCAAGAGATCTGACCCCCCATTCGACCCCCTCATTGACCCATGGCTCTCGGTAACCTGGCAGAGAACCAGGGGTCGAACCATGGGTCGGACATTCAATCGACCCCCACATCGACCCCCGGCTCTCGGTAAAAATCAGAAATTTTCAGGGGTCGCATACTGAGGGTCGGACATTCATCGACCCCCACATCGACCCCCTGCTCTCAGTAAGAATTTCTGAATCACAGGGTCGCACCCTGGGGTCGGACATCCAATCGACCCCCTCATCAACCCTGCAATAGAAAAATGCAGAATTTGTCAGAATGAGCTGAAAAACAGAGACATTCAAACCCTTCCGTGCTCAAGGCTTTACTGCTACAACCAAGGCTACTCCCGGAGCTCAACAGCAACAAAAGCCAACTACTGAAGGAATAAAATGTTATAACTACAATCAGGTAGGACATATAGCAAAGGAATGTCCTAAACCCAGGAAGCAACTACATCAAGGACGCGTTTACGTGGTTACATCTGAGGATGCTGCCGCATCACCTGACGTGGTCACAGGTATTGACTTAAATTTTTTTTAAGTTGCATTATATTGTATGAGCATGTAGATTAAGTTAAAATAAATCACTACCTATAAATGGCATACCCGCCAGAGTACTCTTTGACTCAGGAGCTACTCATTCTTTTATATCTGTGTCTTTTGAAAAGAAGTTGAATTTACCCATCAAAACATTAGACTACAAACTACTTGTACGATCACCGATGGGATTAGAAGTGGAGTTAGAAAAAGGATATGGACCATGTCCAGTTCTTATTGGTGAACAGACTTTGGATGCAACTTTGATCCAACTTGAGATGGCAGACTTTGACGTCATCTTGGGAATGGACTGGTTAGCTCGGCATTCTGCAAACCTATTATGTGCAGAAAAGAAGCTGACATTTAAGGACAAGCAAGGAGCGGAGTTTAGTTTTGCGGGCACCAAACTTCCCCGTAAACGAAAGATCATACTCTCTGCGTTAAAGGCTAAGAAGTGCCTAGAGAAAGGAGCAGTCGGATATTTAGTATCTGTGGTTGACCTTACCAAGGAAGCACCACGAATGGAAGATATTGAGGTCGTGCGTGACTTTCCCGACGTATTTCCTAAAGAACTACCAGGATTACCATCCGACCGAGCTACAAAGTTTGTTATAGATCTTATACCTGGAGCCGCACCAGTATCGAAAGCACCTTATAGGATGGCTCCTACCGAACTGAAAGAATTGAAAGTACAACTACAAGAACTGTTGGACAAGGGTTACATTCGCCCTAACATATCACCATGGGGAGTGCCAGTATTATTTGTAAAGAAGAAGGATGGTAGTGTTCGGTTGTGTATAGACTACTGAGAACTGAATAAACTGACAATCAAGAATCAGTACCCATTGCCTCGGATCGATGACTTGTTCGATCAGTTGCAAGGAGCAAAAGTGTTCTCTAAGATCAATCTTTGGTCAGGCTACCATCAGTTGAAGATTAAAGATGGTGATATTCCTAAGACAACATTCAGGACTAGATATGGGTATTATGAATTCTTGGTCATGTCATTTGGATTGACAAATGCACCAGCAACCTTTATGGAACTTATGAACTGGGTATTCCACGATATGTTGGATACGTCGGTTATTATATTTATTGATGACATATTGGTCTACTCTAAGGACAAAGAAACTCATGTTATGAATTTAAGAGCTGCTCTGCAGCGGTTACGAAAGGAAAAGCTTTATGCCAAATATACAAAGTGTGAGTTTTGGCTAAATGAAGGCGCTTTTCTAGGCCACGTAGTATCCGCTGAGCGAATTAAAGTAGATCCGAGCAAGATCGAAGCTATTGTGAAGTGGGAAGCACTGAAGAGTGTTGCAAAAATTAGAAATTTTCTGGGTCTAGCTGGTTATTATCGACGATTTTAGGAAGACTATTCCCGAATTGCCGTACCTCTTACCAGTTTGACCAAGAAGGGCGAAAAATTTGTTTGGACTGAGAAATGTGAGAAAAGTTTCCAAACATTAAAGGCTAGATTGATATCCACCCCGATCTTGACTATTCCGATTCCAGGACAGCCATTTACTTTATACACTGACGCGTCAGGATTGGGATTAGGACGTGTACTTATGCAAGGTGACCAAGTGATTGCGTATGCCTCAAGACAGTTGAAGACACATGAGAAGAACTACCCCACTCATGATTTGGAGCTAGCGGTAGTAGTACATGCTGTCAAGATATGGAGACATTACCTGTACGGGGAGAAGTTTCAGATTAAATCAGACCATAAAAGTCTTACTTATCTATTTAATAAGAAGGAGTTGAATATGAGACAAAGAAGATGGCTGGAATTATTGAAAGACTATGACTGTGATATCCAGTATCATCCGAGAAAAGCTAATATAGTAGCCGATGCGTTGAGTAGAAAGGCAATAATAAAATCCCAGGGGGAGGTTAGCACAACTGCCGCAATGTGTACTACTGGGAAAGTGTTCAGTTCAATCACGGTAATGAGCAGTTTGTGATAGATGCACCGGATGGGTCAGCCAACCAAGGGTTTATCCATCGGTTTGCAAATATGTTTGCCGCATTAAAGATTATACTGGACATAGTTGATGAAGTGAAGATAGCTATCAAATCAAATCCTTACCTAAGAACGGTACAAGAGGACATTGAAAAAGGTAGGACTATCCCTGAGTTCACTTTGGATGAAGAAAAGGTACTGAAGTACAAAGGAAGAATATGTGTACCTGAAACAGAAAGCTTGGACATTAGACACCGATTGATGAAAGAAGCCCATACCACCATCTATTCGATACATCCTGGAAGTACAAAAATGTATCATGATCTAAAGAAATTGTATTGGTGGAGAGGAATGAAAACAGATGTAGCTAAGTTCGTGTCTCAATGCCTAAATTGTCAGAAAGTAAAGGCTGAACGACAAAGACCGGCAGGATTGTTACAGCCGTTACCAGAACCAGCATGGAAATGGGACTGCATCACTATGGACTTCATCACAGGATTACCATTGACTCCTCGAGTAGTTGACGCAGTTTGGGTGATTGTGGACCGCCTGACTAAAACAGCTCGCTTTATACCTATACGACCTCAGTATACACTGGAGAGGTTAGCTAAGCAGCATGTGGATAACATTGTACGATTATACGGTGTACCTAAAAGCATTGTGTCTGATACAGATCCACGATTTACTTCAAAGTTTTGGGAAGGATTGCAAAAGGCTATAGGTACAACATTGAAATTTAGCACTGCATTCCATCCACAGACAGATGGACAGTCAGAGCGTACAATTCAGATTCTAGAAGATATGCTTCGAGCATGCATGATTGATTTTAAAGGATCATGGGATGAAAAGTTACCACTGATCGAGTTCGCTTATAACAATAGCTACCAAGCGACTATACAGATGTTACCCTATGAAGCGTTGTGTGGTAGAAAGTGTCGAACTCCTTTATTTTGGAATGAAGTTGGGGAACGTAGTATTGTTGGGCCAGAATTTGTTGAAGAGACTTGTCGAGTGGTCGATAATATCAAGGAAAGAGTGAGAACAACTCAGAATCGTCAGAAGCAATATGCAGATACTCGACGCCGAGACCTTGAATTTGCTGTGGTTGATAAAGTATTCTTAAAAGTATCGCCTATGCGAGGATTAAAAAGGTTCAGACATAAAGGGAAACTAAGTCCAAGATATATCGGGCCATATGAGATTCTAGCCAAACGTGAAAAAGTGGCTTACCAGTTGGCACTACCACCGTCTATGTCAAGTGTGCATGACATATTTCATATTTCCTTATTAAAGAAGTATGTCAAGGATTCGACACACGTTTTGACAATAGATCTACCTGCTTTGACTGAAGATTTGACATTTGAAGTAGCAGCAACTGAAATTACTAGTCGAAAGGTTCAACGACTACATAACTGTGAAATCTATTATGTTAAAGTCACCTGGAGAAGTAGAGATATGGAAGAAATAACATGGGAAGAAGAGAATTCTATGCGAAAGCAATATCCCCATTTATTTGATTCGAAAGGTATGTACAATTTCGAGGATGAAATTTTTATAAGTAGGGGGGAGTTGTAAGACCCGTATCAAACTAACCCGGTCTTACCACCATGAACCAGGTCTACCCATCATGGTCGAGCCAAATGGATCAAATGCGTGAAGGAGATAACGATACCAGGAATTAAACTGACTCAAAAACACTAAAATAGGGGGAAGGGTCGCACACCCAGCTAAGCAGGGTCGGACCCCCCCAATATAAAAGTCAGACCCCTGGTTATTTGATAGGGGGTCAGACAATTTAAACCTGGGGGTCGACGGGATCTCCGACCCCCTCATCGACCCCCAGTCTACAGACAGAAACCGTGATTTGAAAACTTTCTAAATTTTAATGGGATTCTTTCCTAATCTCGGTGGGACTTATTTTGGGAGTTTTCACTCTATAAATAGGACGTCCCAGAGCCTCCCTCACTTCTGTTAGAACCCTAATTGGATTGAGAGAAGGAGAAGAGAAGGAAGAGAAGGAGAAGAGAAGAAAGTGGAGAAGAAGACTGAAGAGGAGGGATTCAGAGAAACAACCTACTCTCAGGTATGGATACTATCTCCATGGAGTTTTAAGATCTTAGATTGGTTAAGGAAGAGGGTAAAATTTAGTGGAAACCCAAATCATCCATCCATGATTAGGTTTCGATGGAAACCATGGAGGAGATAATTGAGACCATGTAAGTAGTGTAGAGAGGGAAATTCGAAGCCATGGAATGTGTATAGAATGGGCCGTAGAAGCAAGCCATAGGACCCAACCACGGAAGAATGGACTGGAAAATGAAAAATCTCAACTAAACCCATGGGGGTCGCACATGGGGTTGAATAGGTATCGAGCCTACTAGACCCAGGATCGACCCTCAGTATTCTGGAATTTCCAGTGAAGGGGGGGTCACACCAGGGGTCGATGAAACATTCGACCCTAGCATCGACCCCCTGTATTCTGGAAATTTCCAGTAAAGGGGGGTCGCACCAGGGGTCGATGGAACATTTGACACTAGCATCGACCCCAATGTTCGAGAAGAAACCAGAAGAAGGGTGGTCGCACCCAAGCTCGATGGTATATCCGACCCTAGCATCGACCCTACTACAGGGGGTCACAGAAAACTGCTACCCTACCTGCGACCCGTCCTGCGTCCCTCAGTTAACAGCAAGCTTACAAAATTGGGATTAATTCTAATAAAATTCTATCGACTTGATAGGTTTTTCTAGTGATATAATAGCGGAATTTAGTTGATTCTTAAAGCTTGACAGAGGATCTACGATCAAGCAAAGGTGAGGGAACAATACCTAAATTAACTGGATAATAATAAACTGTTTTAATTTCTTGAGTCCAATGCCATGACTGATTCTATGCGTGTATGCTTGTATGTGCATTCAACATGTCATCCAATATTCCTGCTATAACTGTTCATTCATATTTACTTCTGTTTATTATAACGATGATGATGATGATGCTAGGAATAGGCATGTGAATGTTTATGTGTGGTTAGTGTGCTTGATGCGAGCGAGTATCAGGGGAGGTGGTCTCGGTCCCAGTGGTCTCTGACTCTGCCGAGGGGCCTTAGCTCTATCTCTAACTCAAGTCTTGCCCACTGACATCGTCGTATCGCCATTACCTTAGCAAAACTATTACGTCGTAGAGCATCACGGGAGGTGGTCTCGGTCCCAGTGGTCTCTGACTCTGCCGGGGGGCCTTAGCTCTATCTCTATGGACGTATTGAGGGATGCTGGGGTGAGGCCTTGGATACACTGTTTGACATTAGGATTGGTTAGTTGCGAGCCCAGTTTGCAAGCCCTCGCCAGCAGGGGCTTACATATTGGTATGGGTAGAGTATTAGGGGAAGTGTCATAAGCCGGGCCTCAGCACTTTAGCTCTATCTCTATTCCATAGTAGGGTGGATGGGGACGTCAATAAACGTTAACCTTGGGTGGGCTTCCACACCCTGTGCGGAGGGGCAAGGCTGCCACCGAACCTTTTTATAGCACATTGCAAACTTATACACCAGACCACAGGTATGAATTAAAAGCATGCATATGTTTGTTGCATTGTTTTGTTTGCTCACTGAGCCGTGATGTGTGCTCACCCTTTTCGACGTCGAATATTTTAGTTGATGATGTAGGTACCACTGTCGAAGATTATGTGAACGTTCCTGCGTACGGACTTGTGGCAGTAATGGAAGCTGAAGACTTAGTGGATACGCTTGACTCCTTTTATGAGTGCAACTCATGCGTATTCGATTAGGGTTTTCATTTGAGTTTATTAAGAAATGTAATTGATATTTTATTTATTTATGTCTCAGTAGATACAACAATAACTTGCTATTTTATTATGAATATTACAGTTAGATTTCTCAGTTCATTTATTATAAGACTTCCGCTATTGTGTATTTACTATGATTATGAATGTGGATGTATGGGGTTTAGATAACACGGATATATCCTACTCGAGATCCTAGTTGAACCGTTGGTTTGTTAACGGTTCATCACACCATTCTGAATAGTGCGGAATTGGGGTGTGACAGCTGCTAACTCCAAATCATGTGTAGGATAATTCTTCTCATGTTCTTCCAACTGTCTTGATGCGTAGGCAATCACCTGTTCCCGTTGCATCAACACACATCCAAGACCCAACCCTGAGGCATCCGTATATAGGGTAAACGGTAAGCTTGGTGCTAGGATGGTCAAGATAGGTGCAGAGACTAGTCTTGACTTCAAAGTCTGAAAGCACTTCTCGCACTCATCTATCCATATGATTTCTCTCCCTTCTTGGTTAGTCTGGTAAGTGGAACGGCGATCCTTGAGTAGTCTTCCACAAACCATCTATAGTAACCAGCCAATCTGAGGAAACTACGAATCTCTGCAACTGATTTTGGTGCTTCCCATCCTACTATAGCAGCTATCTTACTTGGATCTACCTTAATACCATCTTCATATACTACATGGCCCAAGAAAGCCACCTCCTTCAACCAAAATTCACACTTCTTGAACTTGGCATAAAGCTTCTCTCTTCTCAGCCATTGTAGGGCTGCCCTCAAATGTGTTGCATGAGCCTCCCTGTCCTTTGAGTAGACCAAAATGTCATCGATGAATACGACGACCGAAGTGTCCAACATGTCATGAAACACTCGGTTCATCAGTTCCATAAACGACGCTGGAGCGTTAGTCAACCCAAACGACATTACCAGAAACTCATAATGCCCATACCTTGTTCTGAAAGCGGTATTTGGAATATCTTCGGCCTTGATCTTCAATTGGTGATACCCTGATCTGAGATCAATCTTCGAGAAAACCTTTGCACCCTGTAACTGATCGAACAGATCATCGATCCTAGGCAAAGGATATCGATTCTTGATGGTTAACTTGTTCAGCTCTCGGTAGTCAATACATAACTGTACACTACCGTCCTTCTTCTTGACGAACAATACAGGTGCTCTCCATGGCGATATGCTTGGTCATATGAAACCCTTATCTAATAGTTCTTGTAATTGGGTCTTCAACTCCTTTAATTCGGTAGGGGCCATCCTGTACGGTGCTTTAGACACCGGTGTCGACCCTGGCATCAGGTCTATCACGAACTCTATAGCCCTGTCTGGAGGTAGACCTGGAGATCTTCTGGAAACACATCTAGAAACTCTCATACCACATCCAGATCTTCCACCTTTGGCACCTCAGCAGTTATGTCGACCACAGACACTAAGTAGCCTACTCCTCCCTTCTATAAGCATCTCTTAGCTTTTAAGGTGGAGAGGATCAACTTCTGCTTCCTAGGTAACCTGGTCCCAGTGAAGCTAAATTCATTTCCCTTCTCATCTTTAAGCACAAGCTTCCTTTCACCACATAATAAACTAGCTGAATGATGGCCTAGCCAGTCCATTCCCAAGATTACGTCAAAGTCGGCCATCTCGAGTTAAACCAGATTTGCTTCTAGGTTTCGGCCCTTAATGCTAACTGTACACAGTCCATAATATTTATTCAACGCCACTTCGACTCTCAATGGAGAGCGAACTATCAAGCTTGGGTTTAAATGCTTGACCGATAATTCCATTCGCTTCCCAAAAGAAATAGAAACGAAGGAGTGCGTGGCCCCAGAGTCAAAGAGTACTCTAGCAGGTACACCAGCTATGTTTACAGTTCCTGAAAGTTAATTATCCCTTAATTCTACATGGTCACATACAATAAAACAGTAAGCCAAATAGGTAGGGATGGAATCATACCAGTGACCACATCAGGTGATGCGGCTGCCTCTTCTGTGGTGACTGCGAATACTTTTCCTTGTTGTGGGAGTTGCTTCTTAGGTAGAGTGCAGGTCCTTGCATAATGACCCAGTTGCTGATAGTTAAAACATTTAACGTTCTGGTTCTGTCCAGCGAACTGTGACGGTGGTGGTGTAGTAGTGTTCCTTGCAGGCACCACATTGGATTGTGCCTTGTATGGTCGGAATGGTCTATTATTGCCCCTACCTAAAATTTCTGTAGTAGGCCTCTTCAATCCTCTGTTCTGAGCAAATAAACTGTCTCTTTGACTGGATTTTATTACCCTGGCAATCTGTACAACCTCATTATAAATTTTCTTCTCCAGACCCAAGACGTGCTCTTTAATGCTTCCACGTAATCCCATGGTGAACTTACGGGTCTTGGTTTCTTCTTCTTGCATGCTTGTCGGTGCAAAGAAGAACAGTTTATCATATCTCTGCTTGTAAGCATCAACAGTCGACTGAGATTGCTGTAGGTTCAAGAATTCCTTTTCCATTTGGTCACGGAAGCTCTTTGGAAAGTACTTGTCGAAGAAAGCTCCCTTGAATATTGACCAATCGATTTGAGTGTGCTTTGACTCCAAATATGCCCAGGTAGAATTCCACCAGGCGTTTGCATCCTCCTTGAGCATGTGCATAGCAAACAGCACCTTCTCATCCTCTGTACGTGTCATCAGACGGAAATTTTTCTCCTTCTCAGCAACCCACTCTGCAGGCCACAATGGTTTTCCTGGTTTCCCTGTGAAAGTAGGGGGTTTCAACTTCAAAAACCTATCCACCGCTCGGCTAAGGTCGTTCTGTCCCTGTGCATTCATTCCATACCATGGTGGTGGGTACGGATAGATCCCTTGATAGGCAGATGACGCTGAAAATTGGTGTGGTGGTTATAGATTCTATCCTCGTCAAAATTCATACCGATATAGCCATCTTTAACTCTACTTGAGTGCTATCTATTTCTTCACTAGCTATTCTTGATAGTTCTCACTTCCTACTTATACACTCTTTTACAGATCATGACACAAATCCATCCATTCAGCAATCTCGAAACAGATCCTCCATTACTTAATCTGAGGTTTCTTGGCTATAGAATCTAATCTGAATTTAATCATCTTCCTTCCCATAATTTCCTTATTAACTAAACATCTTATCAATGGATGTCGAGAAATGTAAGAATCATAATGCTTATCCAAAAGTGATTCATTTCCTTCTTTCAAATTCTGTATGATAAAGAACACTTGTTTTATCTAGTAAACTTAGGTTTAAAGGATCAGGAGTAAATCTATGGTAATCGAACCAACAACCAAGGACTGTTAGTTGCAAGGTGGTACAAATACATGGAAGTAGAGGTTCTATAGTTCTTAACCTCATGGTTACATGTTCTATCGAGTATATAGTGCCATTGGTCAAGGCACTACGGGAGTAAATCTGGAAAAGTTTTGGTACATCAATAAATTAGGTATAAAATCAAAAAGATGTAAATTCAGAATGATTAAACCTTTAAATGTTCATTCGGTTCATATCTCTATTCATGGTGTCGATCATGGAAGTAGCTTAGATTGGTATAATCAGAACTAATTCTAAGGAAATAACATCTATAACTCAAAGTGACAGGTTGAATCAAGAAGGTATTCTATCAAGGTACGATAATTAGAATCAGGTATGTGCATCCTCTATAATCATAAGAGTAAGTCAATAATGCACCACATCCTATATAAACCTATCTAGCTCTTTGGATGTTCTATATTCTACTCTTGACACAGTTTTCTTTTCAATTTAGAGGAAGTTTATGATTTTTCTCACCTGTCATTATGGTTCCTATCTAGAGTATGACTATTTATTAATTTCACCTTTAGTATAGTACATTATGCTCTTTCGTATTTAGTCTCAGGCATCAAACAAGTGCTTAAGGTGTGTTTTTATTAAGGCTTTTAAATTCTTCCTATCTCAGTTCATCAACTAAGTTAAGTGCAATATGGTCTGTTGGACAAAGCCTAAGAGCTCTGATACCAAGTTGTCACACCCCAATTCTGAACCAACCAGAATGGTGTGAGTGAACTGTCACTGAACCAACGGTTCATACCAGGATCTTAATAAAACCGTATCCACTTAGACAAACCATTGCACAAAACCACAATCAGAATATAATAGAATACATCGAAAGTCTCTAAATAAAATAAACTGAGTATCTATTGATAACTTTAATAAATATTCAATTATCCAAATTCTCATACATAAATAGATATCTTTACATCACTTTAATGTCAACTGAAAATAACTGAAACAATTAAAGTAAAAATCCTAGAGATACACGCAGAAAGGGCACTCGCATGAAGCATCATGCTCGTCCTCTCCTGCCTGCACATCCAGAGCAGCAACACCTCCATACGCCGGTGCGTTCATGTAGTCATCCACCATGTAACCTGCATCAACATCTAAAAATGGTGTATACACAAGGGTGATCTCATAACTTAGCTCAGTAAGACAATAAGACAGTGTAACATTCATATGCATGAGTAATAATCATTTTATGCTGTGGTCTGGTTTAAGTTTGCAATGTGCTATAGAAAGGATTGGTGGCCACCGCACCTCTATACACAAGTGTATGGCATCGCCCAGTAGATCACACCGCTGCCGACCCACATGCACCCACCATGGAATAGAGATAGAGCTAAGGCATCCACACACCTCCCCTGATGCTCCACCCATACCAACACGTAAGCCCCTGTTGGCGAGGGCTTGCAAACTGGGCTCGCAACTAACCAATCCTATATGTCATCACAGTAGGCCCTATCCCAGCACAGCTCCCTACGGCATAGAGATAGAGCTAGAGTCCGGTGGCCAGGCCGGAGACCACAGTGCCACGTTCTCCCCCTGATGCCCTACCCGCACCAAGCATGCTAAGACAGAACGATACGAAAGGTAGACCCTATCCCAACATAGCTCCCTACGGCATAGAGATAGAGCTAGAGTCTGGTGGCCAGGCCGGAGACCACAGTGCCATGTCCTCCCCCTGATGCCCTACCCGCACCAAGCATGCTAAGATAGAATACTACAAAAAGGTGCTCGTATGAGGATTGATCCTAGACCCCAGGCCCTTTCCATTTCATACACCAACGAAAACAATCACATGCCTAACAATCACACCTTATCATAGCGAGTATGCATGAACAATAATAATAACTGAAAGTAAAGGATGACATGCGAGTATGCACAAACATCAATCCACAGAATCATAGTTATTAACAACGGTGTACTGTCCATTAATTTATTAGGGTTTAAGTCTGATTCCCTTACCTGACGCTCATTTGATAGCTTGCTCCACGTCACAAGATCCAAACGTGCTATCACAAAGTCCTATACAATATTAGGGTTTAGTTAGAATAGATCTTCCTAGGTTTTACGTTGGTCGGAAAACCAACGATGCTACAAAACACATTCACAGGGCTGACCGGTTGCAGGTACCGGTCGCAGCTCTATGGGGAAACCTGCGACCGGTATGGTTAGCTGGTCCCCATAGGCCACTCCCCGAGAGGTCCCGGTCGCATATGGTGCGACCGGTATGTCTCCGAAAGACCATACACTTGGTTTTTCAACTGTCGTCGGTCATTCTCTATTGATTCCAGGGTTTTTCCTACACATTCTAAGTCTGAGCTTTTAGTTAGAGTTGTTTCCAACTCCATTCAAGTCTAGTTTTGATGGTATTCATCCTAGAACTCGAATATAAGGTTTATCGATTAAATTAGGGTTTGACGGCAAAGTAGGGTTTAGATCAATACCTGCTTTGCATGGTATTGATTCAACTACACTAACCATCCTAGAGTTCATAGAGTAGAGGAAGGTTCAGGAACTTACCATCGATTTGCGTAAGGTGTTCTTCGTCAAATGGTAATGGCGGCTCTTCCTTCTTCTTCCTAGCTCCTTCTCCTTCTTCAATCTCCTTCTCCTCTGTAGGGTTTGTGAGAGTCAATGGAAGGGATTCTAGGAGGTTTAGAGGGGTTTAAATAGGCTAAAATTAGGTTTAGGAAGCCTTTTAGGATTAGGAAAGTCCTAGGGTTTGGACTTTGGAAAGTGGGACCCACAGAGATCCTGTTCTGGATCTTGGCAGTCTGCTGCGCAGACCATACCGGTCGACCGGTACCATAGACCGGTACCATCGACCGGTATGAATAAAATCATACTTCATTTGGTCCGTTTGGTCCGATTTCATACCTGTCTGTCATCCGCTCCTCCCGTCTGGCCCGGTAATGATCGAAAGACCTGTTATGACATGAAATCAAGGTTTAGATCGGGTTCATGGAGTGTGGGTCTTACAATGTTCCCATGGATCGTCTCATCAACCAAGTCGACATGCAGGCGAGTAAGCAGAGTAGTGATCAAACACCCATAGGGCAGGTTGCCCATCTGACCAGGTGTCGTAGCACAGATCATCATCTGGATGATAATATATGGAAGGCAGATGGGCTGCCTAGTGCAGATGCAGTACAAGAGATACTGGGTCAACTGGAAATCTTCTTATAGTGCCTACTCTGAGGAATCAGGTTGTGCTGAATAATCTTGCAGTACACCCGAGGTTCCGACCGTAGGTTGATTGCCTTCATCTTCCAGCGATCATCCCTAAGAAGCTGCAGTCAATATCTGCACGCATCATCAAAGACAGGAACTGGGGTTCCTTGGGTGAACAGTATACTAAGGGGCCATCGTTCGATATGCCTAGGAGATCAGTCAACTCCTGGCAGTTAAAGGAGATCTCCACCCCCTTAACATAACTGGTGATCCTGAGCTACCTACCCCTATCTGTATCATTCAGATCTCCTACTACCTGAAGGTTGTAATAAAACTGCTTCACCAGAGCAGGACAGGTGCAACCCTTGTATAATATCACAGGGAGCCAACCCATATCCCCAAAGGCACCCTCCACATTAAACAAGGCTAAATTAGCCAGATTTACACAATGACCACCTTCTACCTTTTTACGCTCATAATGAGCATACTGAGCCTCTGCTTCATTAGATCGGAAGCGGATAGGATCATGAACTCTGGGAACTTTGGTGTGAGCCATGCTATCTACAAAGACACAAACAAATAGACAAGATATAAGATATAGAGAAAAACTCAAAATTTTGGCATTATAACGGCATGATTTGGCCAAAAGCCTTACTTTTCACCCAAACAGTTGGGCAAGAGGACTTACATATGTTCCAAACCATCCTACAAGGCTCATACAGTTGGAAATTTAAACTAGGAAGATCGAATTTGAAGAAATTTCAACAATTTGGAAAAAATCCTGAAAATTAGGTCAAAAGTGGAAAATTTTAAGTTTCTCAAAAACTAACCGATGAAACTCAAATTTTCTTGTGGGCTTTCATCCATTGGGTTGCCAATAGCAAAAGCCCCCAATAAAAATATAATTTTTACGG
The DNA here is from genome assembly GCA_028583415.1 of Protea cynaroides. Lineage (NCBI taxonomy): Eukaryota > Viridiplantae > Streptophyta > Magnoliopsida > Proteales > Proteaceae > Protea > Protea cynaroides. The sequence goes on from CM053275.1 coordinate 75,958,257, forward strand.
TTAGAAAAATTTTAATTTGAAGAAAATGCTATAAATGGAGAAAAACCTAGTTTTGAAAGCTTGAAAATGAGCGGAGGTCGTGAATGGAAGAAAGAATCACCAAACACGAGTGGCCGACGCTGTAGCAACTCAGTTGAAGCGAGTTGAGTTGAAAGGAAAAGAGAAAGTGGGAAATGACTCCAAAAATCAGGTTTAAAAACCTGATTTGGGGTCGTGTGGTCGCAAAATTTGACTAAATATACGACCACACGACGGACCACACGATCGACCATAGGCTCTCGGTGAGCTGACAAATTTCATGTGGTCGGACGCTGTGGTCACAAATACTGTGACCACATGATCCACCACAGGCTCTCGGTGAGCTGATAGGGTTTTGTGTGGTTGCAACCCTGTGGTTGCATAGACTACGACCACACCATTGACCACACAATGGAAAATATAGTATTTTGACTGAATGACTTGGAAAATTAGAATTTTACATTGATTAATTGGATTTTGACATGGGAATGATGTATATTATGATTTCCTCACATGTTCTATGATTTTCAGACACTATCACCACCGAAAACAGGAAATGGCTGGGCGAAGAGTAACCAGGAGAGGACGTAACCCAATTCCACCACCACCACTTGTGGAGGAAAATAGCCATGAAAATCCTAAAGGACAAGAGGATCAGAATGTGGCACCACTAGGAGCTAATGGCCAGGCTAATCATATAAATTTTCCAGCCCCATCTACAGATTTGGCTACTACAGTAATGAACCTAGCACAACAGCTACAGCAAATACAGCAAGTACAAGCCAATATGCAAGCTACTATGGGAATGGCTTTTCCAGCTGTACATACTACACCTATACTAGCCAGACAAGCTAGCACAGTACCAGGGGGTAGCAACAAGGTACCCCAAGCACCTCAAACACCAGTTGTATAAGCTCCAGTACAAAACCCTGAGGTAGCCCAAGGCAGTTACCAGTATCAACCACCTATGTATGGGGCCTATGCTTAGTATCAGTTGGACCATTCTCGACTGATTAAGCGTTTCCAGAAAATGAAGCCTAAAGAATATAATGGTAAGCCAGCGGACCCTTTGTGGCCAGCTCACTGGATCGATGAGATGGAGAGGAATTTCATGATGATGACTGTTAATGAGGAAGAAAAAATGTTGTGTGCCACATTTATGCTGAAAGGCGATGCACACCACTGGTGGAAGTTTACTCGGAGTTATTTGTTAACCAAGCATGCCTAATTGACCTGGGCTATCTATAAAGAGGTATTCTTCAAAAAATATTTTCCCAGAAGTTTCAGAGACGCTATGAAAAGAGAGTTCCTGAGTTTGTATCAGGGACAAATGACTGTGGATGCATATCAACAGCGTTATGAAGAGCTGTTTTTCTTTGCACCCTCTAGCATGCAGGAGGAAAATACTAAAACCCGAAGGTTCATCATGGGACTTAGAGGAAGCATTCGTGAGCATGTTCTGGGGCTAGAAAAGAAAGTTTACAATGAAGTAGTACAGATTGCTCGAGTACTAGAATCGAGCCAGAGGGAGAGCTACTTTGCTCCGAATAGAGGTATAAAATGGCCTAATGGGAATTCATATAACGGAGGGAACACAAAGACCTTTAAACCCTTCTGTACTCAAGGTTTTAATGCTGCAGCCAAGACTACTCCAACAGTCCAACCTCAACAGAAGCAAAACAGCAAAGGAGTAAAATGCTATAACTGTAATCAAATGGGACATTATTCAAGGGAGTGTCCTAAGCCCAGGGTGTAGCTACGCTACAGCAAGGAAAGGTTTATGCAGTTACATCTGAGGATGCTGCCGCATCGCCCAATGTGGTCATAGGTATGACCTGAACCTTTCATTTTGTATTACCTTGTGTGAGCATGTAGACTAAATTAAAACAAATCACAGGTATCGTACCTATTAATGGCATACCTGCCAGAGTACTCTTTGATTCTAGAGCTACTCATTCTTTTATATATATGTCATTGGAAAGAAACTAAATCTACTCCTCAGATCTTTAGACTACAAATTACTTGTACGATCGTCTATGGGATTAGAAGTGGAACTAGAAAAAGGTTATGGACCATGTCCAGTTCTTATCGGCGAGAAGATTTTGGATGCAACCTTAATTTAACTCGAGATGGCAGACTTTGACGTTATCTTGGGAATGGATTAGTTAGCTCGGCATTCTGCAAACCTATTATGTGTAGAAAAGAAACTGACATTTAAAGACAAGGAAGGAGTAGAATTTAGTATTGCGGGAACCAGACTACCCCGTAAACAAAAACTCATCCTCTCTGCATTAAAGGCTAGAAAATGCCTCGAGAAAGGAGGAGTTGGGTATCTAGTATCCATGATCGACCTCACCAAGGAAGCACCACGAATGGAGGATATTGTTGTGCGTGACTTCCCAGATGTATTTTCTGAGGAACTACCAGGACTACCACCCAACTGAGCGATAGAGTTCGTTATAGATCTAATACCCGGAGCCGCACCAGTTTCCAAAGCACCTATCGAATGGCTCCTACTGAACTGAAGGAACTAAAGGTATAGTTACAGAAATTACTGGACAAGGGTTATATCAGACCAAGCATATCACCATGGGGAGTGCCAGTTTGTGAGGAAGAAGGACGGTAGTGTTTGACTGTGTATAGACTATCAAGAATTGAATAAGCTTACAATCAAGAATCGATACCCGTTGCCTCGGATCGATGACTTGTTCGATCAGTTGCAAGGTGCCAAGGTGTTCTCCAAGATTGATCTTCGGTCAGGATACCATCAGCTGAAGATTAAGGAAGGTGATATTCCAAAGACAGCATTCAGAACAAGATATGGATATTATGAATTTTTGTTCATGTCTTTTGGATTAACTAACGCACCCGTAACTTTTATGGAACTCATGAATTGGGTATTCCATGATATGTTGGATACGTCAGTCATTATGTTTATTGACGATATATTGGTCTACTCCAAGGACAAGGAAACTCATGTCATGAATCTAAGAGCCGCTCTACAACAATGAAGAAAAGAGAAGCTTTACGCCAAATTTACAAAGTGTGAGTTTTGGCTAAATGAGGTCGCTTTCTTAGGCCATGTTGTATCCGCTGAAGTAATTAAAGTGGATCCTAGCAAGATTGAAGCCATTGTGAAATGGGAAGCACCTAAGAGTGTTGCAAAAATTAGAAGTTTTCTAGGTCTAGCTGGGTATTACTGACGATTCGTGGAAGATTACTCTAGAATCGCCGTACCTCTTACCAGTTTGACAAAGAAAGGAGAAAAGTTTGTTTGGACCAACATATGTGAAGAAGGTTTTCAAACATTGAAAGCTAGATTGATATATGCTCCCATCTTAACTATTCCTATTCCAGGATAACCATTTACCTTGTTCACTGATGTGTCTGGGTTGGGTTTAGGGTGTGTGCTTATGTAAGGAAAACAAGTAGTTGTGTATGCCTCAAGACAACTGAAGACACATGAAAAGAACTATCCCACTCATGACTTGGAATTAGCAGCAATAATACATGCTGTCAAGATATGGAGACATTATTTGTATGGAGAGAAATTTCAGATTAAATCAAATCATAAGAGTCTCACTTATCTTTTTAATCAAAAGGAGTTGAACATGAGACAAATAAGATGGCAGGAACTATTGAAGGATTATGATTGCGATATCCAGTATCATCCAGGAAAAGCTAATGTAGTTGCTGATGCGCTAAGCAGAAAAGCAATGTTAAAATCCCAAGGAGAGGTTAACATGACTGTGGCAATGTGTTACGGGAAAAGTATTCCATCATGGTAATGAGCAGTTCGTAATAGATGCACCGGGTGGATCAACCAACCAAGGGTTTATTCATCGGTTTTCAAATATGTTCGCAACATTGAAGATTGTACCTAATATAGTAGATGAAGTGAAAGCCGTTATTAAATCAGACTCTTATCTGAGAACAATACAAGAAGACATCGAAAAAGGTAGGACTATTCCTGAGTTCACCTTGGACGTTGAAAAGGTACTGAAGTACAAAGGAAGAGCATGTGTTCCTGAAACGGAAAACTTGGACATTAGACACAGACTAATGAAGGAAGCTCACACCACCGCTTATTCGGTACATCCTAAAAGTACGAAGACGTATCATGATCTGAAAAAATGATATTGGTGGAGAGGAATGAAAGTAAATGTAGCTAAATTTGTGTCTCAATACCTAAATTGTCTGAGGATAAAGGCTGAAAGGCAAAGACCTATAGGATTATTGCAGCCACTGCCAGAACCAGCATGGAAATGGGACTGCATCACTATGGACTTCGTCATCGGGTTACCATTGACTCCCAGAGTAGTTGACGTGGTCTGGGTGATTATAGATCTTCTGACTAAAACAGCTCGCTTCATAGCGATACACCCTCAGTATACCCTAGAGAGGTTAGCCAAGCTATATGTGGATAATATTATCAGATTACATGGTGTACCTGAAAGCATTGTGTCCGATAGAGACCCACACTTTACTTCAAAGTTTTGGAAAGGATTACAGACGGCTATGGGTACAACGTTGAAGTTTAGTACTGCATTCCATCCGCAGATAGACGGACAGTCGGAGCGTACCATTCAGATTTTAGAAGACATGCTTCGAGCCTGTGTTATTGATTTCAAGGGATCATGGGATTAAAAATTACCATTGATCGAGTTGTCCTATAACAATAGCTATCAGGCTACTATACAGATGTCACCCTATGAAGCACTGTATGGTAGGAAGTGTCGAACTCCTTTGTTTTGGAGTGAAGTTTGTGAACGGAGTATTGTTGGACCATAATTTGTTGAAGAGACTTGTCAAGTAGTCAAAATTATCAAGGAAAGAGTTAGAGCAGCATAGAATCGTCAGAAATAGTATGCAGATACTCGACGTCGAAACCTTGAATTTGTTGTAGGTGATAAGGTATTCTTGAAAGTATCACCTATGTGAGGCTTAAAACGATTCGGACAGAAAGGGAAGCTAAGTCCAAGATATGTCGGGCCATATGAGATTCTAGCTAAACGTGGCAAAGTGGCGTATCAGTTAGCACTACCCCCATCTATGTCCGGTGTGCATGATGTATTTCATATCTCATTATTGAAGAAGTACGTCAGAGATCCAACACACGTTTTAACAGCAGATCCACCGGGTCTAACTAATGAATTGACATTCGAAGTAGCACCAACTGAAATCACCAGTCGAAAGATTCAACGTCTACGCAACCATGACATTTATTATGTTAAGGTTGCTTAGAGGAGCCAAGATATAGAAGAGATCACATGGGAAGAAGAGAATGTTATGCGAAAGCAATATCCTCACCTTTTCGACACAGAAGGTATGTGCAAATTTCAAGGACAACATTTCTAATAAGAGGGGGGGAGTAGTAAGACCCGTATCAAACTAACCGGTCTTACCACTTTGTATCAGGTCTACCTATCATGGTCGAGCCAAGTGAACTAAGTGCTTGAAGAAACCACAAGACTTGGTATGAAATCAACCCGAAACCAGTCAATTATGAGTGTGTGGTCGCATACCTAAACAGGTGTGACCGACCACACCTCAAAATAGGGCAACCACACAAATTTTGGTCGTGTGGTCGGACATTTCAGAAGGTGTGGTCGACGGATTCTACAACCACACCCTCCGACCATACGAACCCAGTCAAAAATAGAAATTAGGAAACCTTCCTAAATCGAAGGGGGTTCTTTCCAAAACTAATTAGGGCATATTATGGAGCGTTTTCCTCTATAAATAGGAAGTCCCTTAGCCTCTTTCACTCTTTTAGAACTCAAATTGAAAGTGAGAGAAAGAGAAGAGAAGGAAGAGAAGGAAAATTGAAGAGGAAGACTAAGGAGGAGGAAAATTCAGAGAAAACTCTAAATCTTCAGCAAGCTTAAGGTATGAACATATTTTCCATGTTAAATTGAGAGCCTAGAATAGTTCATGAAGAAGATAGGACTTAAGAGAAACCCAAATCATCAATCCATGGATAAATTCCAAGAGAATCCATGGAGAAAATTATGTGGACAATGGATTGTGTATAAATAATAGTTCTGAGACGTAGAACAATCATAGGAAAGACCATGATGATAAGCCAAGGGATCCAAACATGAAGGAATGGAGTTGAGAGCAAAAGGTCGACCATCACACGTGTGGTTACACGTGTGGTCGCATGATATGCAACCATACAAGACACACATATCCGACCATACACCCTCGGGAAGACCAGGAAGGGTGTGGTCGCATGTGTGGTCGCAGGATATGCGACCACACCTTGCGACCACAGGCCCTCGAGAAGTTTCCAGGGAGGGTGTGGTCACATATGTGGTCACAGGATATGCGACCACACCCTGCGACCACACACCCTGTGGTCACAGAAACTAAGACCACAGGTGCTGCCATACCTGCCTCAGTTTCTATTAGTCTAAATTCATGGAAATTAATTATAATTTAAGATCTATAAATTTGTTAGGTTTCCAAGTGGTCTGAGAGTGAATTCCAAAGCTTGAACGAAGATCTATTATCAACCAAAGGTGAGGGAACAAGACCTAAATTAATTGGCTAGTAACAAACTATTTTTATTTATTGTGTCCAATGCCATGATTGATTTTATACGTGTATGCTTGTAATGTGCATCTCACATGTCATCTAATAATCCTGTTATTACTGTTCATGCATATTTAATTCAGTTTATTTATAACAAGATAATAATGATGATGCTAGGAATATGCATGTGAATGTTTGTGTGTGGTTAGTTTACTTGATGCGAGTGGGGCATCAGGGGGAGGACATGACACTGTGTTTTATCCTGGTCACCAGACTCTAGCTCTATCTCTACTCAAGTCTTGTCCACTAACATCGTTGTATCACCATTATCTTAGCAGAAATATTACATCGTAGGGCATCAGGGGAGGTGGTCTTGGACCGTGTAGTCTCTGACTCTGTCGGGGGGCCTTAGCTCTATCTCTATGGACGTATTGAGGGATGCTAGGGTGAGGCCTCGGATACACTGTTTGACATTAGGATTGGTTAATTGCGAGCCCAGTTTGCAAGCCATCGCCAATAGGGGCTTACGTGTCACACCCCAATTCCAGCTGAACCAGAAGTGTGAGTAAACCGTCACTGAACCCACGGTTCACACCAGGATCTCAATAAGACCGTGTCCACTCATACAAACCATTGCATATAACCATAATCAGAATATAATAAAATATAGCGAAAGTCTTAAATAAAATGAACTGAGTGATCGATTGATAAATTTAATAAAATATCCAATTATTTAAATACCAAAACGTAAATAATATAATTACATCAATTGTATCTCCAATTGAAAATAAATGAATAACTAAACAAATCTTAGAGGTACACGTAGAAAGGGCACTCGCATGAAGCATCATGCTCGTCCTCTCCTGCTTGCACTTCTAAAGCAGCAACATCTCCATACGTCGGAGCATCCATATAGTCCTCCATAGTATAACCTGCATCAACATCTAAAAATAGTGTGTACATAAGGGTGAGCTCATAACTTGGCTCAGTAAGATAATCAGATAATGCAACAAACATATGCATGAGTAACATTTACATTATGGTCTGGTTTAAGTTTGCAATGTGCTATAGAAAGGATTGGCGGCCATTGCACCCCTATACACGAGTGTGTGAAGCCGTCCAATGGATCAAACACCACGGTCGTCCCACATGCACCCACCATGGAATAGAGATAGAACTAAAGCGTCCGGATCAAACACCCCCAACACTTCCCCTGATACCCTACCCATACCAACACATAAGCCCCTATTGGCGAGGGCTTGCAAACTGGGCTCGTAACTAACCAATCCTATATGTCATTACAGTAGGCCCTATCCCAGCACAGCTCCCTATAGCATAGAGATAGAGCTAGAGTCTAGTGGCCAGGTCGGAGACCACAGTGCCACTTTCTCCTCCTGATACCCTACCCGCCCCAAGCATGCTATGGCAAAACGATACGAAAAGGTGCTAGTGTGAGGAATGATCCCAGACCCCAGACCCTTCCCATTCCACACACCAACGAAAACACTCACATGCCTAACAGTCATATCCTAGCATAGCGAGTATGCATGAACAATAATAATAACTGAAAGTAAAGGATGACATGCGAGTATGCACAAACATCAATCCATAGAATCATAATTATTAACAACGTTTTACTGTTATTAAATTATTTGGGTTTAGGTCTGATTCCCTTACCTGACGCTTGTTTGATAGCTTGCTTCGTGTCACAAAATCCAAACTTGCTATCACAAGGTCCTACACGACGTTAGGTTGAGTTAGAATAGTCTTTCTTAGGGTTTACGTTGGTTGGAAAACCAATTGGGCTAAAAACACTCCCACAGAGCATACCGATCGCAGTACTGGTCGCGGCACTGTAGGGAAAGTGTGACCGGTATGGTCGATCGGTCCCCACAGACTTGTCCCCGAGAGGTACCTGTCGCAGTACCAGTCGCATAAGGTGCGACCAGTATGGTCGACTGGTGTGCCTCCGGAAGACCATAAGTGTAAGACCCGCACTCCATGAACCCGATCTAAACCTTGAATTCATGTCGTAATAGGTCTTCCAATCATCACCGGGCCAGACGGGACGAGCGGATGACAACCAGGTATGAAATCGGACCAAGTGGACCAAATTGAGTAAGAATTAATTCATACCGGTCTTGGTACCAGTCGACCGGTATAGTCTGCGCAGCAGACCTCTAAGATCCAGAAACGGATCTCTGCAGGTCCCACTTTCTAAATTTCAAGCCGAAGGACTTTCTTAATGCTAGGAGACTTCCTAAACCTAATCCTAGCCTATAGAAACCCCTCTAAACCTCCTAGAATCTCTCCCATTGATCCTCACAAACCCTAGAGAGGAGAAAGAAGATTGAAGAAGGAGAAGGAGCTAGGAAGGAGAAGGAAGAGCCGTCATTGCCGTTCGACGAAGAACACCTCACCGCAAGTCGACGGTAAGTGCTTAAACCTTCCTCTACTCTATGAACTCTTGAATGGTTGGTTGTTATTAAATTTGTACCATGCAAATGGGGTATTGATCTAAACCCTAATTTACCGTCAAACCCTAATTTAGTCGGTAAACCCTAGAATCGAGTTCTAGGATGAAGACCATCGAAACTAGGACTTGAATGGAGTTGGAAACAATTCTAACTCAATGCTCAGACCTAGAATGTGTAGGAGAAACCCAAGAATAGGGGATGACCGATGAAAGTCGAGAAATCGGATGTATGGTCTTCCGGAGACATATCGGTCGACCATACCGGTCGCACCCCATGCGACTGGTACTGCGACCGGTACCTCTCGGGGACTGGTCTGTGGGGACCGGCTGACCATACCAGTCGTAGGTTTCCCCACAGAGTTGCGACCGGTATCTACGACCGGTCAGCTCTGTATAGAGATGTTTTGCCATTGTTGGTTTTTCAACCAACGTAAGCCTATTCTAATTAAAGATAACATTGTGAAGGACCTTGTAATAGCACGTTTGGACCTTGGCTCCAAACAAGCATCAGGTGAGGGAACAAGAGCTAAACTAATTGGCTAATAATAAACTGTTTTAATTATTGAGTCAAATACCATGATTGATTCTATGCTTGTATGCGTGTATTGTGCATTTAACATGTCATCCAATATTCCTGCTATTACTGTTCATGCATATTTAATTTCGTTTATTTATAACATGATGATGATGCTAGGAATAGGCATGTGATTGTTTGTGTGTGGTTAGTGTACTTGATGCGAGTGGGGTATCAGCGGGAGGACGTGAGACTGTGGTTCATCCAGGTCACTAGACTCTAGCTCTATCTCTACTCAAGTCTTGTCCACTAACATCATCGTATCGCCATTACCTTAGCAGAGCTATTACGTTGTAGGGCATCAGGGGAGGTGGTCTCAGACCGTGTAGTCTCTGACTTTGTCAGGGGGCCATAGCTCTGTCTCTATGGATGTATTGAGGGATGTTGGGGTGAGGCCTTGGATACACTGTTTGACATTAGGATTGGTTAGTTGCGAGCCCAGTTTGCAAGCCCTCGCCAACAGGGGCTTACATGTTGGTATGGGCAACCGGTACAGCAATGCCATTTTCAGTGGGTGTATATTGTTCCATGGTGGGTGCATGTGGGACGACAATGCCGATATTCATTGGGCGGCTCCACACACTCATGCATAGAGGTGCGGCGGCCACCTATCCTTTCAATAGCACATTGCAAACTTATGAACCAGACCAAAGATATGAATTGAATGCATGCATATGTTTGTTGCATTGTTTTGTTTACTCACTGAGCTCAAGTTGGAGAGCTGACCCTCGCGCGTGTAATTTTTTTTAGTTTCTGATGTTGCAGGTATTACGGTTGAAGATTATGTTAACACACCAACATATAAATGGGTGGCGGCTGTGATGAGCAAGCTGTGGAGGACTATTGTGATTCGTTAGGAAAGCATTTCAACTGTGGATACGTTTAGTGTTTAGTTTTCGTATTTGGATATTGTAATATGTATTAAATTATGTTTTGGTTACTTGGAAATAAATGGAATAATAATTATTTATCATGACTAGACCTCAGTTCATTATCTGTAAGACTTCTGCTATTTACTTTATTATCTCTGATTAATGTGAAATGTGTTTTGATTTATCAAAGGTGGGATAGCCTATTTGAGATCCTGGTTGAACCGTTGGTTTATTGACGGTTCATCACACCATTCTGATTGGTGCAGAATTGGGGTGTGACAATAAGCTTGGTTCTCGCCTTCCTTCGGTCACCCCTTATTGATTATAGGATTTCTCTTTTACATTCTAGGTCTGAGCACTGAGTTGGAGTTGTTTCCAACTCCATTCAAGTCCTAGTTTCGATGATCTTCAACCTAGAATTTGAATCTAGGGTTTACCGACTAGATTAGGTTTTGACGGAAAAATATGGTTTAAATCAATACCTCGCTTTGCATGGTATTGATCTAATCATGACTAACCATTCTAGAACACTTCACGTAGAAGAAGGTTTAAGCACTTACCATTGGTTCGCGATAGGGTGTTCTTCGTCCAACGGCAATGGCGGCTCTTCCCTCTCCTTCCTAGCTTCTTCTCCTTCTTCAATCCCTTTCTCCTCTCTAAGGTTTGTTAGGATCAATGAAAGGGATTTATGGAGGTTTAGGGGTCCTTATATAGGCTAGGGTTGAGTTTAGGAAGTCCCCTTACGTTAGGAAAGTCCTAGGGTTTGAAATTTGGAAAGTGAGACCCGTAGAGATCCAATTCGGGATCTAAGTGGTCTACTGTGCAGGCCATACCGGCCGACCGGTACGAAAAAAATTCATACTTTGAGCTCCGTTTTCGTACCTGATTGTCATCCACTCGTCCCATCTAGCCTGGTGATGATAGGAAAACCTGTTACGACATGAATTAAAGGTTTAGATCGGGTTCATGGAGTGCGGGTCTTACAACTCCCCCACCCTTAGAAGAAATTTCGTCCCCAAAATTTGCATGTAGGTTTCACAAACCCCCACCCTTAAAATAAATTTCGGCCTTGAAATTTTAACATACCTTGGTCGTCAAAAAGGTTAGGTTATTCCTTTCGCATCGCGTTCTCTTCTTTCCAAGTGATTTCTTCTACATCTTGGCTTTTCCAATGCACTTTCACATAATGGATATCCTTGCTTCGGAGACATTGTACCTTTCGGCTTGTGAGCATCACAGGTACGACTTCAATTGTCAAGTCTGGTGGGTCTACTGTCAAGATGTTCGATGGATCCCTGACATACTTCTTCAATACAGAAACATGGAACACATCATGAACGCTTGACATGGATGGTGGTAGAGCCAGTTGATATGCCACATTACCATGTCTGATCAAAATCTCATATTGTCCCACATACTTGGGGTGTAGCTTTCCCTTCTTACCAAACCATTTCAGACCTCGCACAGGTGATATCTTCAAGAATACCTTATCACCCACTGCAAACTCCAGATCTCGACGTCGGTTATCAGCATAGTGCTTTTGTCGAACTTGAGTTGTCTTCACTCTCTCCTTAATTTGATCAATCACTCAATAAATTTCTTAGACGAACTCCGGTCTTATAATTCTTCTCTCTCCCACCTCATTCCATAACAGAGGTGTACGACATTTCTTTCCATAGAGTGCCTCATATGGAGCCATTTGGATCGTAGCCTAGTAACTATTGTTATATGAAAACTCGATGAGCGATAGCATCTCGTCCCAAGCTCCTTCGAAATCTAGGGCACACGCTCGAAGCATGTCACACCCCAATTCCGCACACTTCAGAATGGTGTGATGAACCGCTAACAGACCAACGGTTCAACCAGGATCTCGAGTAGGCTATATCCGTGTTATCTAAACCCCATACATCCACATTCATAATCAGAGTAAATACACCATAGCGGAAGTCTTATAGTAAAACGAACTGAGGAATCTAGATGCGATAATCATATTTAAGTAGCAAATTATTCTGTATCAACCAAGACATAAATAAATATCAAATACATGTCTTTATTTAAACCCAAATAAATAAATAAATAAAAATCCTAATCGAATACGCATGAGTTGCACTCGCAAAAAGAGTCATGCGCATCCACTAAGTCTTCAACTTCTATTGCCGCCATATGTCAGTACACAGGAACATTCATATAATCTTCGACAGTGGTACCTATATCATCAACTAAAAATATTCAACGTCGAAAAGGGTGAGCACACATCACGGCTCAGTGAGCAAACAAAACAATGCAAAAAACATATGCATGCGTTCAATTCGTATCTGTGGTCTGGTGTGTAAGTTTGCAATGTGCTATAGAAAGGTTTGGTGGCCGCCTCACCTCTATACACGAGTGTGTGGAGCTGTCCAAAGGTTAACGTTTATTGTCGTCCCACATGCACCCACTATGGAATAGAGATAGAGCTAAAGTGCTTAGGACCGCACCGCATCACACTTCCCCTGATGCTCTACCCATAGAAATACGTAAATCCCTATTGGTGAGGGTTTGCAAACTGGGCTTGCAACTAACCATTCGTAATGTCAAACAGTGTATCCAAGGCCTCACCCCAGCATCCCTCAATACATCCATAGAGATAGAGCTAAGGCCCCCCGGCAGAGTCAAAGACCACTGGGACAGGGACCACCTCCCCTGATGCTCTACAACGTAATAGTTCTGCTAAGGTAATGGCGATACAACGATGCAAATGGACAAGATTTGAGTAGAGATAGGGCTGAAGTGCTTAGGACCGCACCGCATCACACTTCCCCTGATACTCGCTCGCATCAAACACATTAACCACATACAAACATTCACATGTCTATTCCTAGCATCATCATCATCATCATGTTATAATATCAGAAATAAATATGCATGAACAGTTATAGCAGGAATATTGGATGACATGTTGAATGCACATACAAGCATACACGCATAGAATCAATATGGCATTGGACTGAAGAAATAAAAATAGTTTATTAATAACTAATTAGTTTAGGTCTTGTTCCCTCACCTTTGCTTGTTGGTAGATCCTCTTTCAAGCCTTAAGAATCACATTTATATTACCACTAGAAAACCTAACAAGGTCGATAGAATTTAATTAGAATTTATTTTAATTTTTATATTTTACTGTAAACTGGGGGTAGCAGGACGGGTCGCAGGTAGGGTAGCAGTATACTGCGACCCCCTGTAGTAGGGTCGATGCCAGGGTCGAATGTTCCATCGACCCTGGGTGCGACCACCCTTTCTCTGTTTTCTTCCCGAACACTGGGGGTCAATGCTAGGGTCGGATGTTCCATCGACCCCTGATGCGACCCCTCCTTTACTGGAAATTTCCAGAATACTGGGGGTCGATGCTAGGGTCTGGTAGGGTCGATACCTAATCGACCCCATGTGCGACCCCTCATGGGTTTAATTAAGATTTTCATTCTCCAGTCCGCTTTTCCGTGGTTGGGTCCTATGGCTTGCTTCTAAGGCTCATTCTATATATGTTCCATGGCTTAAATTCTTATGTTTTACACCTACATGGTCTCGATTACCTCTTCCAGGTTTCCATTGAAACCTAACCATGGATTGATGGTTTGGGGTTTCTCCTACATCATACCTTTCTCATTAACTATTCTAAGTCTCACAAAATACCTAGAATTAGTATTCTTACCTGAGAAGAATACTCCTTCTCGAAAACTCTTCTCCTTTTGCCTTCTCCTCTACTTTCCTTCTCTTATTCTTCTCTTCTTTCTCTTCTCTTTCTCTCAATTCAATTAGGGTTCTAATAGGAGTGAAAGAGGCTTAGGGACGTCCTTTATATAGAGTAGAAACTCCTAAATTAAGCCCCTTTGAGATTAGGAAAGAGTCCAACCAAAATTAGGAAAGTTTTCTAATTTCTGTTTTTGAAGGCAACTGGGGGTCGATGAGGGGGTCGATGATCCCGTTGACCCCTGGTTTTAAAATGTCCGACCCCCCGGTTAAAAACTAAGGGTCTGACTTTTTGTACTGGGGGGGTCCGATCACACCTCACTGGGTGTGCGACCCTCGCCCCTTTTTTAGTGTTTTTGGGTCAGTTTAATACCTGGGATCACGATCTCCTTCACACACTCAGTCCATTTGGCTCGACCATGATGGGTAGACCTGGTTCAAGGTGGTAAGACCGGGTTAGAATGACACGGGTCTTACAACTCCCCCCTACTTATAAAAATTTTGTCCTCGAAATTATACTTACCTTCTGAATCAAATAAGTGAGGGTATTGCTTTCGCATAGCATTCTCTTCTTCCCATGTGACTTCTTCTACTTCCCTGCTTCTCCAGGTGACCTTAATATAATAGATGTCACGGTTGTGTAATCATTGCACCTTCCGACCCGTGATCTCAATTGGTGCTACTTTAAAGGTCAAATCTTCAGTTAAATCTGGTAGATCCATTGTCAAAACGTGCATCGGATCCTTGACATACTTCTTCAATAAGGAGATATGAAATACATCATGTACACTTGACATAGATAGAGGTAGTGCTAACTGATAAGCCACTTTTCCACGTTTAGCTAAGATTTCATATGGCCCGACATATCTTGGACTTAGTTTTCTCTTCTGTCCGAACCATTTCAAACCTTGCATAGGTGATACCTTTAAGAATACTTTATCACCTACGACGAACTCAAGATCTCTGCGTCGAGTATCTGCATATTGCTTCTGATGATTCTGGGCTGTTCTCACTCTTTCCTTGATAATGTCGACCACTCGACAAGTCTCTTCAACAAATTCTGGACCAACGAGACTATGTTCCCCAATTTCATTCCAAAATAAAGGAGTTCGACATTTTCTGCCATACAGTGCTTCATAGGGTGACATCTGTATAGTAGCCTGATAGCTATTGTTATAAACGAACTCGATCAGTGGTAACTTTTCATCCCATGATCCATTAAAATCAATTACACATGCTCGTAGCATAACTTCTAGAATCTGAATTGTACGCTCTGACTGTCCATCTGTCTGTGGATGGAACGCAGTGCTAAACTTCAGTGTTGTACCCATAGCCTTTTGCAATCCTTCCCAAAACTTGGAAGTAAATCGTGGATCTCTATCAGACACAATGCTCTCTGGTACACCGTGTAATCGAACAATATTATCCACATACAGCTTTGCTAACCTCTCTAGTGTGTACTGAGGTCGAATAGGTATAAAGCGAGCTGTTTTAGTCAAGCGATCTACAATCACCCAAACTGCGTCAACTACTCGAGGAGTCAATGGTAACCCTGTGACAAAGTCCATAGTGATGCAGCCCCATTTCCATGCTGGTTTCGATAAGGGCTATAACAGTCCTGCGGGTCTTTGTCGTTCAGCCTTTACTTTCTGACAATTTAGGCACTGAGACACGAACTTAGCTATGTTTGCTTTCATTCCTCTCCACCAATATAATTTCTTTAGATCATGATACATTTTTGTACTTCCTGGGTGTATCGAATAGATTGTGGTATGGGCTTCTTTCATTAGTCGGTGTCTAATATCCATAGTTTCTATTTCAGGTACACATATCCTTCCTTTGTACTTCAGTATCTTCCCTTCGTCCAAGGCGAACTCAAGGATAGTCCTACCTTTCTCAATGTCCTCTTGCACCGTCCTTAGGTAAGGGTTTGATTTAATGGTTATCTTCACTTCATCAGTTATATCCGGTATAATCTTCAATGCAGCGAACATATTGGAAAATCGATGAATGAACCCTTGGTTGGCTGATCCATCCGTTATATCTATCACATACTGCTCATTGTCGTGATTGAATACCATTCCGATAGTACACATTGCTGCAGTTGTGCCAACCTCTCCTTGAGATTTTATCATTGCCTTTCTGCTTAATGCATCCACTACTACATTAGCTTTCCCCGAATGATACTGAATATCACAGTCATAGTCTTTCAATAGTTCCAGCCATCTTCTTTGTCTCATATTCAACTCCTTTTGATTAAATAGGTAAGTAAAACTTTTGTGGTCGGATTTAATCTGGAACTTCTCTCCGTATAGGTAATGTCTTCATATCTTGACAGCATGTACTACTGCCGCTAACTCCAAATCATGAGTGGGATAATTTTTCTCATGTGTCTTTAACTGTCTTGAGGCATAAGCAATTACTTGTTCTCCTTGCATAAGCACACATCCTAATCCCAGTCCTGACGCATCAGTGTACAAGATAAATGGCTGTCCTGAAACAGGAATAGTCAAAATCGGGGCGGATATCAATCTGGCCTTCAAGGTTTGGAAGCTCTTCTCGCATTTATCTGTCCACACAAACTTTTCACCTTTCTTAGTCAGGCTGGTGAGAGGTACGACAATCCGGGAATAGTCTTCTACAAATCGTCGATAATAACCAGCTAGACCCAGAAAACTTCTAATCTCTGCAACGCTCTTTGGTGCTTCCCACTTTACAATAGCCTCGAGCTTGCCGGGATCCACTTTGATTCCTTCAGCAGATACTACATGGCCTAGGAAGGCGACTTCACTTAACCAAAACTCACACTTGGTAAATTTGGCATACAGCTTCTCTTTCCTTAAATGCTGGAGAGTGGCGTTTAGATTCTTAATATGAGTTTCCTTGTCTTTGGAATATACCAATATATCATCAATAAAGACAATAACCGACGTATCCAACATATCGTGGAAAACCCGATTCATAAGTTCCATGAAAGTTACTGGTGCGTTTGTTAATCCAAAAGACATGACCAAGAATTCGTAATGCCCATATCTGGTCCTGAAAGCTATCTTAGGGATATCATCATCTTTAATCTTCAACTAGTGATAGCCTGACCGAAGATCGATCTTAGAAAATACTTTGGTCCTTGCAACTGATCAAACAAGTCATCGATCCGAGGTAGTGGATATCGATTCTTGATTGTCAGTTTGTTCAACTCCCAATAGTCGATACATAATCGAACGCTACCGTCCTTCTTCTTTACGAACAATACTGGCGCTCCCCATGATGATATACTGGGTCGAATATAACCCTTGTCCAGTAGTTTCTGTAGTTGTACTTTCAATTCCTTTAGTTTAGTAGGAGCCATTCGATAAGGTGCTTTTGATATTGGTGCGGCTCCAGGTATAAGATTTATCACAAACTCTGTGGCTTGGTCGGGTGGTAATCCTGGTAGTTCCTCAGGAAATATGTCGGGGTAGTCCCACACGACATCGATATCTTCTATCCGTGGTGCTTCTTTAGTGAGGTCGACCACTGATACTAGATACCCGACTGCTCCTTTCTCAAGGCACTTCTTAGCCTTTAGTCCTGAGAGTATGAGCTTGCGTTTACGGGGAACTTTGCTTCCCGTAAAATTGAATTCTGCTCCTTCTTTGTCTTTAAATGTTAGCTTCTTTTCGGCGCATAGTAGATTTGCAGAATGCCGAGCTAACCAGTCCATTCCCAAGATGACGTCAAAGTCTGCCATCTCAAGTTGGATCAAGGTTGCATCTAAGGTTTTCTCGTTAATGAGAACTGGACATGGCCTATAACATTTTTCTAATTCCACTTCTAATCCCATCGACGATCGTACAAGCAATTTATAGTCTAACGTCTTGATGGGTAGATTCAGCTTCCTTTCAAATGACACAGATATAAAAGAATGAGTAGCTCCTGAATCAAAGAGTACTCTGCCGGGGATGCCATTAATAGGTATGATACCTGTGATTTGGTTTTAACTTAGTCTATATGCTCATACCACTTAATACAATTTAAAAGAGTTCAGGTCATACCTGTGACCACATCGGGTGATGCGACAGCATCCTCAGTCATAACAGCATAAAATTTTCCTTGATGTAACTGCTTTCTGGGCTTAGGACACTCTCTTGAATAATGTCCCATTTGTTGGCAGTTATAACATTTTAATCCTTCATTGTTTGGCTTTTGTTGTTGTTGAGCTGCTGGAGTAGTCTTGGCTGCAGCAATAAGGCCCTGAGTACAGAAAGGTTTGAATATCTTATTGTTCCCTCCATTATAAGAATTCCCAGCTGGCCTTTTAATACCCCTATTTTGCATAAAATAGCTTTCCTTCTGGCTCGATTCTATAACTCGAGCAATTTACACCGTTTCATTATATATTTTCTTCTCTAGTCCCAGAACATGTTCTCTGATACTTCCCCTCAGTCCTGTAACGAATCTACGGGTCTTTGTGTCTTCCTCCTGCATGCTAACTGGTGCGAAGAAAAACAGCTCTTCGTAACGCTGTTGATAAGCATCTACAGTCATCCGTCCCTGATATAAACTCAGGAACTCTTTTTCCATAGAATCTCTGAAGCTGCGTGGAAAATACTTCTCAAAGAATGCTTCTTTATATATAGCCCAGGTCAATTGGGCGTGCTTTGATAATAGATAAGTCCTTGTTGACTTCCACCAGTGGTGTGCATCGCCTTTAAGCATAAATGTAGCACATAGTACTTTCTCCTCCTCTGTGATAGTCATCATCAGAAAATTTCTCTCCATTTTGCCGACCCAATGTGCTGGCCATAAAGGATCAGAAGGTTTACCAGTAAACTCCTTGGGTTTCATTTTCAAAAATCGCTCAACTAGTCGGGAGTGGTCCAGCTGATTTTGAGGATACACCCCAGACATAGGCGGTGGATATTGATAATTAACCTGAACTGCTTCAGGATGTGGTACTGGGATCTGTGCAGCTGGTGGTTGAGGTGTTTGAGGTGCTGGGTGGTTACCCACCGGTGCTACACTTGTTTGTCCAGTCGGCATTGGTGTAGCATGTGCCGTCTGAAACATCATTCCCATTACTGCTTGCATTTGAGCCTGTGCCTGTTGCATTTGTTGCAGCTGTTGTGCTAGGTTCATAACCACGGTTGCCAGTTCCGGAAGTGGAGGTGGCAAGGTCGTGGGATTTGTCGGTCCCTGGTACACCGGTGGTGAAACCTGCGGATTACCTTGTATATTTATATTTTCCTAACTGATTTCCTCCACGGGTGGTGGTGGTGGAACTGTGTTACGGCTCTGCCTGGTTACTCTACGCCCAGCCATATTTTCTTCTGAAAATGGTTGTGCTTGAAGATCATAAAATACGTGAGGCAATCATTTATACTTCATGTAAATACACTAACCAATGTTATTTTCAAATTTTTCAGATCATTCCGTGAAAAATACTGTCTTTTCTATGCTGGGTCGATGGTAGGGGTCGATGGTTGTCCGACCCCAGGGTGCGACCCTGTGATTCAGAAATTCTTACCGAGAGCAGGGGGTCGATGTGGGGGTCGATGAATTGTTCGACCCATGGTCCGACCCCTGACAATTTTTGATTTTTATCGAGAGCCGGGGGTCGATGTGGGGGTCGATCTGGATAGTCCATGCAGACTGATAGATAGTCCTAGTGGATCTAAGAATGGATAATCCTTTCTAGGTCTGAATGTGGATAACCCTATTTGGGTCAAAATGTGGATAACCCTTTCTGGGTTAAAATGTGGATAACCCTATTTCGGTTGGAATGTGGATGGATATCCTAGTGGATCTATGGATAGTTCGAGTGGACTAAGGTGTAGATCCGAATTTGAGATTTTCCTAAATGGCCTACATATCCTAGGGTTTGACCTAGGAATCAAAATCCGTTTAGTTCGGGCTTGATGGGTGGATATCCAAGTGGATCTATGGATAGTCCGAGTGGACTAAGGTGTGGATCCGAATTTGGGATTCTCCCAAATGGCTTACGTATCCTAGGGTTTGCCCTAGGAATCAAAATCCACGTAGTTCAGGCTTGATGGGTGGATATCCAAGTGGATCTATAGATAGTCCGAGTGGACTAAGGTGTGGATCCGAATTTGGGTTTCTCCCAAATAGCCTACTTATCCTAGGGTTTGCCCTAGGAATCAGAATCCATGTAATTCAGGCCTAATTGAAATAACCTGTTCTAGGTTAATGATTGAGAACCTATTCTAGGTTTAGGTTGCTACTTAAATATGATTATCACATTTAGATTCCTCAGTTCATTTTACTATAAGACTTCCGCTATGGTGTATTTACTCTGATTATGAATGTGGATGTATGGGGTTTAGATAACACGGATATAGCCTACTCGAGAACCTGGTTGAACCGTTGGTCTGTTAACGGTTCATCATACCATTCTGAAGTATGCGAAATTAGGGTGTGACAACTTGGTATCAGAGCGTCTCAGGCTTTGTCCGCTAAACTAGCATACCTTCACGACAAATTGTGAACTGAGATAGGATAAAAGTAAAAACTGTAATATTAACACACTATAAGCACAAGTGATGTTTGAGACCAAGTTTGAAAAAAAAATAATGCATCTATTAAAGGGAGAACAATTTTAAATACAATGAGAGAGCAACAAACGTATATAAATAGCTAAAGCAGAGTACAGTCCACAACCCGGACAGTTACTTTGTAATACAAAGAAAGAAAAATAAATACAATCATGAAGCTGGAAGAGAAGGAGGAGGCGGCGCCTCGCGGTCTCTGTCATAATCCTCAGCGTAGACTCTAGTCAACCAAGCTATCTGAGTCTGGGTCGTCTGGAGACTAGCTGTGAGATCAGCCACCCGCTGGTCAGTCAAGCGTTGAGCATCAAGGAGCTCTCCCATCCTCAGATCCGACGCGCTGAGCCTCTCGAATCTCATGAAGTATCCCCATCAGGTGATCAGGAGCCGTATAAGAAGGACCAGCTCCAGTGGTATGTACAGGTGATGGAGGGGGTATGGAATCCACATCCAGGTATAGGTGATCATCGTCCACAACATGAACCCCCTGGACCCCTACTCCAGCGGTTGCTGCTGCTGCCTCAGCGTCAGTCACCTCCACTCGAGTGCGAGGGCGCACCATTGCGTTCCTCTCCTCATCGCTGACCTAGGCATCCCGCATGCCCATCTTACAGATGGCCTCCCAATCCAAGGGCGATGAGAAGGATTTCTCCTGGATCTTCTCATCCCTCAAGCCAACACCCAGGCGGGTAAGCAGCGTAGTGATCATGCGCCCATATGGCAGGTTGCCCTTATGACTGGGCAATGTAGCACTGTTCATATTCCGCATAATGATATATGGTAGGCAGACCGGCTGCCTAGTGCAGATGCAGTAAATCAGGTACTGGGTCAACTGGGAGATCCTCTCGTAGTGCCCACTCTGAGGCAGAAGGTTATGCTGGATGATTTTACAAAACACCCGCGGCTCTGGATGCAAGTAAATCGCTTTCATCTGCCAGCGATCCGCCCTGATGAGCTGAAAATCGATCTCAGCTTTCATCTCCAATGAAAGAAACTGGGGCTCTCCAGGAGCACAGAACATCAGTGAACCATCGTAAGAAATGCCGAACAGGTCTGCTAGCTGCCGATAGTCAAAAGACACCTCCACTCCCTTGACATAGCTAGTGACCCTGAGCTCTCTGCCCCTCTCATCATCATTGTAATCTCCCACCACCTGGAGATTACAGTAAAACTGGCGCACCAAATCTGGACGGGTGCATGCGTCATAGGTGATCACGAAAAGCCAGCCCATGTCACTAAAAGCTCCTTCCACGTTGAACAAGGCCAGGCTAGCCACGTCCACCAGTTGCCCGCCCTCCACCTTCTTACGGACATACCGTGCATACTGAGCTTCAGCCACATGGGAGCAGAAGCAGAGTCGATCATGAACCCGGGGTGCATTGATAAAGACAAGAAAAACAGATATTGGGTTAGGAATGGTGGAAAAATTAGAAATTTCGACATTATAACGACGTAAGTTGGCCAAAAGCCTCACTTTTCACCCATACACGTGGGCAGGAGGACTTACGTAGGTTCTAAACTACCCTGAAAGACTCATACAGTAGCCAATTTCATCTAAAAGGATGGAATTGGAAGAAATTTCAAGAAAATCAAGAAAATCGACAAATTAGGGCAAAAAGAGGAAAATTTGAATTTCTAGATAACCAACTGATGAAACTTAATGATTTTTTAGGGCTTTCGTTCATTGAGGCACCAACAACAAAAGCCCCCAATAAAAATCAAATTTATACGATTGGAAAAAGTTTAAATTGAAGAAAACAAGTTAAAGGGGTAAAAACTGATATAAGAAACCCTAAAAACATGAAACAGTAGGAGAAATACCTGTAGACAATGAGTAGACATCGAAATCAGAGGGAAATACCACCAATAAGTCCGGGTTGGCACTGTAGCAACTCGGAGGATCAAGCCGAGTCGGAACGGAGGAGAAAGAATGGGAAATGGATTCAAAATTGGGATTTTAAACCTGATTTTTGTCCGAGGGTCGGAGAATTCTAGGTTTAGGATTGAAAACCTATTCTAGGTTTAGGGTTTATTGAGAGGTGGAAATCGTCTTGAGCTACCCTTTTCATCCTAAGTTCTAATTTTAGAAGATTTGGCAAAGCATTCTCTTTCTTTATTAAGATTTTTATTATTTTCCATTATGTCATTCCCAAGAATGTGGGTGCCTAAATGCACGTCCCCACGCCTAGATTGTCTTCTAGAAGTGTGTATACATGGCAGTTCAACTAGGGTGTTGCAAAAATAAAATTATTGCCAAAAATAAATTATTCATCTAAATATGGCATGTATTGCGAATAAGCAAGAACCTATATGGCAAGATCTAATATGCTAATCTAAGCATGGCGAGACCTAATATGGGAAGAAATCAATATATGCATCTATACATCAATATAATAAGTACCAAACATAGAATGCAAAATATGACATGAATTATCCAAAAAGGTAAGATCTTATATGCTATTTTCTAAGCATGGTAAGAAATTAATGTAAGACCCGTATCGAACTAACCGGTCTTACCACCTTGTACCAGGTCTACCTATCATGGTCGAGCCAAGTGGACCAATTGCATGAAGAAACCACAGGACCAGGTATGAAGTTCAACTCAAAAACAGTCAAATATGAGGGTAAGGTCGCATGCCTAAACAGGTGTGACCGACCCCACCACAAAGGAGTCCAACCCATGACTTTTTAGTCGTGGGGTCGCATGACTGGAAACACGTAGGGTCGATGGATTCTACGACCCTACATGCGACCCTACAATAGCAGACAGAATCAAAAAATTAGGAAACCTTCCTAATTCAAAGGGGGTCTTTCCTAAACTCATTGGGACTTATTATGGAGGGTTTTCCTCTATAAATAGGACGTCCCTTAGCCTCTTTCACTCCTTTAGAATCCTAATTGGAAGTGAGAGAAAGAGAAAGAGAAGGAAAAGAAGAAGAGAAGGACACTTGAAGAAGAAGACTAAGGAAGAGGAGGAAGTTCAGAGAAACCTCTGAATTAAGGTATGAACCTAATTCCCTACCTAAATAAGAGAGCCTAGAATAGTTTATGAAGAACATAGGATTAGGAGAAACCCAAATCATCCATCCATGGATAGATTCCAAGAGATTTCATGGAGAAAATCATTATGGAGAATGAATGGTGTATAAATTATAGTTTTGAGCCATAGAATAATCATAGAATGGACCATGATAGTAAGTCAAAGGATCCAAACATGAAGGAATGGACTGTAGAGTGAAAGGTCGACTTAGAAAATGTGTGGTCGCACGTAGGGTCGAATGATATCTGACCCTACAAGACCACATAATCGACCACATGCCCTCGGGAAGTCCTAGGGAGGGTGTGGTCGCACGTAGGGTCGAATGGTATCCGACCCCACCTGCGACCCTACACCCTAGGGTCACAGAAACTACTAGCCCAGGTGCGACCCTACCTGCGACCCTACACCCTGGGGTCATAGAAACTGCTACCTCAGGTGTTCCCCACCTGCGACTCATCAGCTTCTGTTAATCTAAATTTAACGAAATTAATTCTAATTAAAATCTATCAACTTGGTTAGGTTTTCAAGTGATTTAAAAGTGATTCATAAAGCTTGAATGAGGATCTACGATCAATCAAAGGTAAGGGAACAAGACCTAAATTAATTGGCTAATAATAAAATGTTTTTATTTATTGAGTCTAATACTATGAATGATTCTATGTTTGTATGATTGTAATGTGCATATCACATGTCATCCACTATTCCTGTTATTACTATTCATGCATATTTAATTCCGTTTATTTATAACATGATGATGATGATGATGCTAAGAATATGCATGTGAATGTATGTGTGTGGTTAATGCATTTGATGCGAGTGGAGCATCAGGGGGAGGATGTGACACTGTGGTTCATCCTGGTCACCAGACTCTAGCTCTATCTCTACTCAAGTCTTGTCCACTGACATCGTCGTATCGCCATTACCTTAGCAGAACTATTACATCGTAGGGCATTAGGGGAGGTGGTCTCGGACCGTGTAGTCTCTGACTCTGTCGGGGGGCCTTAGCTCTATATCTATGGACGTATTAAGGGATGCTGGAGTGAGGCCTTGGATACACTGTTTGACATTAGAATTGGTTAGTTGCGAGCCCAGTTTGCAAGCCCTCGCCAACAGGGGCTTACGTGTTGGTATGGGTAGAGCATCAGGAGAAGTGTGATGCGGTGCGGTCCTAAGCACTTTAGCTCTATCTCTATTCCATGGTGGGTGTATGTGGGGGCGGCAATGGTGTTTGATCCATTGGGCGGTTCCACACATTCGTGTATAGAGGTGCGGCGGCCACCTATCCTTTCTATTGCACATTGCAAACTTATGAACCAAACCAAAGATATGAATTGAATGCATGCATATGTTTGTTGCATTGTTTTGTTTACTCACTGAGCTCAAGTTGGAGAGCTGACCCTCGCACGCGTAATTTTTTTAGTTTCTGATGTTGCAGGTATTACGGTTGAAGATTATGTCGACACACCAACATATGAACAGGTGGTGGCTATGATGAGCAAGCTGTGGAAGACTATTGTGATTTGTTAAGCGCCGTTTCAACTGTGGATATGCTTAGTGTTTAATTTTCGTATTTGGATATTTGTAATATGTGTTAAATTTTGGTTACTTAGAGATAAATAGAATATTAATTATTTATCATGACTAGACCTCAGTTCATTATCTGTAAGACTTCCGCTATTTACTTTATTATCTAGTGGAATGTGTTTTGGTTTAACATGGTGGGGATAGCCTATTCGAGATCCTGGTTGAATCGTTGGTTTATTGACGGTTCATCACACCATTCTAATTGGTAACTTACCAGCATGGGGAGTTGCGATGGATGCCAAGATGAAGACTCCTCTGCGCCAAGGATCAGAATTGGGGTGTGACAATTAATGTATGCATCTATATATCAATATGGTAAGTACCAAACATAGAATGTAAAATATGGCATGAATTATCCAAAAAAATAAGATCTTATATGCTATTTTCTAAGCATAATAAGAGTTAAAAATGGTAATTATCAAGATTTTGCTAAATATGGTAAAAATCATTATTCTATCAAATATAGAAACACATGGAATATGACAAACATGGTATGTGTACAATCCAAACAAAACATATGAATGCTCTAAATATAGCCATTTATCCAAATATGGCATGTAAATACTCTAAATATAGCAAATATGCAATCAAATATGGTAGAATTCACTTAAGCAATCAATTGCATGTAGTGAATGAGACATCAATTAAACCTTTCTGAAAAATCCAAAATTATCAAAAAACATATGTTCAATAAGTTCTTTAAAAATATTGTAACTTTAATAAAGACATTTGGAATGAATAATGACTCAAAAAGGTCAAAATTGTAACACAAGGTTTCAAATATTGCACAAACTATGAACTGCATTCAAATTTTGTTACATTACACCAAAATAACCATAAGTAGGTCTTCTGTAACTCAAATCAAGCTCTATTTTTTTTCACAGAAATATGACTTGACATGTTATATTTAATCTGAAGGGGTCGAATCCCAACAGAGGATTAAAATAGGTCAAATGGATGCCCCAAGACTAGATATGTGCACTGGTCAAGTCTATTCCAGATTTTTTACCAGTTGCACCATAAATTCCGTATAAAATCTCATACTTAATGAAAAATAAATCTAGACATATGTTCATGTAGATAACTGTCAGATATTAAATTTCATCAAGAAAAACAAGTAAAAATAGAACATTCTCTTTGTGAAAAAGATCATTTTCAATCATGCAAATCAGAATATCCTAACAGATTCAAAATCAGAACACTATGAACTTAAAAATCAATATCAATTCAATAAAAAAAATCTAAAAAATCCAAAACCAATGCAATTGTTTAGAAGACTTCCATATCTAAAAAATTCATATGAAGTTGCTTTTCTGATTATGGCCATAAGACCCTTTTCTAGAGACTTTCTGATAGGGGATTGCATTATACCCGAGTAGGACAGCAATGCCAAAGAAGAATTTTTTGATAGACTTTTCCAATTCCAAATGGAACAAAATTTATAAGGTAGTCTTTTAATATATCAGAGAGAATCTCATAAAAATTTGGGCTTCAAAATCTAAGAAAAATCACATGAGATGCACGTCCTAAATTTGGATCCTAAATCCAGAAATTTCAGATTAGAAGTCCACTTTGTGAAATTTGTCAAAAACATCAAACATCATCATATAACATTTAAAGCTTCATCATTGAATATTTTAAACAAATCATCATACATAAAAAATGCAAGACATGAACATGCTAACATCAACATGCATGCAATAGAGCATTACTGATCGAGATTTAATAAAAATAAGCCTTTTTCAATCAAAATCAACATTCAAGCATTTTAAAGACCCCTAAATTCATTTTAGGGTACCAACCTTGTGCTCGAATGGAGCAAAACCTTCGATGTATGATGTTTGGAGATTGTATCAAGCTCTTTGAAGGTGAATCCTCCTTCTCCTCTTCTCTGCTCCTCTCTTTCTTCTCTTTCTCTCTTTTCTTCTTCTCTTTTCTTTCTTTTCTCTTCTCTCTCTTCTCCCTTTCTCACGTGTCTTTCTCTCTTACTCACGGCTCTCTTGTGGTCCCTAAAAAGGAAGCCTCTCACTTTCTCTTGGCCTATTTATGTTCTACTCCCCTTTTCTAGAAGGTCCTTCTTTCCTTTTCTTCTTTTTCTTCTAGAAATTTTTTTTTTCCTTTTTTCTTCTTTCCTTTCTTCTCATCCTTCCTTTTTTCTCTTCTCCCTCTCTTTCTCTCACGTTTTCTCTCTCTCTCTCTCTCTCTCTCTCTCTCTCTCTCTCTCTCTCTTCTTCTCTCTTTCTTCCTTCTCCTCTTCTTTCCTTCTTCTCTTCTTTCCTTCCTTTCTTCTTTCCTTTTTTTTTCCCTCTCTCTTTTCACGTTTTTTTTCTTTCTAGAAAACGTTTTTTTCCTTTTTTTTTTCTTTCTTTTTTTCATTCCTTCCTCTTTCCTTCCTTTTTTCTTTCTCCCTCTCTCTTTTTACGTTTTCTTTCTAGAAAACGTTTTTCCCTTTTTTTTTTCTTCCTCTCTCTTTCCTTTTTCTCTTCTCCTTCTCTCTTTGCCACAGCCTCTCTCTTTCCTACGGCCTCATTTTCCTCTTTTCCTATAATATATATGTATATATATATATATAAATATATTAATATATAAAATATATCTATAAGATATATATATATATATATATATATATATATATTATACAATAATATATTATACATTATATACATATAAAAGAAATGCATGCATATGGGTTGACATGACTTGGTCTGGATTAGTCTAAACTGGGCCGGGCTAAGTTATACTAAGCTGGATTGAGCTGGTTTGGACCAAAGTTGACTTTTCTTATCATTTCATAGTCCATTTCTGCCACCATTCCATATGGAATTTTTTGATAGTCTCTATTCTAAATTTTCTACGTTTACTTTGTAGAACACTAAAAATGAGGAATATTGGAACTTGAATCACCTCATTTGAAAATAAAATGGCCAACTTATGAATTTCTGAAGTTTAAGCAGGCCAATTATCTATAATTTGGCTAACCATTCTGCATGGGATCCTTCGGAGACTTCTATCGAAAATCCTTTACGTCCACTTTGTAGAGTACTAAAAATGGAACATAATGAAACTGAAATTATCTGATTTGGATATGGGGTGACCAAAATATTAATTTTTAAAGATTAATTCCATGTGTAATTTTGCATGGGACCCTTCAGAGAGTTCTACCTGAGATTTTTCAAGTCCACTTTGTAAAACACCACAAATGAAGAATAATGGCTTTGGAATCATCTGAATCCGACATAGAACGACAAAGATATGAAGCTTTGAAGTTCTATCGATAATTTTACATGAAAGCTTGCATGGGACCCACCGGTGACTTCTACCCGGGATTTTTCACGTCCACTTTGAAGAGGACTGAAAATGAGGAATATTGGCCTTTGAATCATCTGATTCCGATATCAGATGACCAAGATATGATGATTTGAAGTTTAAATGATAATGCATGCATCATACGATAATTACGTAAATACCCTTGCACTTTCAAACTGTGATATCTTCCTTGTTTGACGTCAGAATTTGATGATTCCGGTCTCATTTCGAAGATAATTTCATGACCTGTACATCCAAGTAGGTAATATCCTATGGCCTTCTTGTGGGGTTCATTAGAGAATCACAAACCCTAGGGTTAAAAGTCGAAAAGCTGTCATATGGGTTCACTTATGCTGAGGATAGCAAAAATGGGGTGCTTACACCATGGTTTCCTTTGAGATAATTAGGAGATCTCATGATCTTAGCCCCAAGTTTGGGTTTCACTTACCAATATGACGATGGTGAGTCTAATCCAACTATTCTTATCATTTACAGAGGTTAGTCTCTTACCTTAGGTTCCTTGCTATAGAGGAAGGGAACCAATCTATAAGCACTCTACAAATCCTCTTTAATCTTTTTCTCTAAGTCTCCTTCTTCTACTCCTTTTCATTCTCTCTTTGATTTAGGATTTAGGTTTGATCAAAAGAGTGAGAGAGAGCTGAGGGATGTCCTCTATGTAGAGAAAAAACTTTCATATAGAGTCCTCTCTAAGTTAGGAGAGAGTCCCACTCAAATTAGAATTTCCTATATACAAAGTCGGTTCTGGGCTTGACCGGTCGACTCTGTGGTCGTAAAACCTTTCGACCACATAAACTAAAACAGTCAACCATACAAATCTAAATTTGATTAGTTGACCACACAAACTAATTTTACTAGTTTGACTGTTTTGGCTAGTTTGTTCACTTGGCTTTGTGGTTTCTTCATACGGTTGGTTCACTTGAGCCAATTATGATGGGAAGACCTGCTACGACACGAAAACATAAGGTTAGATGGGGTTCATGGCACACGGGTCTTACACTCATGATCTTTAGGGATGACGATCTGATTAATGTCGTATCACCGCACAAGGATACTCTCGTGATTACGGCCGTGGCATCATATTTCAACATCAATCACATCCTAATTGACACGAAAAGTGCTCCTGACATCTATATTACCATGCCTTCCAAAAGATGAGCTTCACCAACGATATGCTTGGGCTTGCGGTGTACTCTTTGACTGGGTTTATCGGTGATTCTGTGTATGTGAAAGAAAGAATCCGCCTACCCCTCATGATCAAGAGCATACCTGCCCGAAAAGTTATCGTCGAGTTCCTGGTAGTTGAGCTCTAAGCCAGTTATAATGTCGTCCTTGGACGCCCATCTTTACATAGGCTCAGGAGCTGCTTATCGACTTTCTATCAAGTCATCAAGTTCCCAACGGACCATGGAACTGGAGAGTGTAGGGGAGATCAGAGAATCTTGAGGCAGTGATATGCGATAAAGTTGGGCTCAAGCAAGAAAGCTGTAGGCAGATCTTTTATGCATGCCTCCAAAGACCTCGACGAAGGGGAAAAATAAATGGACGTTATGAAAGGGAAAGGCAAGGCCTCAGTCCACCCATCATAGTGGAAGACCTGAGGGACGACCTTTGTCAAGAGTAAGGAATACCAGCTGAGGAGCTCGTCCAAATTTCAATCTTGGAGGATCAACCCGAGCGCACCTTCCAGATTGGAGCCTCGTTGCAGGGGAAGATGCACGAAGACCTCATTACTTTCATTCGAGAAAATGCAGACGTCTTCCCATAATTGGCAGCGGATATGCCTGGCATCAATAGAGAGCTCATAGAGCATTGCTTATCCATCGACCCCCAGCATCGACAGTAAGGCAGAAGAAGAGGATCTCCACACCCAACAGACAAGCTGTCATAATAAAGAGGTTGAGAAACTCCAGTGAGTAGGGTTTATTAGAGAGGTAAAATACCATGAGTGGTTATCTAATGTTGCAATTGTCACAGTCCATTCTAGAGAATTAGCCATGATATCTGGGTTTATGGTTGGAATTATGCAAACTTGATTCTCTAAGGAAATACATAGGTAGCGCGAAATAGTCACTTTGTGTACAATCTCACGTACTTCCTTCTTCAATGAAGTAGCACATACACATACTTCTTGCCTGAACTACATTTGGCCTAATTCTCATCGATTTGGGATACGTAGGCACCCTGAAATTGATATCAAGCTCGGTCATCTATAATGTTGTTTTTTTGTTTGTTCAACAATAATG
Organism: Protea cynaroides; assembly: GCA_028583415.1. NCBI lineage: Eukaryota > Viridiplantae > Streptophyta > Magnoliopsida > Proteales > Proteaceae > Protea > Protea cynaroides. Next base: position 75,989,202 of record CM053275.1, read on the forward strand.
TTTTTTTTTTGTTCATCAATAATGGTATTTTTTATTTGTTCATCTTTTTTTTTATATTCTTTATTTATTTACTTATATTCACCTCATTCATTCATTCATTGTTTTATTTATATTCACCTCATTCATTCTTTCATTTTTTTATTTGTGGCCTTAGGTCAATCATCACCCAAGTCTGAAAACTTGTTTGATAAGCAACCAATCATTTTTTAAACATTATAGTTCAGCCATGCCGAATGCCGGAAGCTGAGTTCCTACACCTCGGAGTGATATACTATCTAGGATCTGACCAGCCTATCAATTGGTTGGAATTATGCAAACCTAATTCTCTAAGGAAATACATAGGCAGCACGAAGTAGTCACTTTGTGTAGTCTCATGTACTTCCTTCTTCAATGAAGTACCACATACACATACTTCTCGCTTGAATTACATTTGGCCTGATTCTCGTCGATTTGGGATATGTAGGCACCCTGAAACTGATCTCAAGCTCGGTCATCTATAATGTTGTTTTTTTGTTTGTTCAACCATAATCCATAATGTTGTTTTTTTTTTTTTTTTCATCAATAACGGTATTTTTTTATTTGTCATCTTTTTTTTTTTAAATTCTTTATTTATTTATTTATATTCACTTCATTCATTCATTGTTTTATTTATTTGTGCAATTGCAATTTATTTTGTTGGAACCTTGGTAAGGTTGTTGTCATTGTTGGCAATGATTCTGAGTTGTTTTGGATAGTTGGCAGAGTTTCGGCTTGGCATGGTAATTTCTTGGACACTTGTACATTGTTGTAGTAGAGAGAGAAAATCAAGAGAGAAGGAAGAGAGAGAAAATCTGGAGAGAAGGAGGAGAGAGAAAGGGTGAGGTGGCATGCCACCATGGCAGCCAACCATGGTACCTGGTAGCATGCCACATGGCCAGCAGCATGGTGCCCTCGGCAAGATGCCGTTGCCACATGGCCATGCCCTAAGGTAGCAGCACAGTAGTAGGGCCACATGGCATGCCCGCAAGCACAGGGGGCTACAGTGTATTTAGGCCGACGCTCTTTAATACTCCCGCGAAGGATTCTATTGGTTGGATGTAGTGTAATGTCATACGCCATATCGCATTAAGTGGCAGTCGTGATTCAATGTCGTGCCCATATGGTGCGACGGCGGGAAGATCCAGATCCCACAGCCAGATTCAATCCCGATCTTCTTGACGTGATTTGACATGATCCAGTGGTCGTAGCTCCATCCTACCTTTTTCAGTCGATCGGATGGCCCATATTCAAGATTCTCTTGTAAGCCAATGAGAACTTGACAACGCCACTGACATGTCAGCGGTGGTGGCTCTACAGTGCTGCTCAAGTGTACGGTAATCAAATTGAAGATTCCTTTTTGATTTATTTCATTGGCCAATCTTTGATCCTTTCAAGTTGCAATGGCTTCCATCTTTTGAAATCTCTCCATTGGCAACCAGTTGGAATGATTTTGGAGAGAGTTACTGTGGGTTTTAAAGAAAGAGGTGTTAGGGCTCTCTTTGTATGAAGAAATCCATTCTCCACCTTCGTCTCTTTGACATTAATGGTTATTTGCAGCATGAGAGAGATAGTGTGAGCACTCATAGCTAGTTGTGAATGATTTTGTATGTGTGAAGGATGTTGGAAGAGTACCAACACTAATGTATGTTTGAAGATGCTCATCCACCATTACTAAAGAACTTGGAAGACCAAATGATGAGCACTACTCCTGTTGTGATCACGCTGGGAAGGTAATCACCCACACAAGTCCATTTACGTTGTAACCTAGATGCTATATGGGAATGACTTGTAACTTTATTTACAAATTCACTGTAACCCGTCAAGTTGGGGCTTGATAGAATTAAGGATTGTAGCCCTAGACTAAGTTGGAGCTTGGAATGAGATAGGTGTTGTGGCATGTAGGAGCAACCAAAATATTGAGAAGTGTATTGGGTATAATACAAAACCCTGGTTAGGGTATTGCCTCGTGGATTAGCCATCACACATCGTGTTGGTGAACCACGTTATTTCTGTGTGTCATGTGACTGTTTGTAAATGTATTTGAAGTGCATTGTCTGTAGGATGGGTGTACACGCTGGGTAGGCCAGACCTCAAGATACTGTTGCCTGTGGTTGTTTGGGAAAGTATGTTACACTTGAGTCAGCTCAAGACAGCAGTGTAAACCATTGTTAGGGAAGTTCCATAGATCACATTTGGAAAGAATTTTTAAGCCATTGAATCACTCCCCTCTTATTGTCAACCTGGAAATCACATATTTTCAAAACCTGTGACAACACCCTAAGTTAGTGGAATTAGAAACTTGGTTATGATTCCCAGTTGCCTAGACACTTAGTCTAGCTTCAACAACCACTCATACATCAAACTTAGAATGTAGAAAATGATAAGACAGAAGGAGAACGGTCTAAAGACTGGGTGAGTTGAGTGCCTAACACCATTGCAACTAGTTACTTGACGCTTACCCATTCTTTGCTAAGACTAGAAGTCAATCCTTTGAGTCATGAGTCAATAGCATTTCTCCAAGGCTCTCATTGGTATTGTTTACATTTGTGTTTATGAGTTATTTATGAAATAAATTATAAGTCATAAATAATAACTGTTTGGTACCACTAGACATACAGAAGTAATAATAGATTATCACAACAATGATAAGCACCTTTAAACCTATTTGTAGATTTTAGATTATATTATTTATTTTAGATATAAATAAATATAATAAATCATATCAATAACTACTATTCATAAATGTATTGTATAATTAATTCTATAATACATACCAAAGGGAGCCCATGAAAGACAACTTAGAGGTCCTAGACCTAGGTGGCTACTCCAGATTTCATTGTCCATTGACATAAATGGATAACGTCATAAGATGAAAGCATAAGACAAAAAGCCTTTGATCTCCATTAGGGATACATGTACCCCCTCTTTTACAAAATTTCTTTCTTTCTACCCTAAAGAAAGGATGAAAAAAACCATGTCCTCACAAAAAAAGAGTGAAGGACCACCTAGCCTCCATGAAATGAAATATCCGACACTTATTAGATGCCTCTGCTTACACTTTCATTGGGCCCTACGCGTGTATAGGAACCACATAGCTTAACTGAAATCCTTTCCGAGAATATAATTATCAAATATAATAATGCCATTTAGATTCCTTCCTACATGATTTCACAATCAGGCATTTTCTTTATTAAAGCTGTAAATTTGACCTTGTAAACCCGAACTCACCTAAACATGTATTGAACTTAAAGAGATCTTGGGTTGAAGCATTGGGCTGAACCGGACAATACATCAACTGAAGCATAAGATTCATGATCCAGAATAAAAAAACACTTCAGTTATGTTTGGTTGCAAGGGAAATAAAAGAGGAAAGTGAAGGGAAGTGAAGGGAAATTGTTTTCCTTTTCGAGTCGTTTGGTTGCATGAGAAGCGAAGTGAAATTAATTTTGCACTGATTGTTTGGTTGGATGTAAAATTGATATAAAATTTCAAACTTTTATAATCTAACATATACTTTACTAAAATATAATATTGTTCTAGTCCATTTACTAAAAATTATATATTTAATGGATGGACCCACCATTAAATGAGTGTTAACATTGTTTATCACTGTCAAATGGCCTCACCTTTGATACATATGACTTCATTGAAGACTGATGTTTCTCAATGAGTTAGATAATTCTAAAATGATGATTATTAACATTTAAAAATAGTCTCAAGACCGTTTGCCAATTTACCTAAGTTGTGATCAACATTTAGAAGCTTAATTTTATACTTATTTAAAATTTTTTTTTATCTACATATAAAAAAAATTTAGAAACTTAATAGTCATCATCGATGGAATCAGAACTCCATTTCTTTGACGTTGCTAAAACAAAAAACAAAAATGACTTTGAACAACGCCAAATATAGACCACACACGACTTGACTTTGTTGCCTATTCAAGTAGGGGAATTTGTTAACTAATCCTTGGATGAAACAAAGTGTCACAGCCCCCAAAACAATTAACAGATAAGATAACTTTATGTAAAAAGCAAGTTTGCAGTTCATAATCATTATAACAATGGATTAACTTAGGATCCTCAAATTGAAATGAAAAGACTAAACATAAAATCTGTGTAGAAACATGAGAGTGCAGGATGTAGGAATTCGACTATTGAACTATACACAAATTTATCATAACTCTTCAAAACAATTAAAGGAATTGACACTGAATAAGAAAGACATGATTTTCAGAGCGGATCAATTAGAACCAATACATTTCAACTCAAGCACCAAGTTCATTATCCTCAAATCACAAAAAGACCCACAAAATTTTACTACTACCACCAATGCATCAAAGAAGACCCCAACGCCATCCAACGGAAATTTGATGCTTTCTAGGACAACTGTGGCAAATGGTTTGTGACATGATGAACATTGTTTCATTGCTCCATATTCAAATCTTTTATCTCCACGTTGAACGTGGTTTTGATTTTCATGTTCAGGTTCAGCAAATCTTCTCAGGACCTACTTTGTTGAACCAGCAACCATATCTCAGCAATAGTTTAGTAGAAACATTATCTCAGACAAACAATGACTAGATTCTGAAAAGATCATGCCCTTAATTAGAAGACAAGAAAACAATATATTTTTAACCAAAAGTCAAAAGTCAAAGGTCTAACCAACAGATGCCAACCAGACTTGGATAGTTAGTAATCAACTAGGATCCCTGATAAACTTGTTCCCTGATTTTTGGTGAAGTAGTTCCAAAACCTATTCCAAAAGTACCTGATCCGTTTAGTATTCTTGTATTAGTTGCAGAGAATGGACAACTTTTTGCAAAAGACAAAAGTCAAAAGTCAAAAGTGATAAAAAGAAAAAATCCACAAAATTATCTCTTATCATGTAAATATAATCTCACACCCATAGTGGGGTTGAAGACAACTTAGAAATCCAATATTGTAGATTATCGTCGCCCACTTTCTACATTCAGGGACACCAACCAAGATTTCAAATACCCAGAAATGGGTGACAAGAGAAAACTCAAATTAGATTTAGCATTGACTTACCAATCAAATCTTGAGTTAGAGCCTCTCCCAAAGTAAATCACTAATCCATTAAGCAGCCAAATCACACAAAGTACCCAAATTCAAAGAATGAAAATCTAACAACATTAGACTCAACGAAGAAGCATAAATAGGTGCATTTCCTCAAACCCATCTATTTGTCTCGAAACCTATTACATTGTAAAAGTGATGCAGTATTATTCAGCCTATGTGAATGGAAATCAAGATCACATCAAGATCAAGTCACAAGATCTCACAAGATCCTACACAATCTCGCAAGATCTCATAAGATCTCACACAGTCTTGTAAGATCTCGTAAGATTAAATCAGATCTCACAAGATAAAATCAGATCTTGCAAAATCAAATAAATCATTTGATTGGAAAGATCAATCTTAGAAGGATGTGATGTTGCTGAAGCAATCAAGAAAAGATATGATGCTGTTTAGTTTTTATAGTAAGAAGTTATCTCTAATATATTTCAATTCTTTTAGTAGTTACTTTCCTAATTAGTTTTCTTCCAAGTTTGTTAATTTCCTTTGTCAATTCCTTTCCATGTTAAGAGCCAATTTGAGCTCTATTTAAAGTGATGTAAGGCTTAGGCCAAAGGATAGATTTGAAGGAATGAAAGAAATTTGGTTCATGCCATGTCTGTGAGAGACAGATGAGTGAGAGACTCATGAGGTGAGAGACCTCTGGTGGTGAGAAGCTGCCTAGGCCTTAAGGTGAGATGTCTTAGGTCATATCCCCCTACCTTTCTTCCATCCCTTCTTCCCTCCACCTATTGATTCTTTTCCTTTTCTTGTTATATCAAAAAAAAAAAAAAAAAAAAAAAAAAAAAACTCACATACACAAAAAAAGAGAAAGTACTGTCTATGTTTTACTTTTCATCGATCCTATTGTGAGGTTAGTTCCTAATTTGTTGAGTTGGGGACTGGTCCTACATTAAAAAGTCCATAGAAGGTCATACTTAGGTCAAAAGACCCCCATCTTCAATTTTCACTTTCAGTCACCACAGCACCTTACAAGCTTTCCTATTAATAGTTTAAGGGGGTGGCGAAGAAAGTAATCTCATAGTAACTTGAAAATTTGGAATATAAACAACATATACATACAAGACCATTTATTAACCATACAGATCATACCATTCCCTTAACCAAATAGACCAAAGTTACTAATACTAATAGTCAAATAAAAAACTACAATTAATAATAGCTAACATGGTCAAAGTACATTTTTAAACTAATACAATCTATCAGTGGGATACAACCTTCCAAGGGGAAACCAATTTCCCAAAAAGCAGAACTTCCAGTTGAAAATTGATAGGGAAGTAATCTCTCAATCAAATATATATATATATATATATATATATATAGTCAGCAAATTGAATTAAAATTGAAAAGAAGGAGGGAATATAACAAATCAACTATTGTTCAACCCTACCTTCAGCATTGCCATCAGCAGGAATTATGTAAGCCATATCAAAGATGTTACATACAAAATAAACTAAAAGAATCCCCTACCTGCGGCTAATCTTTAGTAGGAGATAATACAAATAGAGAAATTATTTAAATCTATATCGAGGTCTGTATGATACATCCCACATAGCCTCCCTATCAACAAAGTGTGGACATGTAGTCCATACATATTTCTACCAAATACTGTCTGCTTAGCCAATCTATCTGCCACCGAATTAGTCTCCCTAAAGCAATGGGATATATATCACAGAACAATTAACCAACAATACAACTAAACTATGGCTTATTACAATTAAAAGGGACAAAACAATAACCCAACAATAGATTACTAAAAATGGCCTATCAATCTGATTTCACAGCAGCATATAGTAAACTGGTGAAATAGAAACCAGAACATCAATTGATGTATTTACTAATCTTAAAGAATTACTAACCTATTATTAAGTAGAGTTGAGCTTCAATACCTTAAATAGAACCTCTCGGCCTTGAGAATTGAAGTGAGAAAACAAAAAGAATTTTAAGAGAACTCATTAAGCAGAGTTGATTGTCAAAGGTTACATATTTCCCATGGAAACTTAGATGTCTAATAGAATATAGAGAACCCCATATCTCACCAGTCAAGTTCCAACCTGAAATAATCTGGAGAGGTGTTTAAAATGTGTTTTTAAAGTTTTACAATGTTCTCTATTCCACCACCACCTGGGAAAAAAATTATTTAAAATAACAAAAACACTACTTGTCTGCAATTCTTTATTTTTTGCTCATGTTGTCTCCGTAAAACACTCTCATGACATGTTCCAAGCGTAAACCTACTCTCAAGGGACCTTGCCTTGAATGGCCATCAAATTGAGTAGAACAGCCTATCGTGAAATGAATTCGAAACTGTAGAACCTCATCTCTAGTGAACCCTATTGACCACAAGGCTTTGAATTATGAGCCGGTTACTTCCATACCAAAAAATGAACCAAGAACCAACTATTTATGCATGTCCAGCACAGATGGAGGGTGTAATTCCTGCAGCCCCGTCGGTGTCACTAACATGCAAAATGGATAAATCAAACAAAAAAAAAAAAAAAAAAAATGAATATCAAAACGTAGGGTTTCAAAAAATATTTTATGAAAAGCTGGCCGCAACAATTCGTTCAAGCATGAAATTCAAGTGCATAAAACCCAAAAAAAAAAAAAAAAAAAAAAAGAGAATCAGAATTTCTGAAATAGACAAAGATAGAGTTCAAAAACAAAAAAGAGTGTAACTGGAAGCAAGTCGAGGGAGCAAGGCAATGGCATCCGCTATGTTCTGTTGCTGGTTCTAGACATGACCAGCATCTTTATTCTGCATCAAAATAGAATGTAAATAACAAGGCAATTGACAGAAACTGTTGAAGGATTGATAAACGCCCTTGAACGACCAAACTGGTTGTTACATCGACATTGCCGTTAGAATCAATCAATCTTTCGGTGACAAATGAACGCAATTTCTGCAATGAGACTTCTGATGCATCCACAGTCAAATTCAAGTTGTTCCTTAGAAGAAGAAGGTTACGTATATTCCATACGAAAGCAGAGCGGGGATCTCGTTTCTCTTCTCGCAAAGAATAAACTGGAAGCAGAGAGTTAGGAAGAGATCCTCGCAAGGAAGAAACGGGAAGATAGAGAGTTAGGGTTTTATTGTGGGAGAAAGTCTCGCACGAACGAAGTGGGAAGAAGTTTTGTGAGACTCCGAACGTATCCAAATCCTCTCGGGAGGTTCGGGAAGTGGGGCGGCAACCTGTTAAATAGTCGATATCTGAGATTTGGGTGAATCTGACTTCTCTATCTTAGTCAACACTCCCTTGTTTGCTCAGACAAAATGTTTGGATTCACTCGAACTTCAGGTGTTGACCATTTAATGAGATTGCGATTTCTTCTTTTGATCCTTTAAGAGGAGAGAATGTGGATCCCACTTGAATGTTTGGGTTTTTACTTTACTTGACTTTTTGCTAGGAAAATAAAAAAAAAAATAAATGTCTTCTGTAAATTTTTTCCCTGACAATCGAACATAAAAATGATTGCCCTTTGTAAAATAAATTTGCATTTCTGTTTTAAAAATTTGCATTTCGTCAACCAAAAACAGCCTTCCTAAACGGGAAGCGGCAAAATGTGGCAAGCAAAAGTGGACAGAAAACTGAAAAGAAACGGGAAAGGCACCCAATCACAAGTAATCAAAGACAATTCCATGTTACCGAACACGCGTATACCATACACAATGGGGCACATTTTCTTCTTTTTTTTCCTAAGGAAAAAAGATAAACCACAAATAAGGTATCTTAGAGCCACCTGTCAACGCCACGCCGAGAGTGCCATTGCAAGATGGTGACATCGAGTCAAGTTTTCTATCTACCCCAAGGTACGCTCTTGGGCTCTCTCTCTTACAGTCTTGAGTCTGCTTTCGGTTTTTGATTTCACTGATGCGGAAAGCCTTGTGGGGTAGTGGCGACCATGCCTATCCTGTCGAAATCCTCCTCTGCTCTCTCCACAGACCCTCCATCTCCGCCACGGGCGCACGATAATTCCGACGGTGCAGCCGAACGCCGCCTCAGAGAGGCTGAGGAGAGGTTGAGGGAGGCGATAGAGGAGTTGCAGAGGCGGCAGCGCCGCGTTAAGGGGCTCCAACCGCCCTGTGACCATGCGGACGAGTCCTGCGTCGCCAACGCCATTGGTAATCTATGCCAGAGCTTTCTCCTTTCATACGGTGTTCGTGTCGGAATCGGTATCCTTCTTCGTGCTTTCAAACTCGTTCGGGGTCAGTCCTATGCTTCCCTTCTGGATCTCAAGGTACGGTTTCTCTAAACTGATTGTTTTCTTAATGGAGTATGTGTTAATGCATAATTGGATCAGATCAATTTGAATTCTCTAGGTACAAAATTAGTTAATGGAGAATAAGACAAATTCGTATAATTGGACTATGCTATTGGATTGCCAACTGCAATATTTTCTATTTTATGACTATATATATTCTACAAAAATTTGGAACTTGTAGTATTCTGCGTCAGAGTTATATGTGCATCTTCAATTCTTATTCTCCTTTTTCGGTAATCCAGTTGGAGTCAAAAGAATGAAACATCACAATCTTCAATCTGCATTACCTAAATTTCTAAAATTAAACTTTTAATCTTCATCTGGATATGCACAACGTCAGGGTTTCTTTCTTTTGCATTGGTGGTGCCGAATCACATAGGCGAGGGAGGATTTAGGTTGTTAAGTAGGTGATGAAAGTTTTTCGAAGGCTCATATACACCTGATTCCTGAATTGTTGTCTCAGTTTTCATGGTATATAATAGGAACTAAGGATGTTTGCTGAAAATGACACACTGCAATGTCAATTGGAAGCACTAAAAGGTAAAGGGGAATCCATGTATGAGAGTTATATTTATTTATTTATTTATGTACTTATAAATGCCTTGTAGTACTTAACTTAACCTTTCTCAACTCAATTTAGCCTTATCTCAACTAAATTGAGGTCTGTTACATGGATCCTTTTCCCCCAGTCAGCTCTATACAAAGCCATGCGTATTTGTTATTAGTCTTAAGTTTTGCATGTCTTTCCTCATCACTTCTCCTAGAATTGTTTTAGGCATACCCCTTCTTTTTTAGTTTATTCAATCTGAATCAAATCGTCCCTCTGTACTATAGGATTCAAAGGCTTGCATTGCTCATGTCCATGCCACCTTAAATTGCTTTTTTGTAACTTATCATTTATTGGAGCTTCTCCTAAACTACTTTAGTAGTCTCAGTCCACTACTGGAGCCTTTTCTGAAGATGTAATGGAAAATGATAGAAAATATGCATACAAAAATTAAGCCTATGTTGGATTTCATGGTCTCTTATTGATAACCAATAAATTGCCTAATAGTCACGTATTCACTACATTGGTAAGAATCCCAAGCTCCCATTTGATCCTAATCTGTAAAGTGTAAACCAAGAAAAAAGTATGTCAAAGTTTGTTACAGAGCAACACATTATCTACTTTTTCTTACTAGTGCTAGAAAGGAAATGACTTAACAAGTGTTTTTTTTTTTCTATTCCATGCAACAAAAGTTTCCTCTTACAAGAATTTTTTATTGCTGAACTTTTGAAAACCTTTGGTATTCAAGGATGAAGATGCAATATGCTGTGTTTACGTTGGTCTTTCCATGTTGGTTAGTGGTCAGGATCATTTCATCTATTCGCTTCTATTGAATTTGGAATAATGATTTGACTTGTTTAGATTGACTGAGGGCATGCTTCATTTATAGAGTAATGGATTTGCATGAAAGTTAAGGATTTACATGAAAAGAAAATGCATGAAAGATAAGAACATAAAAGGAAAATATGAGAAGGGAAAGTAGGTGAGGAATGAGTCAACACTCTTATCCCCATGATCCACATATATCAAACCTAGACATAAATCCATAAACCCATATTACAACACCCCCTTCTCAAGATGGAGCATTGAAATCATCTACGCCCAACTTGGACATAATAGGATAATAGGATGAAAGTTCTTGCCTGGAAGATCTTTAGTAAAAACATGCAATTCGTTGCATACAGAGTTGCGAAGAGATTGACCGAGCCATAAAACCAGACATCATTAGCTACTTTGACAACATTAACCACAAGGGACTAGATCAAGCTTTGAATGAATACATTGATGATCCACAATTTACCAATCTCATTCATGCTTTCTTGAATACCCATATCAGAGATAAAGAAAGAAAGAGCTATGTAATCATAGATAAGGGAATCCCACAAGCTGATCTATGATCACCTTCGCCCATACTCTTGAATGTTTTTTTTTTTACACCAATTTGCAAAATTACAGATTCCTTCCCTTTCAAAAACTGTTTTAGTTGGTATACATCAGCCAATTGATTTGCACACGTGACAAATGGATTGCATATCAATCCTTATTCTGACTTCTCCTTGATGAACTGTCGGTCAATCTCAACATACTTCGTTCGATCGTGCTGAACTAAATTATGAGCCATACTAATGGCCGACTTACTATCACAAAATAGGCGCATAGGGAGCTGAATAGGGATATTAAGGTCCTGAAGAAGCCCTTTGAACCATAGAAATTCGCAGATACTATGGGTCATCGTACTAAACTCGGGTTCTGCACTGGAACGAGTAACCACGGCTTGTTTTCTTACTTCACCAGGTAATCAGATTATCACCGACCAAGGTACAGTAGCCCGAAGTAAAATGTCTGTCATCCAATGAGCTTGCCCAATCAGCGTCAATGTATGCTTCAATAAGTATATGCTCATGGGGAGACAAGAGAACTCCTCGACTTGGAGCAAACTTCAAGTAATGCAGAATCTAGACAACCTCTAAATGGTTAGAGAATAGATCATGCATGTATTGACTAACCAAGGTAACTGCAACGGCAATGTCAAGCCTGGTATGAGAGAGATAGATCAAGCGGCTAACTAATCTTTGATAACCCTCATTATCCATAGGTTCACCATCTTTGTGCATCAGAAGGGAATTTGCTTCAAGAGGATTGTTAGCTGGTTTGTACTGAGCATCCTAGTATTGATGTAGTATGGTTCAGCCTAGCTGTTACTGTTTACGTGAACAGTACTTGTGGGCCCACGTGAAGCCTCCTTTATTGCTGCCACATGATATCTTTCTTCTAGAAGCTATATTAATTGATGAGAAGTGATTTCTAGGCAACTTTTATTGACTAATTTTTCTTTTCTTTAAGTTTGTTTATGTTCGTAGGTGAATTAATATAGTGAGTTTCATTTTCATAGACAACATTAAATGTTTTTATTTTCAATGTCTTGTTTGTAGTTACCCATGTCTTGGGAACATGTTTCAATGTCTTGGGGACAATTTTCTATATCTAGGAATTATTATCTATGTATGGGGAATTCCAAGGGGGTTTTGGAATTTTAAAAGTGTCTTTATTAATTTTTTTTTTTTTTTTTGTATTCAAGATTTTCACATCTATCTAATACAACCATGGCTGCTCTCAAAGGCATCCATCAGAATTTTACAGCACGTTTCTCTTTGAATATTCTACTTGAATATTTTGCTTGTGTGACTCAAGTGGGCTTAAGTGAGACTCCTATAGCGGGGCAATAATGAGTTTTTAGCTTGCCAAAGTTATCTTCTAAGTAAAACTCTATCACCTTACCCCTATTCTCTCTGAATATTCCATCCAGAAACTGATGGACAAACAGAGGTTATCAGTCGAAGCTTAAGCAATCTCTTATGATGCTTGGTACGAGATTATGAGAATACATGGACATCCATCCTCAATATTGCTGAGTTTGCTTACAATAGTTTGGTAAACGGAACCACTGGATGTTCTCCCTTTGAAATTGTGCTTGGAGTTCAGCCCAGACGACCTATTGACTTGGTCCCACTCCCTTCCATGCAAGAATCAGCATAGAAGCCGATGAGTTCATTAGGCATATCACTGAAGTACAAGCTGATGTACAATGGCAAATTGCTCTTAGCAATGATCACTATGCTGCCACAACCAGTAGGCATCGTCGCTGGTGACATTTTAGCTTGATGACATGGTAATGCTTCGCACTCCCACTAAGAGGATTGCTCCTGGAACCAACCACAAGCTGCGACCATGAAAGATGGGTCCTTACGAAGTCCCCAAGAAGATTTGCCCAAATGCATGTGTTGGAATTGCCACCTGACATGAATATCAATAATGTATTCAATGTGGCTGATTTGATTTTTTACACGAGCCATCATTCTGATGAAGGTAACAATGAGTTCTCCCTTTGGCTCGCGCAATTCAAATCCACTACTAAGGAATGCATTGAAAATGTTGATGATCGCTACATCATGACGCGTCATGGAGGTGGCTATTATAAATTCCTTGTAAAGTAGAAGGGTCATCTAATGATAGATCTCACTTGGATCCATGCCGATGACTTCAAGCGTATCGACCCGGATCTTTAAGCAGTACATGTCTCTTTTACATTCGTTGGAGCCGAATATTTTAACCCAGGGGGAGTTGATGCAGTGCATCCACCTGATCCAGTAGCTGGCCCCTCACATAGGCCTAATCAGTATTTTTCCAAGAAGTACACTCGTAAAAGAGGGTAGTCCAAGACCATACCCATGGCCTAGCATGGCTTGATTCAACCTTGCTGTTACTGTTCATGTGAACAGTACTTGTGGCCCATAAGAAGCCTTATTTATAGCTGCTTCAAGCTATCCTTCTTCTAAAAAAGCTATATTAATTGATGATAAGTGATTTCTAGAAACTTTTATTCATTAGTTTTTCTTTTCTTTAAGTTTTTTCATGTTCTTAGGTGAATTAATGTAGTGGGTTTTATTTTCCTAGATAGCATTAAATGTTTTTATTTTCAATGCCTTGTTTGTAGTTCCCCATGTCTTGAGAACATGTTTCAATGTCTTGGGGACAATTTTCTATATCTAGGAGTTTTTATCTATGTATTGGGAATTCCAAAAAGGTTTTGGAATTCTAAAAATGCCTTTATTATTTTTTTGTTGTATTCAAGATTTTCATATCTATATAATGCCACCATGGCTGCTTTCGAAGGCATCCATCAGAATTTTACAACACTTTTCTCTTTGAATATTCTACTTGAATATTTTGCTTGTGTGACTTAAGTAGGCTTAGGTGAGACTCCTATAGTGGGGCACTAGTGGGACTCTAGCTCACTAAAGTTATCTTCTAAGTGAACTCTATTACCTACCCCTATTCTCTTTCAGTCTCCGATCTTGGGTTGCTCACCTTTTGGGTTTGCATCAAATTGGTATCAGAGACTGGTAGAGAATAGGGGTAAGTAATAAAGTTTTACTTAAAAGGTAACTTTGGCAAGCTAGAGTCCTACTAGTGCCTTGCTATAGGAGTCTCATATAAGCCCACTTGAGTCACACAAGCAAAATTTTCAAGTAGAATATTCAGAGAGAAAAGTCTTTTAAAATTCTGATGGATGGCATTGAGAGCAACCATGGTTGCATTATATAGATATGAAAATCTTGAATACAAAAAAAAAAAATAATAATAATAATAATAAATACACTTTTAGAATTCCAAAACCCCGTTGGAATTCCCCATACATAGATAATAATTCTTAGATATAGAAAATTGTCTCCAAGACATTGAAACATGTTCTCAAGACATGGGGAACTACAAACAAGACATTGAAAATAAAAACATTTAATGCTGTCTAGGAAAATAAAACCCACTACATTAATTCACCTAGGAACATGAAATGATTTAAAGAAAAGAAAGACTAGTTAATAAAAGTTGCCTAGATTTCACTTATCATCAATTAATATAGCTTCCAGAAGAAAGATATCTTGTGGCAGCAATAAAGGAGGCTTCTTGTGGGCCCACAAGTACTATTCACGTGAACAGTAACAGCTAGGCTGAACCATACTGCATCAACTCTCCTCTTCTGAGAAAAAACTCGACTTCGAGTTTTAAAATGTTGGGGTGAGTTTTCCAATTCCTTTGAAAATTGAAGTTCGGTTGCTCGTAAAAGCGGGAAACAAAATCTTCAACCTTGGGAGCTCTTGCTTCAAAGTTTTGGGGAGGTCACGAAGTCGATGTGTGTAACGTCATGAAACGAGTCATTGAAAAAAGATGTTTCCACGAAATTCACCATATTGTCCCTTTGTCATTAACAGTGATCTTTTCAACCTCCATGACCTCATTTTGTATCACGATCTCAACATCGTCCTCCTTCGCAAAATCTTTAACACAGTATTCGATGATAGGAGTAAGGAAATGAAGTCTTCCATGTTGCAAAAGGACTGGTCCTTGACTTCATTCATTGACTCTTCCACAACGGGTGGAGACATTGGATCCTCTTTTGATGGTGCAACTTTTGGTTTAGCCTTTGCCTTAACATTGTTGGCGTTAAGCTTACACCACTCTCGTACTTGCGAACTGAACATTGTAGATGGTTGCTTCAAATTCGCTTCTGCTATTTGTACTTTGGAAGGTAAATATAGAGTTCTTGGTATGCTCAATTCGAGTCGATTGAGTATTTAATTGGCTCAATGACTCACGTATCTGATTTATTTGTTCTTGTTTGTGTCGTTGTTTCATTGTTGTCACTCGATCAGCTAAGGCTTGTATGGAGTCAAGAACTTGTTTCGTGGTAACAGATTCTTCTCCAGTTGATTGAGGATTATTCTCTTGACCAGACATGGCTCTGATATTAATTTGATGCAAACCCAAAAGGTGAGCTAGCCAAGATCGGAGACTAGTAGAGAATAGGGGTAGGTAATAGAGTTTTACTTAGAAGATAACTTTGGCAAGCTAGAGTCCTACTAGTGTCCTGCTATAGGAATCTCACCTAAGCCCACTTGAGTCACACAAGCAAAATATTCAAGTAGAATATTCAAAGAGAAAATTATTGTAAAATTCTGATGGATGCCTTTGAGAACAGCCATGGTTGCATTATACAGATATGGAAATCTTGAATACAATAAAAATAAATAAATAAAGACACTTTTAGAATTTCAAAACCCCTTTGGAATTTCTCATACATAAATAATAATTCCTAGATATAGAAAATTGTCCCAAGATATTGAAACATATTCCCAAGACATGGGGAACTACAAACAAGACATTGAAAATAAAAACATTTAATGCTGTCTAGGAAAATAAAACCCACTATATTAAGTATCAGATAAAAGATCAAAAATATACTTCTGTTGGGAAAGGAAGATATCGTGGTTTGATTGAGCCTCTTCACTTCCTAGGAAGCATCATAACTTGCCTAGGTTCTTGATCTCGAACTTAGTACTCAAAAAAGTCTTCAACTGAATGATCTAAGCCGTATTATTTTCTATAACCACATTGTCATCAACATAAACAATGAGAATAGATGTCAGTTCACCGTTTCTCTTGATAAACAGAGTGTGATCAGCATTACTCTGTTTGTAACCCACAGAGATCATGGCTTTAAGGAAGCAACTGAATCATGCTCGAGGGGATTGTTTTAGCCAATATAATGCTCGTTTCAACTTGCACACCTTACTAGAGGTATGTTACCCGGAGAAACTAGGAGGAACATCCATGTACGCTTCCTTTCCTAGAACCCCATGAAGAAATACTTTTTTAATATCAATTCCCATCCAAGGTTGATTGCACAGGATAGGAGAACTCGAACGGCATTCAGTTTGGCTACAAGAGCAAATATCTCCTGGTAATCGATGCCAAACGTCTAAGTAAATCCTTTGGTGACTAGCCATGCCTTGTATTTGTCAACCGAGCCATCTGCTTTCTGCTTTACAGTAAAGACTCATTTACAACTCGATGGTTTCTTCCTCAAAGGAAGAGTAACCAAGTCCCATGTCTCATTCTTATCAAGATCCTGTATTTCTTCCACCATTGCAGTTTTCCATTTAGGGTCAGTTAGCGCTTCCTGCAGTGAGAAGGGATGGAAACAGAGGACAAGGAAGAGACGAAGGTACCAAAGGAGGGAGATAAAAACTCATCGGAAATAACATTAGAAATGCTATGATTATTACAAGCTCTAACACCCTTGTGAAGCGCAATAGGTAAATCATGAGTAGGGTTAGAGTTAGGTTCACCAGATGGAGATAGAGGTAGAGAACTTGGATCGAGAGTTAATGATTGGAGAGTTGCAGTGATAGTGATGGCTTTTTTTTGCTGTTGCTTGAAGCTGGAGCAAGTAAATACCTTTAGAGGAGTTGTTGGTCGTTCCGAGTCAGCAGGGATAGAAAGGACTCCCCCTGAACCAAATCACCAGGACTAGCCGAGGTCTCCCCCTGAGCTATATCATAATCAGTTCTGGGACAGGAGGAGATATATTAGGAGCCATAAGAATCTCAGTAGTTAGAGCAAGCACATCTTTTCGTGAACCAGACTCCCCCGGAGGAGTTGCAGATGCAGAATAGAAAGCCTCTGTCTCATTAAAGACAACACCCAAAGAAATGAAAAGCCAACGAGTGGAAGGAGAGTCACATTGATATCCATTCTGGGTCACTGAGTAGCCAACAAAAAAAAAATTAAATAAGGAAGACCTCGAGGATCCAGTTTCCCATGTTCCTAGTGATTTCGAAGAAAGCACACGCAGCCAAAAACCTTGGGAGGAATGACAAAGGATGAGATGCCAAGAAGCATCTCCAAGGGGCAGCAAGAATCAAGAATATGGGAAGGCATCCGATTGATGAGGTAAGCAACTATGAGAATGGCGTCGCTCTAGTAAATGGCAGGGACATGCATCTGGAACATTAGAGAACGAGCAACTTCCAAGAGATGACGATTCTTACGCTTTGCGATGCCATTCTGGGCAGGAGTGTCAACAAAACTTGTTTGATGAATAATGCCATGAGCTACTAGGTAGGATTGAAAAGACCCATCAACGTATCCCTACCCATTATCAGAATAATGAATGGCAACCTTCATGTCATATTGAGTCTGAATCAATTGATGGAATTGCTGGAAACTACGAAAGATCTCACTCTTTTGATACAACAACAACAACAACAACAACAATGACTACAACAACAACAAAGCCTTACCCAATTAAATGGGGTCTGCTACATGGATTCTGGTCCTCCAATTAGCTTTGTTCGATGTCATACTTGAAACAAGGCCTAAGCTATGTATGTCTTTCTTCACCACCTCCCTTGGGGTCATCTTAGTCTGAATCAAATCGCTCCTCCGTATAGGAGCCTCTAATAGCCTCCGTTGAACATGGTCATACCATCTTAAACAGTTTTTTCGTAGTTTATCATGCATTAGCGTTACTCCCGAATCAGCCATAATAGGATCATTCTTTACCTTATCCTTCCTAGGTTTACCACACATCCATCTCAACATCCTCATATCAGCTACACTAAGTTTATCTATATGATGCTTTCTTAATTGCCCAATATTCTGCACCATACATCATAGCTAGTCGAATAAGTGTCCTATAAAAATTTTCTTTCAGTTTTAAAGGAATACGCCGATCACACAACACTCTAGACGCACTTCTCCATGTCATCCATCTTATTTTAATCTTATGAAACATCATCCTCTATATCTCCTTCTTTATCTATGATTGAACCTAAATACCTAAAATGATCACTTTGTTGTATCTCTCTCTCAAGAATATTCACCACCTCATTATCAGTCCTTGTGTGACTAAAGTTGCACACCATATATTCTATCTTTATTCTACTTATCTTAAAATCCTTTGATTCCAATGTTGATCTCTATAGTTCCTACTTGGCGTTAATCCCTGCTTTTGTCTCATCCACCAAACAATATCATCAGCAAAAAGCATGCACAAAGGAACTTCATCTTGAATGTCTCTGGTTAAATCATCCATAATGAGGGTAAACAGAAAAGGCTTAAAGCTGATCCTTGATGTAACTTCATTGTGATTAGGAATTCACTAACTTGACCCACAAGGTTTTTCACACTAGTCGCCACATTATAATACATAGCCTTAACTATATCCACATATTTGCTTGAAACACTCCTCTTCTCTAGTACATGCCAGATTAGCTCTTTAGGAACTCTGTCATAAGTTTTTACAGATCAATGAAGACCATATGGAGGTCTTTTTTTGCCTTTTCTATGTCTTTCCATGAGTCTCCTAAGCAAATATATAGCTTTTGTCGTGGATCTACTTGACATAAAACCAAATTAGTTCTCCGTAATAGTAGTTTATTTTCCCATGCGGGTTTCAATGACTCTCTCTCATAATTTCATAGTATGACATTAGTTTTATGCCTTTGTAGTTATTGCAGCTCTGAATATTATCTTTGTTTTTATAAATTGGAATCATAATACTTCTCCTTTATTTATCTGGCATTTTATTTGAGTTCATA
The DNA here is from genome assembly GCA_028583415.1 of Protea cynaroides. Taxonomy (NCBI): domain Eukaryota; kingdom Viridiplantae; phylum Streptophyta; class Magnoliopsida; order Proteales; family Proteaceae; genus Protea; species Protea cynaroides. The sequence continues at coordinate 76,008,569 of CM053275.1, forward strand.
ATTTTATTGAATAGCTTAATTAGCCAAGATACTCCACACATTCCTAGGTTCTTCCACACTTCTATTGGGACCTCATCTGGGCCTGGTGCTTTGCCTACATTCATCCTCTTTAAATCTTCTTCCACTTCTGTCACCATAATATCGCAGATATATCTACGACATGTGGTGACATGGTGGGTATTGTAGCAATCTGGGACACTATTACTCGAAGTGTCTCCATTTAGTAGGTTATAGAAATAATATATCTCTCTTTAATGTCTTTATCCCTTATTGGAATTTTACCATTTGCATTTTTAATACATTTAACATGGTTTGAATCTTTATTCTTCCTTTTCTTCATCTAAGCTATTTTATAGATAGCTTTTTTTTACTCCTTTTGTGTTAAGATTATTATAAAGATCTTCATATTTCTTCGTCCTTACTTTTCTCCTTACTTTTCCCCTACTCTTTTTGGCTTCATTTCTAAAAAATCTATACATTTTTAGATTTTCTATATCCTTAGTCTTTTGTCATGTCTTAAAATTATCTTTCTTAGCTTTAATGGCTACTTAAACCTCATCATCCCACCACCAAGACTCTCTAGGAGAATGACATTTTTCTTTCGATACACCTAGGACATATTTAGCAACTTTCTTAATACAATCAGTCATCTCGTTCCACATTGTATTTGTGTCTCCCTCGAAGTCCTACATCCTTGTTTGACTACATTATCAGTAAAAGCTTTCAAGGTAAATTCCTTTTAAGCCCCACCACTTTATTCTAGGGCAAAAAACTTGATCTTTCTTATGATTTGGTGTAGTGAGACACATAACTTTGACCAATAATATATGTTTAGTGGTTAGGCTCTCCCAGGGTATTACTTTACAATCTTTACATAACAACTTATCTGACTTTCTAGTTAAAAAGAAATTTATTTGACTTCTATGATGCCCACTTTGAAAGTGATTAAATGCTTCTCTCTTTTCAAAGTATGTGTTTACAATGGATATATCATAAGCCGTAGCAAAATCTAAAATTGAAGTCTCTTCCTCATTCTTCACTCGAAAACCATATCATCCATGTACACCTTCATAACCTCTATGATCTCCCCCTACATGTCCATTTAAATCACTCCCTATTATAATCTTTTTTCCTTGTCTAACACCTTGGACCAGTCCACTCCATGAGTTCCCAAAATTGTAGCTTATTACTTGCATCCAATCTTACTTGGGGTGTGTAGACGCTAATTATATTGACTATCTCTTTCTCCATTACTAACTTGATGGCTATTATCCTATCACCGTATCTTTTAACATCCACTATATCATTCTTTAAATCTTTATCAACTATTATACCAACTCTGTTGCTATTATTTTTATCTCCCGTATACCAAAGTTTAAAGTCGTCCAACTCCTTAGATTTTTTTACCCTTTTATTTAGTCTCTTGAATGCAAGCTATATTAATCTTTCTTCTCCTCATAACATCTATCAATTCTAGACTTTTACCCATTAAAGATCCTATGTTCCAAGATGCTAATCTAATCATACGCTTATGGACTAGCTTCTTTACCCGCACTCGTCCACAGTGCGAGAACCCTTGCCTATTGATCATCATATCTGGGAGCTGATGCGACGGCCCTTGCCAATTTATCACCACATTCGAGTGATGCGGCGGCCCTTGCCCATTTTTCGCTACACCTGGGACCAAATATAACGCGTCGTTTACGGAGAACGCCTTAGCATTTTGCTGATTATTTTTTGCTTGTGAATCTATGTAAGGGGTTTCACTAGGTTTTTTGGTGGTGCCGGCTTCCAACCTGACGCACTAACCCTCCTCCTTTATTCGCTTGGGATCGGCAGCATAACACTGGCAGAGTTAGATCTCACTCTTTTGATACAATTAATAAATCCAAGTCAAACGGTGTGGCAATCAATAAAAGTCACAAACCATTTGTACCCATAAACACAATAGGAAGGACCTCAAACATCAGAGTAAATTAATGAAAAGGCTTTATACCTTGTTTATAAGAAATGAGTAAATAGAACGAGTTTGCCTTGCAAACATGCAAGCATCACAGGAAAAAAAAAAGGTTCCTTATAACAAAGTAAAAGAAAGCTAGTTAAAGTTTAACCAAGGTTCCCAGAGGAGGATGCTCCAAATGGTTATGCCAGATACGTAAATCAGCCTGAGTGATTGTGGAAGATGATAGAGATTGAGTCGCTGGTGCAGACGGGGAACCTTACCTACACCGGAACTTGAAAAATACTTAAAAAAAGAATGGGAGGAACCAATCATGTGATCAGTAGCCCCTGAGTCAGTGATCCAAGGGGAAGTAGAAGTACAGTGACCATAGATGGAAAAACCTAAGTTGGCAAAATGAGAAGTAGATGGGCTTGGTAGGGAACATGCAGTTGACGCCGATGGTGAAGAGCTAGACTGAGACAGAAAATAGCAAAGCTGTGTTATTAAATCGTCTTGCGAAGGAAGGACACCAATAGGAGATCGGCAAGCTCAGATTGATGAACCTCTACCGAACTTGTGCCACAATCGCGACCACGACCTCTGCCACTAGTGGGACGATCATGTAGCTTCCCACAAAATTCCTTGGTGTGACGTTCTTTACCACAGAAATCACATTTAGTTGGTTTCCTGTTGGTAGTGGGACGATTGGTAGAGCGAGAGGTACTGCTAGGTGTGGGAGAGCTAGAAACAGAAAGAAGGGCAGACCAATCGGGGCGAATTGGCTGCAATATCGTTGATCATATGCTGTCCTCAAATTGGACTAGAGCAAGGCTTGTTCCAAGGATGGTAAAAGGGTACGATTTAGTAAATTTGTAAAATGATCGAATTTGAATGGGACACACCACTATCTAAATCCAAAACCGTTTACTAACTACCCTAGCCGAATGCATCAGATGTATAAAAACCAAATCCGAATCCGAAAATTCGAAAAAATACCGGATATCGGGTTAAAATTCGATGTGAATCCAGAAAATGGAAGTAGAATACACATTGTATGGAAAATGAGAGTATACCCTAGTTTAATATATATATATATATATATATATATATATATATATATATATATATATATATATATATATATATATATATATATATATAGTCTACCTTAAGAAAATAAGAGACAAAACCTTAAATGGCTATATAAAACATTAAGGTTATCTGCGTCTTAACTCTCTAAAACCTAAGGTTATATGCGTCTATAATACTAAGCTAAACAGAGCAGATGCAATCCTGGTCGTTTGACTGATATCCGTATCCAACTCCTACTATCCGAATCCAATTGTTCGAATTTGGATTCCCTTAAACAAACATGAATTCGAATCGGATCTAGATTTTCGGCTATCCACTTGCATCCTTACGATTCAGCACATGGGCACGGATTTAATCAAACACAACGTTGAGACAGGCCAGAAAAACATACACCCGGAACTTATCTTTGCGTTTGGCAAACTTTATTGCATCGATAGGACAAGAAGCAGTGAAAGCCTAATAGTCCAACTAGTGACACATGCTGCTTAAAGCGGAATAATACTAAGATAGGATCATCTCATGTTGCTTTGTGTCATGAATCTTCTTCTGAATCTCGTAGATCTGTGCATCATTTCTTATCTGAGAGTAGGTATCCTTCGCTGCCTTCCAAATTCTGGCAACTGAATCCAATAAAAGGTAGCCACGAGCCATGTGTATATCCATGGAACCAATGAGATAGGACATTACTAGGCAATTGTCTGAACTCCATTAACTCAAATATGAACCTTCAGTGTTAGACTTCCTTGCATCCCCGGTAAGGTATCCTAAAAAATCACAGGAAGCAATGGAAATGAAGCAGGAACGAGACCACATCAAATAATTATTCCCATCAAATTTAATGGAACAAGTAGGGAATGAAGGAAACCAAAGAACCATGTGTGCTAGGGTTCTTTGGAATCGTAGAAGCTGTGGTGATGTGCGACATGGCTAAGAGCAAGAGATGGTAAAAAATAACCACGAACTAGATTATAGGAAAACCTTTTTAGTCCGAAACAAACACTTCAGCAATCAACCAGTTCTTGATTCAAGGGCAAGAGAACGAGATCGCAACTAGATGGCGGCTGCTGCTGGTGTTGGCATTAGGGTTAGGATGTTAATGAGGATCCTAGCTATGATACCATCTTGAATTTGGAATAACTGACTTGTCTAGATTGACAGAGATCAAGCTTTAATTATAGTGTAATGGATTCACATGAAAGGAAAGTGCATGAATGGTAAGAACATGAAAGGAAAATACTAGAACGGAAAGTAGGTGAGGAATGAGTCAATACTCTTATCCCCACATACATCAAACTTAGACATAATCCAGTAAACCCATATTGCAACACCTTCTTTCCTTGAGTTACATTTTCTACATTGATTTTTGTTCACTGTTTACGGGGATTGACCAGAATCTAATCCATATATATTATTTATCTCAGAACAGGGCTTTTTTGCATTTTATCTCTGAAAAACTTTCAGAGATATTTGAAGTTCTTTCATGCTGACATTCTACATTTAATTTGAAGTTCTGTCATGCTAACATTCTACATTTTTGCTTTCTACTGGCAGCAACTTGTGTCAGAAAAAGATTTGATAGTGAGAGAAGAAGCTTGTCGTGTTGGGCTACTTTTTGGTGGTTTCACCGGATCTTATCATGCCCTGAGGTGTTTATTGAGAAAGTTTAGAAAGAAAGAGACACCAATTAATGTGTAAGTTCTGTACAATATGGTTTTTTTAGTTTCTAACATTTTAGTAGTTGGATGCTCTTCATTTTAAGCTTTTTAATGCATGGTGTTTTCTATTCATACTTATGACTTAGTTAAAGGGCATGATGGAGCAGAATTTTAGCAGGTTCAGTTGCAGGATTGTCAATTTTGGCCTTACATGATTCAAGCAGGAGGCGTACTCTTGCCCTGTATCTTTTGGCAAGGCTTGCTCAGGTAAAGGAATAGTTACTTTTCCTTTCAACTTTCTATCAAGCTATTGAAGATGATTAGAATTGGAAGTTTGTGTTTCTCTTTGGGCTTATGACTCCCATTGTTTCCCCAGTGTGCTTATAATTCCGCAAAGTCAAAGAACAAGTTTCACCTTTGGGGAAGCCATTGGAAACATGGAGATTCTTTGTTGTTTGCTTTAGCATGTGCCCAGGTAACAAAGCTCAAGTACAGTTGGCTGTATATGAAATTTTATGTTAACTAAAGCATATCTTTAACTAAAACAAATATGAAAGAATGTACCATTCAAATCACAAATCATTCCTCATTTTAAAGAAAAGTCAGGTGTGCATGCGTTTTCAGAAATGTGCCCCCTTCTGCATTTTCTTCCACTTCTTTTTTCTTTATATTTTCTGCCATTGTAGGTTTCCTTCTTCTTTCCATGAAGCATTATTCATTTCTCAGGCTCGTCTTATTCTCCTTACCAATTCACTAGCCAATCTGGAGAAAGATATCCTCGGCAACATTTTCTGTCTGATTTATTGTTTGCTATTATTTGGAGAGGATTAAAATAACCCCAGAACTACTTAATTTTGCATTAGCTGATAACTATTCCTGCATACCCTTCTTTCCTGGATTATTATCTTGGAAAGATCCACAACCCCCAAGTCTAGTGAATTGTCGTTTTGTAGAGAAACTTGAGATATTGATCTAATAGTTTTAAAACTGATAATGTTGTGATTGGAAGGTTAATCTATCCTCTGGATTTCCATTTTCTCCCGCTCTTGCATCCAATAAAGAAGACTATCTTTTGTTTTCTTCAAAAGCTTCCTAGTTTTTTCCTCTTTAGCAACTTACCTTCTTTTATTTTTTTATTTTTTATTTTTTGCTAAAGCAAAGCAATTGTATTAATATAAGAAAAAAAAATACAGGAAATCACAATGATAGTAAAAGTTCCACCTTCGGCATTGCCATCAGCAGAGCCCTATCATTGGATGATGTTACAATTATTTAAAATGAATCTTAGATGCTCAGAAGCGTCCCACACAACTTCCCCAGCTATAAAGTTTGGACATATAGTCCATGTCTCTGATATCAGCTTAGTTGCTCCTCGTTTTGCCAATGAGTCAGCAACTACATTAGCTTCCTGAAAACAATGGGTGAGGATTTGTGTGCTTGATAAGTTAGCCATCAATCCCTTCCATTGTTGTAACATAAACCATGGTGGTTCATTTTTCTGAAAGCAGTCAACAACTGTCTTAGAATCACATTCAACCCATAATTTTCTAACACCAAGCCTGATGGCTTGTTTCAGCCCTTCCATAGCAGCTAATAACTCCACTTGGTAGTTAGTTTTCTGGTTTAAAAAAACCGAGAATGCAAAGAAAACTTGTCCATACTAATTCCGAAAAACACCTCCTGTTCCAGAATCACCTGGGTTTCCCAAAGGACACCCATCTATATTAAGTTTGCACCATCCAACAAGTGGTTTTCGCACAGTATTGGGAGAACTTTTGAAACCTTACCATGTTTGGATTTCAATCCAAAATATTGTTGAATGCAGAGGTCTTCAACACTTTTAACTTCACAAGGTTTAATCTCTGAGGCTGACTTCATTCTTACTTGAATATCAAATACTACCCTTCTAGGTGTTAGCCTGATTCCATCAAAACAACTTAAATTCCTGGCCCTCCAAATATTTTCCAAAGTAATAAATAGCAGTGTCATCCATATCTCCTTTATAGGAACAATTCTTTTTTAGCTTTTCCACCAAGAGAAAAGAAGATCAGAGGATTGGAACCCAAACCATCTTAAATTATAATTCACTAGGATTTGATTCCATATCATTTTGGAGAAAGTACACTCCAAAAAGATGTGGTTGAAGCTTTCTTCAGATTTCTTGCATAGATGACATGTAGAAGTTATAGGTACCTGTTTCCTTCTGATTTCATCATCTGTTGGTAATTTTCTATTGCACCATCTCTAACCGAAGATAGAAGATCTAGGCTCCATATTTTTGCTCCACACATCTTTGCACCATACTGGACTAGAATATGAAATTCGGTTATGCCTCCAAGCTGAGGATACCTTAAATTTTCCATTTGTTTCCAATGACCATATAGGCTTGTCATGCATTCCACATATAAGTCGAATGCCAGCTGTTCTATGTAAAACATCTTGAAGTGTAGGAGAGGACACCTCAAGGAAAGTCCATACCCCATCTTTAATGAAGTCAGAAACTTTAGCAGATAAACCTGTTACCTTTGTAGATGGTATATTTAAAATTTCAGCAACTGTATTAGATTCCAACCATCTATCAGTCCAAAAATTAATGTATTTACCTTCTCCCACAAGCCATCTAATATGTTGTGCAGTCCAATCCCATGAAACTTGCATACTTTTCCATACTGCAGATACATCTGATGTGTTTTTCAATAATTTATTTGCCATCAAATATTTTGATCTCATAAAATTAGCAAATAAGGAATTCTCTGTTAGCACATTCCATACTAGTTTTGCAAGGAGAGCTTTGTTTACCTCATGCAAGCTCTTTATGCCTAGACCTCCTTCACTTTTTGGACTATAGACAGTTTTCCATTTGTCCACCACAACCTTTCTCTAATTAGGGTCTCCACTCCATATGAAGTTCTTCATCCACATCTCTGCTTGTTGAAGAACACTCTTTGGCCATTTATATGTAGAGAAAGAGTGTATAAATGTGCTGCAGACAACTGATTTTGCCAGTTCAACTCTCCCAGCCAAGCTGAGTAACCTGCCATTCCATACAGAAAATTTGTTTTTCAACCTGTCCAGCAGAGGCAGGAAATATTGCTTTTTAATCTTTCCACTAAATATTTCGACTCCTAGATACTTTGTTGGAAATTTTCCTTTCTGAGAAACCTAAACAGGATGGAATCCTATTTTTCTTGGCTATTGACACACCATAGTAAAAACTTTTACTTTTGGTTGGGTTTATCGTTTGGCCTAAATACTCTAAGTATTGTTGTAGCAAACTGTTAAGGTATTTAGCGTCTTTAGTTCTGGCCTGCAAGAATAACAGGATATCATTTGCAAAAGATAGGTGAGAAGGTGTTTTGAGCTTTTGCAATTAATAGTTTTAATTTCATTCTTCTGAGTCATCATCTTTAGTCCTCTGCACAAAACTTCCTTAGCCAATACAAAGAGCATAGGTGATAATGGATCCCTCTATCATAACCCTCTAGTAGCTTCAAAGAAGCCAACAGGGCCACCCTTAAGCATAACAAACATCCTAGCTGATTTAAATAGCCTTTAGTTTGTTAATGAAAATTTCAGAAAACCCAAAGGCATCCAAAACATCAAACAAAAAACTCCATTCTAGTGTATCAAAAGCTTTTTGTACATCTAGCTTAAGAGCCATATATCCTTCTTTAGATCTTCTCCTCATCAAGGTAGTTAAACTCAGAAGCTAACCCAATGTTATTTTGGATTAGTCTACCTTTTACAAAAGCTCCTTGCTCTTCAGAAACTAGAGATCCCAAAAAAACACCCAATCTCATGGACATTATTTTGGGCAGAATCTTGTAAATAAAGTTGCCCACACAAATAGGCCTATAATCAACCAGCCTTGATGCACCACTAAATTTAGGAACAAGGGTGATAAAATTGTTATTTATACCATTAGGAAGATAGCCTGACCTGAAAAAAGAGCAAACAGAAGCCACAAGGTTTTTTCCTACAATATCCCAGCAACTTTGTAAGAACTTTCCTGGAAACCCATCTAGACCAGGAGCACTTTCTGAATTTAGTCCGAGCACAGCTTTCCTTACCTCATCCTCAATTGGCGTTGCATCTAAGGATTTCGAGAATTCTTCAGAAACCAGCCTTGGAATATTTCCCAACAGCTGAATGTGGTTTATGGAACCCACACTGACCTTCTTCCTTCAATGCTTAATGGAGTTCTATGAAGGCATTTATATAAATGGATTGCAATTTCTCGCAAAAAATTATACACATAAATTGTTCTTAGAATTCTTAAATTTTAGTAAATTCTCTCTCTCTCTCTCTCTCTCTCTCTCTCTCTCTCTCTATATATATATATATATATATATATATATATATATATATATATATATATATAATGTTTGTCTATTTTATTTTTCAGGTTATGTATGCCTTCGTAATGCGTCCTGAGAGTTTGCCGAAGTCATATCAAGATTTTATTCAGAAAACTGGGCCAGTTGCAGCACCTGTTTACAAGGCTGTCAGGGATAGCTGTCGAGGTGGACCTGTGGATGTTGTTGCTCTGTCAGCTTACTTATCGAACAGAAAAGGATCTAGTTCAGTAAAGATGATGGAGTTTCCGTCTATAATTTCTTGTTCTATAATACATCCAAACACAAGTTCGTGCTTAGCTCACAATGCTAACGCAGCATCTGCGACCTTCAGAAAAACATTTCCACTATACTTTTCTTTGACTTTTGTACCATTTGTTGTTCTGCACTTACAAAAGGTACTCCACTGCTCTCAGATGGCTGAATTTTTTTTTTTTTATCCATTTTATGTTTCTCCATTAATAATGCCTTTGCTTGACTTCGTTAAATAGACCAAATGGCTAACAACTTGGATTTCTGCATGTATGTTTCCTAATCAACTAATCCTTTGCCCAAGTACTTCGTTGTGTCAGTTGCTGAATATCTGAAATGAGGTGTATCCAGTCATATGTTGGTTGGAATTGTCCAGGCTTCCTTGGTTGACTGTACATTGTGGTTGATTAGGAATGTGATCCTTTATGCTAAGTAATGGAGGACCCGTCCCCAACTCAACAAATTAGGAACCAGTTCTACAGCAGGATTGCCTCTTGAACAGCATAAAGAACATTAGTTTTATAATAAACAGATTTTACTGACAGCCTTAACCAACCGTCGGATAATCCTCAAACTGATGATGAATAAAGACCTATGGGAGGGTTGGATGATGTCAAAATATGGCCTGCATCTGATGGCAGATCTGAGGATACATGAGATTAAAGATCTCAGCAGAAATAGTCTCTAAACAGTAAACCGTGAACAGTAAACCGTGAACAGTAAACTGTGAACATTTGAACCACAACGATAGGAAGAAAAGGGAAGAAAAAGAAAAAGGGAAGAATAGAACCTTTGGAGTCCCACCTAAGGTCATTTGAGTCCCACAGCTTAGGAAACCCCACTCGACATTATAAGCAAGCTTTTTTTTTCTTTTCTAAAACATGCTTTGCCTTGCCCCCTTTCATTCATATAAATAGCCAAAGGTTTTGGTTATAGAATAGAAAGTAGACAATAACTACTCTTGTTGGCCAAGTCTTCTCAAAATAATAACTCTAAAAAAAATATGGAAACCGTCTAAAAATCTTCTAGGTAATGGCTAAACAAAAACTTGCCAAAACTGAAAATGGAAACTAATAAAGATAGAAAGTAAGAAAAATGAAACTTTCCTAAACTTAAGTTTCTAAAAGTGTAGAAAGTGCTGAAATAGAAAGCTAACCAAAGAATCTGAAAATCTTTTCAAAACAGCCTCTTAACATCTGTTGGTGAAGAGTACCACGTGAATAGTTGGCTGGTTGGTTTTGATTCTTTGTTCCCATTGACATAGGTTGGTGTTGGTTGAACAATATTACATCAACTCTCCCCTGCTTAGAAAAAACTCCACAAGTTTTTAATCAGTTGAGCATCAACATATCGGATGAGTAGTCAACTTCCTCTGAAACGGAAATCCGTTTGCCCGTGAAAGTTGGGAAGGAATTCTTCAACTGTGGGACCTTGCACTTCAAAAAACTGACGTGGGAGCACACATTCAATGTGCTCAACTTCGAAATCAGCATCACGAACATTGTTGGTAACATGCATGGTTACATGGGGGTTGTTTTTGTAGTCTTCTTGAACCATGACCTCAACCTATACTACGTTTGCATCCTCGCGCCGGACCTTGTCAGCACATCTTTTAATGGATGGCTTTGGAACGATATAATCTTCTACCATATGACTGATCTTATTTTCATCTTTATCCTCTTCAATGTAACCCTCTGCCGTAGGAACTTTGATAGGGGACTTTGCCTTGTCATCAAGAGTTGCTGGAAACCCTTCATTATTCACATTGACTTCATTCATTGATGCTTCCATTTCAAGTGGAAGCATTGGGTCCTCTTTTGGTGCAACATGAGGTTACTTTGCTATGAGCGATTCTTGGATACCCAAACGTCGCTGCATCCGAGTCAGGCACTTACCTATTTGGTGTAAGTAACTCCTCTAAAACTTGCTGATAAAGGTCTATGTTCATAGGAGGGGAACTAGGATTACCCTCCATTGGCTGTGATACCAAATAATGTAGGACCAGTCCCCAACTGAACAAATTAAGAACCAGTTCTATAGCAGGATGGCTTCTTGAACGACATAAAGAACATTAATTTTGGAATTAGCAGATTTTACTCACAGCCTTAACCAACTGTTGGATAATCCTCAAACTGATGACAAATTAAAGCCTATGGAGGGTTGGATGATGTCTAAATATGGACTGCATCTGATGGCCAGATCTGATACTTGATATTGAAGAACTCACCAGAAATAGCCTCTAAATAGTATACCATGAACAGTTAACTGTGAACAATAAAACCAGAAAGATAGGAAGAAAAGGGAAAGAATAGAACCTTAAGAGTCCCACCTAAGGTCAGCTGAGTCCCACAACTTAGGAAACCCCTCTCGACATTGCAAGCAAGCTTTTTTTTTTTTCTTTTCTAAAACATGCTCTGCTTTGCCCCCTTTCATTCATATAAACAGCCAAAGGTTTTTGTTACAGAAATAAAAAGTAGACAATAACTACTCTTGTTGACAAAGTCTTCTCAAAATAGTAACTCAAAAATAAAATAAAATAAAATAAAATAAAATATATATATAGAAACCGTTCAAAAATCTTCTAGGTAATGGCTAAACAAAAACTTGCCAAAACGGAAAATGGAAACTAAGAAAGATAGAAAGTAAGAGAAAGGATCCTTTCCTAATCATAAGTTTCTAAAACTGAAAATAGAAGATAGCTTGCTTGGTCAACCCTTCAATGAAATTAGAAAGTGCTGAAATAGAAGACTGGCCAAAGATTCTCAAGGAATCTTTTCAAAACAGCCTCTAAATTCTGTTGGTACTGTTCACATGAACAGTGTTGGCTAGCTGGTTTTGACTCTTTGTTCCCATTAGCATAGGCCGTTGTTGGTTGAACAATACTACATCACTAAGTCTCCTTTCACATATCTTTTTTATCATCTTTTTGTTGTAGCTCCTTCGTTTGTGATGTGCACAAGCCAGTTTCATATAGAAAAGCAATGTAAGCAGAAAGAAGGCGAGACTTGAGAAAGAACACCATAGGAGATACATGAATTTCTTAGCAACTTAATAGTTTGATAAAGATTTAGAAACAAAATGTGTGGAATTTAGACATCGGTTTGGGTAGTTCATGTGGCTTAGGTTTGGTTTTAGACAAAGAAGTGTGTATTTGCCGGGGGTTCTCTGATTCCAAATGTCAGGATGGAAGCAGAAATCAGAAGCTTAAGATAAAGTTGTGCAGGGTTGCCAAACTCTACAAAATCTAGACATAGTGATGCGGGAGAACCCGTTTTGGATCTGCTATGGGCCCACCCAAGTGTTAAACAGCTTAAGTTGGGGATCTGGTGGCAATTTGGTAATTATGTGGGACAAATAGGGCCTTCAGAATAAGATATAAGTGTATGATATTTTTTTACAAAACAAGGGGTATTCTTGGAAGCTATGGTAAAGAAAGGACAAAGCAGGATTTGTAATTAAGGCAAGGGTTTTATTGTAAAACAGGATAACAAAATAATAAGAAGAGAGGCTTCTTCATCCTTACGACTAACCAGGAAACCAGCGAAAGGCTAAATCAATTTAATGCCAAGTATCTTATCCAAATCAAGGTCAATCACGTAGAAACTCCTGGGTGAGGATCGTAACTCCTTACCCTTTTGATTCCAGCCAGTAGCAGGATAGAGCATTAGGTATGAAAGCAATAAAAAAAAAAATACCTGATATAGATCTGGGTGAGAGAATAGGAATATGTTTCGATTTTTTTATAGAGAGAGCCTCCAGGTCTGGGCTTCTAAGGTTCTGACCACCATGGGATAGTAGTTCATGCCCAAGGTTTCAAGGTAACAGTTTGGATATGAGGGAGATGAAGATCAATCTCATAGGCTGCAAGTATTGTTAAAACAGAACAGAGGACATAATGGCAGAATAATACTAAGAAGGAAGAAGAAAGGAATAGAGAAGAGAATATGAAGAATAATCAAGGAATAAATTCAGAACTGCAAGGGCTCTGGTTCGCAGGGAAGGAGAGAGAGAGAGAGAGAGAGAGAGAGAGAGTGGTAGAAAAAAGGGAAGCACACAGGCTCTCAGTGGGTAGGCCATGCAGGCACAAACCAAACTCAATTTCATCCCAAGTTACAATCTATGTATTTCGTTGATTACAATGGATATTTAAAGAGAATAAAATCAAAAGACTCCTAATCTATTACATCAACCGAATTAAATCCTAATAAAAGGAAAGACTTAATTAAAGATTAACTCCTAATAAGATGCTAAGACTAATCTTATGATAACACTCGACTCAAATCCTAATCTAGAATAGATTCAATTAAGATGAACCCATGCCTAATAGGACTCTCACAACTTGAAGGACTCCAACGCTTATAGCTAAGAAGGATAGACAAAGAAAAAAGAACTCCTACGTATTTACTATTTCCTATAAAAGTAAATAAATGTTATTACAAAATCCTGAATAAAATAAAAAACTAAATAAGTCCCCATGTGTTGATATCAGTTGTTTTAGTTTGTGGGCCCTCCACTGCATCACATAGGTTCAGACTGAGAAATAGATGAGTGCAGATGTGGAGTTGCCCTAATTAAAAAGGGCATCTTGGTGCACGAGGCTCCCACTACTGCAGGGTTTGGGGAGGGGAGAATGTACGCAACCTTACCCCCACAACGTGGAGAGGCTGTTTCCGTGGTGGAGTTGCCCTGATTCTGAATGCAAAAGTGGGCAAGTGTTAACTTGCAGCGAGGAGGTCTCTGTAACATTTATACAGCTTCCTTTTTCTCTTTCTTGTGCAAGTATTCACAATTCCTGTACATACAAAGATTTAAGATTCTTCCTGAGGCAACAACTAAGTATCAAGCGTGATTCTGTTTATTTGCTGAATTATCTAACCACCATTGTCCAATCCATCAAATACTTTCTTGTGCTGGCATGGATAAATGATTTCACAAAGTACAAGTTATGTTTTTGGAATTATCAAGTCAACTGTCAGTAATTCAATGAAGCAAAGGAAGCTGTATCTTGTGTCTCTCCTGATCCTCTAGTTAATCAAAAGTTGGGTGTGGTGCCATTTTGTTGGATATCTGGAAAATATTAGATTGGGGTTCATTTATGTAAAACATTAACAAGGATGATGAAAATTAGTTCTGACTTGAAATCGTGTAGAGGATGTGAATGTGAAGTGAGGACATGAGATCTTCATTCATGCAATTGTACCTTCTTTAGTTACATGACGCCTCTATCTTCAGTTTTTGTGTCGCACGTTGCTGCATAGAATATTCTGTCTTCGTGTGGCTTAGTTATGTATTCTCTCAGTACCTTAAAGCAGGTAACTTGATGAGTGCTACAAATGTTAGGTATTTCAATCAATTGACTTGTATTGCTTAAGTTGTAGTCAGTAGAATTTATTTATTTATTTATTTATTTGAAAATTCCTTGTATTAGAGAATAGAGATTTTGTTACATCTATTTACCCTGAAACTGATTCTTTTTAATTTGATGTCCCATTAGTTTATGGAGTCTCCTGCTCGTACCTGCTGGAATGCTATGAAAGCGGCCGTTCGGTCGACAACATTTTTGTCTGCTTTTGTTGGTATCTTTCAGGTAATTAAGTACTTGTCTTTAAGGAGTTCTTTGTGTTCATGATTTTGTTGTCCTAACATTGAATCTTTTGGGTGATGCAGGGGGTCATATGTTTACACAGAAAGGTGGCAACAAAGGACCACAAACTTGTATACTGGGTGGCTGGTGGAACTGCTGCCCTTTCTGTCCTTTTGGAGAAGAAAACCAGACGTGCAGAACTGGCTCTATATGTTCTTCCACGAGCTGGAGATTCTTTGTGGTATATATTAGTGAATCGACATTTGCTGCCACATATTAAAAATGCTGAGGTATAAATTATCCTTGTTACAACCTCGTCTAGATATATTTCACTTGACAACATGGATTTGTCTGCTTAAATACTTGTCGAAGATTGTACGGTTTTGGTTCTACTGTCTAGGTGTCACCTAGCTTAGTGCTGATTATTTTCCAGCTTTAGTTAAAATCCTACTTTAATTCTAATTCTTGTAAACTCTACTCTAATACTTGTAAGTCATCTTACTATAAATATGATAGGGGTGAGGGGGAGATGATTAATTTGACTTATTCTCTCCCCTCTCCACACATTCGCTCCATCTTCTTCTGTCTTTCTACCTTATTTTGTTACAATACTTATTAACTACTTTCTCAGCCAAACTGATTCCATACCTGGGTGGTATTTTTTTTTTTTTTTTTTTTTTTGGGGGGGGTGTGGGAATCAAAGGAAACAGCTGAACCATTTGCCTTGGGTCTGAGAAGTATATTAGGGGTATTAGGTTTGTTGCTGACTTCCATCTGTTGATGTACCATGATAGTTTCTCTGCTTAGACTGCAACTTCATTTTCATTGATCCACAGAACTGCCTGATGAATTGGTGGTTACTTTTTAAGACTTTAGGCCCTTGTCCCTGGTTTTGACTCCCCCTGTTCCGTGGATCAATGATGAATTGGTGGTTCTTAGTGTTCAACATTTGTTTTCCATATTCTCCAGAAGAGTGGGAAAATAGCAGCTGTGATTTTTATGTATGGGTGTCAGCATAGGGTTGTTTGATCTCCTTGGCAGACGTCGACAGATCCTGGTCTGGGGGTGTCCTGGGATGGAAAGTTATATGTGGTGTCTTAGATTTATTGCTTGTACTGTTTATAATCTCCATCTAGTTTTGTCAATTCAATGGAATAGAAGGGCGAAACTGTTCTGATTTTGATTGAACAAAGACAGCAATCTTATCTATGTTTGATACATCTCTGATTTATGGCTTCCTAAATTTTACAGGTTGCTTTATTCTGTATGTGCATGGGTGGAATCATGTACTATCTAGAACACGAGCCAGATACCATGGCCCCATTACTCAGGGGTCTGATACGCCGCTTCCTCGCAAGCAGGATAAGCAATCCAGGTTCAGCCTCTAACCGTAATTCATCATATTCATATCTACAAACTCTTGACGCCATAAAGAAACCAAAATTACAAGATAACCGAGATACCAGCACTTCAGCTTCTGAGAAGTACAATTTGGAAGCTATACCTGGACTTTAGTGTGGAACCCATTTCTAATTTGTTGTCACAATCAGGGCGAGAAATTTTGCTCCATTTATTGAACCCAGAAATCTGGGTTGTTGTTGATCAATTTTTTTCACCAAACATATTCAAAATGAAAGGAGGCCTTCTTTTTTCCTTCATAGATTATTCCATCCTTGCCCTGTATGTAATTATTATTGAAATCTGGTTTGTGAATAAAAAAAAGTGGTCCCAAAGTGGTTGGATGATAATCTGTTATGAATTTTGTGTTGACCTTGTTTATCTCTCTTTTTTTTTTTTTTTTTTTTTTTTTTTTTTGGGGGGGGGGGGGTGTGGTGGAGGAATTGGTGGAAGTAATCGATGTATGAATTCTGAAACATAAACTAGACAAAATGGAGCTCAAGGTTCTAGTCAATAAATCAACTGAATATGTAAGGTTTTGATCAATTATCATATCATTTTTATTTTTATTTTTTATTCAAATATCACTACTAATGTTTGACTTGTGAGAAAATAAAGCTCATATCGCGGTATACAAAATGATTCTAGTGCTCCAGTTCTATCAATTTATAGAATGTGGCAGCGTGTGATGCTTTGTTTACAGGAGTAGATTGGGTTCGGCCCAGGTAGAAAAGTTGTTGCCTGTTATTGCCAACTTGGCTTTTTCGACTTGATTTGGAATGACACACTATTTCACCAGAGATTGTCCAAAATTCATTTTTAATTCGTTTCCTAGAGAGCCCTTTTAAGTAACTTGCTTATTAAATCAACTGGATCAACAGATTTAACTGGAACACCCAAAAGAAACAAAAATAAATAAAATAAAATAAATATTTAGACTATGCGTGTTGCATTTCACTGAATAATCCTAGGCAGTTTGATGAGTTTTATTTTTATTTTTATTTTTATTTTTTATTTTGGCAAGGATGATAGAAAAAGGAGAACAGACGGTGAGTTGATTTGGTTCAGGCATAGTGTGGCATACACATCCGACAACTTATTGGAAAATTTAATTTTCATAATATAATGGATTCTAAATTGCCAAGGAGTTTTGAAATACTGATTCAATCAAATTTCATCTCTGGTTCACGGAGAATTTATGCATATTGGTTTTGTAACAATGGATGAGAAGATCAAAGATTCTATAAAAAAAAAAAAAAAAAAAAAAAAAAAGATCAGAGAGAGAGAGAGAGAGAGAGAGAGAGAGAGTATTGTTGCATCTCTCCCCCTCAATCCATGTTTTATTTATAGAATATGGAAGAACTCGTAATAGAGTCAACATACAAAAGCTAGGGAAAAACTAAAAATTAAGAAAATTAACATCACCAACTAGGTGACAATAGACAATCGAACTAAAATCTCGACACTCTCCTTCAAGTTGGAGATGGGGCATAAATATCACCAAGTTTTAGCTTGGAACAATTTTGAAGAAATACAGACTTGACAATGCCTTCATAAACATATCACAAATTTGAGAATTGAAACTAATGAACAGAGTAGATATCTCGTGATGCATAACAGCATCTTGAACAAAGTGACAGTCAACTCCGATATGTCTGGCACGCTCATTGAACATAGGGTTGCCAGCAATATGACTAGCTGCTTGATTATCACAATAAAGAAGAATAGGTTGTACAATTGAGAAACCCGATTCATCAAGAATATGCTTTACCCACATCAACTCTATCGTAGTCTGAGCCATGACACGATATTCAACTTCAACACTAGATCTAACAAATGTAGTATGCTTCTTGCTACGCCAAGTAATAAGGTTGCCTCTAAAGAAGGTACAATAATTAGTAGTAAATCAACAATCATCATTAGCACGAGTCCAATCAGCATCAGAATAACCATAGAGATCAATATTTTGATATGAGCGATAAAACAACCCTTTATCAGGAACTCCCTTGAGACACTTCAAAATTTAACAAGCAGCATCCCAATGAATTTTCTTTGGAATCTACATGAACTATCTTATAATCACAATCGAATAGGAAATGTCAGGCTAAGTAGTGAGATAGATAAGTTTGCCAATAAAACGATGATACTAACGAACATCACTAAAATTCACATTATCACAGGTAGCCAATTTAAGGTGAGGGTCCATATGAATACCAATACGTACGTTTACAGCCTAGCATACTAGTTCTAGTCAGAAGATCAATGACGGAGCTCGAACCACATCAATGCCAAGGAAATAACGAAAAAGCCCCCCAATCTTTCATTTGAAAATGCTGACAGAGTTAGGCTTTAGCCTCATCAATGCCTATCAAGTCATCTTCAGAAACAATATTGTCATCCATATAGAGCACAAGAATAACAACCTTGGAATTGTGGCGATGAATAAACGTTGAGCGATTAGATCATAGTATGGTGTGAATCCATAGTCAATGACTACTTTTGTGAATTTATCAAACCAAGCACAATGGGATTGCTTCAAACCATATATTACACTGTGAAGTTTACAAACTTTGTGTCCCCTTAAACATCGTACCCCAGAGTTTGTTCCATATAGACTTCTTCATGTAAATCACCATATAAAAGAACATTCTTTGTATCCAAATGAGAAAGAAACCAATCCAGATTGACAGTAAGTGATATAAGAATCCAATCAGAATTGAAACAAGCTGTAAGACCCGCACGCCACGAACCCGGTCTAACCTTACGTTCTCATGTCGTGACCGATCTTCTCATCATAACCGGCTCAAGTGAACCAATTGTATGAAGAAACCACAAGATAAGGTAAGCAACGAGTCAAATTTAGTTGGTGTGGTTGACTGTTTAAGATCGTGTGGAAGCAATCAGTCAAAAACTAAACCAAAAAATTTTGGTCGTGTGGTGGAAGTTTTGAGGGGTGTCGTCGACCACACATGAGACCACACGACGTGTGGTCTCATATTTTGGACCTATGGTCGACAGATTCTGCGACCACACGATGCTGAACCGACTCCGTTTTGGAAACTATCCAAAACTTAAGAGATCTCTTTCCTAATTAAAGTGGGATTTTATATGGAGGTTTTCCTTTATATAAGGGACATTCCTTAGCCTCTCTCACTCTTTTAGAACCCAAATTGGAACTCTAAACCTAAGAGAGAAAGAGAGAAAAAGAGAAGAAGAAGAAGAAGAAGAGAATGAGAGGAAAGCTTGAGGAAAGTGTTACAGAGAAGAATTCCATCTCTACAGCAAGCTTAAGGTATGGAGTTGACTCTGTAGGGTAGATCAGATAGAATAGGTTCTTTTCAAGTTGATGTGTGGAACCTAATACAATGATTCGGTTATAGATTTTCCATGGAAAACCATAGAGAATAGGTTAGGGATAATGGATGAGGGAAAAACTATTATTAGAGACCCTAGAATGATCTTAGGGTGAATCCCATTGATGAGCCATGAGGAAGAACTCGTATGAAAAGTAAAATCAACCAAAACTTCATATGGTCGCAGCTATGGTCAACCACAGGGTGACCAGAGGATCGACCACAGCTATTCGGGAAGGTCCCAGGAAAGGTGTGGTTGCAGGGTGTGGTTGCATAAAATGCGACCACAGGGGTCGACCACACAGTGTGTGGTCTTATATATTGCGACCACAGGTTCGACCACATGTGCAACCACACGATAATAGCTAGTGTATTTTGAGACCAAACAAGGTTTTTGACTACTGTAACTTAGTAAACTTGAACCCTAACTTAAATACATTAATTGTTTAGGTTCCCAATAGATTCAAAGTGACTTCCAAAGCTTGGGAGAGGAACAAACATCGATCAATGGTGATGGAACAAGACCTAAACTAATTGGCTAATAACAAGCTGTTTTATTTTATTATGTCCAATGCAATGATTGATTCTATGCTTGTATGCTTGTAATGCGCATCTCACATGTCATCCAATATTACTGTTATTACTGTCCATGCATATTTATTTTTTGTTTATTTATAACATGATGATGATGATGCTAGGAATAGACATGTGATTGTGTGTGTGTGGTTATTGTGTTGGATTCGAGTGGAGCATCAGGGGGAGGACTTGACATTGTGGTTCATCCTGGTCACCAAACTCTGGCTCTATCTCTACTCAAATCTTACCCACTGACATCGTCGTAAGGCATCAGGGGAGGTGGTCTCGGACCGTGTGGTCTTTGACTCTGCCGGGGGGCCTTAGCTCTATCTCTATGGACGTATTAAGGGATGCTAGGGTGAGACCTTGGATACACTAGATGACATTAGGATTAGTGAGTTGCGAACCCAGTTTGCAAGCCCTCGCCAGTAGGGACTTACGTGTTGGTATGGGTAGGGCATCAAGGAAAGTGTTGGCGGTGTATGATCCGGACACTTTAGCTCTATCTCTATTCTATGGTGGGTGCATGTGGGACGGCAATGGTGTTTGATCCATTGGGCGGATTCACACACTCGTGTATAGATGTGCGGGGGCCTCCAAACCTTTATTTAGCACATTGCGAACTTAAAAATCAGACCAAAGATATGAATTGAATGCATGCATATGTTTGTTGCATTGTTTTGTTTTCTCACTGAGCTCAAGTTGGAGAGCTGACCCTCGCGCACATAATTCTTTTTAGTTTCTGATGTTGCAGGTGTTACTGTTGAAGATTATATCGATGCGCCAACGTATGGACAAGTGGCGGCTATGGATATGCAAGCTGTAGAGGACGAATAAGACTCGTTAAGCGAGTATTTCAACTATGATTACGCTTAATGGTTAACTTTTGTATTTTGATACTTGTAATATGTATTAAATATATTTTGGTTACTTGGAGATAACCTGTTAAATATTTATTTATCATGTTAGACCTTAGTTCATTATTAATAAGACTTTCGCTATTTATTTATTTACTCTGATAATTATTGTGGAATGTGTATTTGGTTTGGATTATTGACATAGTCTTGCGAGATCCTAGTTTGAACCATTGGTTCTTATAACGGTTCATCATACCACTGGTTAGTCCAGAATTAGGGTGTGGCAGCTTGGTATCAGAGCACTAAGACTTTGCCAATCAAACCTGAATACATTCACAATTGTGTCTATGAACTGAGTTAGGATAAACTTAAAAGCTTTACTACAAACACACCATAAGCAGCTGTGTTGGTTGAGACAAAACTTAAACAAGACAATAATATACATATAAAAGGTGGAATCATATGTATATACAGACATAAAAGAAATCTAAATATATCCTGATAAACAAATAACATAGGGTACGGTCTGTAAGTCGGGCAGTTGCTTGAATATACAAAGGATATAGTACGATAGTAAGAAGGGAGCATCTGTAAGCAGAAAATTGGAATACCAAGTTAACACTCACAAGACGTGGAACTCGATGTATGATAAAGGAAGAAGGAAAATGGCTAGTAACGCCTGAATCCCTGCCGAGGTAAAGGAAAAATCTTGGGCTAAATCCAACAGAGAAAGGAGAATAACGGCCATACACCAAAAATAAGAGTAGCTATAAAAGAAGATAAAGCTATACTCCTGTGTGACGTGGAGACACGGAGTGAGATCCCTCATACACTGATCTGTCATTGCTGAGCATTAAAAAGAGGTTGTAACCCGACCCCACCACTATCAGGGTAGAGAACGGGTAATGAGAATCCATCTAAGCAGATGTCAAATAATGATAATCAGATTGGAGCAAGTCAAAGGGGGTGAACAACCAGGCCACTCCTGTCACACCCCAATTTTGGTCTAACCAGAATGGTGTGATGAACCGCTAAATAAACAACGGCTCAACCAGGATCTCAAATAGGCTATCCCCGCGTTATCCGAACTTTACACGCATCCACAATCATAATCAGAGTAATACACAATAGCAGAAAATTTATAAATAATATGAACTGAGAACTAAGATGATACCCATAAATAATAGCAAATTATTCTGTGTTTAACTGAGACATAAATATTTAAATACCAAATACATGTCTTATAAATCCAATAAAGAAACCTACAAAAATATCTAATCAAATACACATGAGTTGCACTCGCAAGAGGGATCGTGTGTATCGTCTTCAGCTCCAACTTCCATAGCTGCAACGTTTTCGTACGCCGACGCGTTCATATAATCTTCAATTGTATAACCTGCATCATCAACTAAAATATTCGACGTCGAGGGGTGAGCACACAACACAGCTCAGTGAGTAGCCAAAACAATGCAACAATACATATGCATGCAAAAAGTCAATTTATATCTTTGGTCTTGGTTTATAGTTTGCAATGTGCAATAGAAAGGTTGGGTGGTCAAAGCTTAACGTTTATTGACACAGCCTCTATACATAGGGTGTGGAAGCCCGCCCGAAGGTTAACGTTTATCGTCGTCCCCATCCACCCTACCATAACATTATACAACAAAGGTTAACGTTTATTGCTATATAATGCTATACCAACATGTAAGCCCCTGTTAGCGAGGGCTTGCAAACTGGGCTCGCTACTAACCAATCCTAATGCCAAACAGTGTATCCAAGGCCTCACCCCAGCATCCCTCAGAATGCCCATAGAGATAGAGCTAAGGCCCCCCGGTAGAGTCAGAGAATACAAGGACCGAGACCACCTCCCCTGATACTGTACGACATAATAGTTCCGCTAAGGTAATGGCGATACGACGATGTCAATGCACAAGACTTGAGTTAGAGATAGAGCTAAAGTGCTGAGACCCGCCAAAGGTTAACGTTTATTGACGTTCTCATCACACCTCCCCTGATACTCGCTCGCATCAAGCACATCAACCACACACATACAATCACATGCCTATTCCTATCATCATCATCATCATCATGCTATAAATAATAAAGTAAATATGCATGAACAAGTAATAAAAATATTGGATGGCATGTTGTATGCACATTACAAACATATTCGCATAGAATCAAACATGGCATAGGACTCAAGAAATAGAAAATAGTTTATTATTAACCAATTTAGTTTGGGGTTAAGGTTCCTCACCTTAGCTTGCTAATAAATATTTTCCAAGCTTTCGAATCACTGTTATAACGGTATTATATTGCTAACAAACCTAACAAAGTCGATAGAATTTAATTAGAATTAATTCAGAATTTAAAAACCATTCTGTCAACTGAGGGTCGATGCTAGGGTCGATGCTAGGGTCGATGGGTCTATCGACCCTCCCTCCATTCTGAACTTCCCGAATGCTGAGGGTCGATGGTCAGAAACACCTAGGGTCGGATGGTCTATCGACCCTCGGTGCGACCCTCGGTGCACTCTGGTCCAATTTCCACTTTTTAATCCACTCTTCGTGTTTGGGGTCCTATGGCTTGCTTCCTACATTCACTCAACATTCATTCCATGGTCTAGAACCATGTATAAACCATCTTTCTCCTTTTCGTGCATCCTCCTATGGTTTTCCATGAAAACCTAACCATGGATGGATGGTTTGGGTTTCTCCGAAATCACTTTCTCTTCAATTACTAACCTAAGGTCTGTAGAAACTCATGGAATTAGTATCCATACCTTAGAAGATTACTTTTCTCTGCAATTTCTTCTCCTTTTTGCTAGATTCTCTTCCTTGCCTCTCTTCTTCCTCCTTTCCTTCTTCTCTCTTTCTCTTAATTCAATTAGGGTTGTGAAAGGAGTGAAAGTGGCTTAGGGACGTCCTTTAAATAGACTAGGAATGTCCTATAATAATCCCATTGAGATTTGGAAAGAATCCCAACCGAAAATTAGGAAATTTCCTAATTTCAGTTTAGTCAGAAACCGAGGGTCGATGGGAGGGTCGATGATCCCGTCGACCCTAGGGTCTTAAGCTGTCCGACCCTCCCTTAAAAACTGAGGGTCTGACTTTCTATTTTGGGAGGTCCGACCCTGCTTCACTGGGTGTGCGACCCTCCCCTAGAATTAAGTGTTTTTGGGTCGATTTCGTACCTGGGATCTCGATCTCCTTCATGCCCTTGGTCCATTTGACTTGACCATGATGGGTAAACCTGGTTCAAGATGGTAAGACCGGGTTAAATTGACATGGGTCTTACAACTCCAGTCAATCTACCTAGCCCAATTATGAGTAAGGCGCGCGCAACCTAGTTACGCGCTCCCGTGTCAAAGCATGCTAATGCAGCAAGAAAACCAAAACTCTAACATAGCGTGCTAACGCGTCAAAGCAGGCCACCAAATGCCTTGGCCAAGGTTGTAACAAATTTGGACCGATAAAATGGAAAAGCAACAACAGATGATATCGGTTATGCAAGTTACCATGGGAATCACTACCCAAGTTGCCAATGCTACACCAACACCTCCGACTCAGACCAAGTACAGTACCAATTGGTAGCAACATTGTATCTCCAGCACCTGTTAGCCATAATACAGAGCCTACCATACAGCAAGTCCCAGTAACGCACAACCCACTGCAAAAGCTTGGTGCACAACAAACAGTGTATCAAAGTGGTTATACTTATTAGCCACCGATGTATGGGATAGCTGCCCCATGGAAGAATGATCCGATAAGGATTGAAGAAGTTTTCTAAATATGAAGCCTCGGACATTTTTAGTAAGGGATCAAATCTATTGTGGCTATTTAACTAGACAAGTGTATATAGGATACGGTGCATCGTTAACTTACCCTTATGATTATAAAGGATGCATATACCTGATTTTAAATTCTTGTGCCTTGACAGGATACCTTCTCTATTCAACCTGTCAATTGGGGTTATAGATATTGTTTCCTTAGAATTAGTCCTGATTATACCAATCTAAGTTACTCTCATGATTGACAACATGAATACAGATGTGAACTAAATGAACAGTTAAAGGTTTAATCATGGATCCACATCCTCTCCCGCCTGAGTTTTGGCAGGAGGGTTGGCGGCCGGGATGGATGGCCGCCACCTGGCTCTTGGATGAATCTGAGCCCTCCATCCGAGCCAACAACCCTGTCGGCTCAGCTTGTCGCCTGGGGTGTCGGCTCAAATGGAGGGCTCGGATTCACACGAGAGCCAAGTGACGGCCATCCATCCGAGCCGCCAACTCTCCTACCCAAACTCAGAAGGGAGAAGATTTCTATACTTTAATCATTTAATCATTTCGAATGTATATCTTTTTTATTTACACTTGATTTATTGATGTACCAAAATTTTTCCCAGATTTACTCTTGTAGTGCCTTGACCAATGTCATTATATACTCGATAGAACCTATAACCATGAGGCTAAGAGCTATAGAACCTCTATTTCTACATATTCGGTTCGATTATCATAGATTTACTCCTGATCCTTTAAACCTAAGTTCACTAGATAAAACAAATGACCGTCATTGTATTGAATTCAAAAGAAGGAAATGAATCGCTTTTGGATAAACATTCTAATTCTTACATTCCCAACCTCCGTGGATAAGATGCTTAGTTAATAAGGGAATTATTGGAAGGAAGATGATTGAATTCAGATTAGATCCTATAGCCAAGAAACCTCGAATGAAGTAATGGAGAATCTATTTTGAGATTGCTAGATGGATGGATTTGAGTCATGATCTGTAAAAGAGTGCATAAGTAAGAAGTGAGAACTACCAAGAGTAGCCAGTAAAGAGTAGATAGAACTCAAGTAAAGTTACAGATGACTATATCGGTATAAATCTTGAAAAGGTAAAATATTTTAAAAAGCATATCTAAGAGTGGATACAAGAATGAAGTAAAAAATCGTGGCTTGATAGTATTTGGATTAGTACAAGTAATACTGAGTTATGCCCAATATCGAGTGAGATGATTAAGTAGAGCCCAAGAGAGTTTGGTGAAAATAATGAAATTATAAGCATATACCTAATACTTATAGGTAGACTCGGGATATGAAGTGAGTAACGATCACAAGATACTTTTCGAGGTATATGATAGAGAGATCAGGATAAAACAACAGTGATAAAAGAGTTGTAAGCTACTGAGTGCAATATGAGATTATTGATGATAGTCTTTGAAAAACCATAACAGATGAAGGAGCTAGATATGCCCTTAAGACCTTTATACCAGATTTTACTAGTTCAAGCTCTTTTGGACTAGATATTGTATTGGGTGAGTGTTATGAACAATGTCCAAATCATATGGATGGACAAATTTGGATGAAACCTAATTCGACTTGAGATTGCAGATTTTGACGTAATCTTGGGGACGGATTGGTTGTCTCAACACTTTACAATAGTTATGTGCATAGAAGAGGTTGTCAGTTAAGAGCAAAAACGACACATAATTTAATTTTATGGGAAGCATGTTGCCTAGGGAGCATAAGCTTATCCTCCTTGCACTTAAGGCGAAGAGATGCCTTGAAAAGAAAGGAGTTGAATATATGGTATATATGGTAAATGCTACTAAAGAAGCACCATAGATGGAAGATACTGATGTGATGCATAAATTCCCTGATGTGTTTCCAGGAGACTTACCCTAGTTTCCACCTGATCGTGTGACCGAGTTCGTTATCAACTTGTACTAGGGTTGGCACCTGTGTCAAAGGCACCCTATAGAGTAACTCTTATAGAGTTGAAGGAATTGAAGACTTAACTACAAGAGTTATTAGATAAAGGTTCTAATTGACCAAGTACTTCATCACGGGGAGCGCCAGTACTATTCGTGAAGGAGAAGGATGGTAGTATCTGACTATGTATAGACTACCGAGAATTGAACAAGCTCACCATAAAGAATTGATATCCATGGCTACGGATTAATGACTTGTTCGATCACTTGGAAGGTGCAAAGGTATTCCCCAAGATCGATCTACGGTTAGGATACCATCAATTGAAGATTAAGGTCAAATACATTCCAAAGATAGCTTCCAAAACCAGGTACAGACATTATGAGTTCCTGGTCATGTCTTTTGGTTTGACCAATGCCCCAGCATATTTTATGGAGCTTATGAACCGGATATTCCATGACGTGTTGGACACTTCGGTCATAATTTCTATTAACGATATTTTGGTCTATTCTAAGGATGGAAAAAAAAGTCCTGTAATGGACCTTAAAGCAGCCTTACAACGATTATGAAGGGAGAAGTTGTATGTCAAATTTAATAAGTATGAGATTGGGTTAACAAAGTGATCTTCTTGGGCCACGTAATGATGTCAGAAGGGATTAAAGTGGACCCCAGTAAGATAGAAGAAATCATAGGGTGAGAAGCACCTAAGAACATTATGGAGATCAAAAATTTCTTGGAATTAGCTGGTTATTATAGGCGGTTCATGGAGGACTACTCTAGAATCATCGTACCTCACCAAGCTAACCAGGAAAGGGAAGGCGTTCATTTGGTCTGATCAGTGTGAAAAGTGCTTCTGGACATTGAAAGCAAGGTTGATATCAGCTCCCATCTTGATCGTTCCGGCATCAGAGAAACCTTTTACCCTACACACTGATGCTTCCAGATTGGGTCTAGGATGCAGGTTGATGCAAGGTGAATAAACGATTGCATATGCTTCAAGACAACTGATAGAGCATGAGAAGAGTTACCCTACTCATGACTTGGAGTTAGTGGCTGTGAATCATGCAATCGAGTCATGGAAACATTATCTATATGGAGAAAATTTCAGATTAAATCAGATTACAAGAGTTTTATTTATCTCCTCACCTCGAAAGAGTTGGACATAAGGCTAAGGAGATGGTTGGAACATCTGAAGGATTAAAACTGTGATATTTGGTATCACCCAGGAAAGGCTAATGTAGTAGCTGACACTTCCAGTAAAAAGGGGAATTATGAAGTTTGAGGAAGGATCCAGCATAAATGCTGCCTTATGCTTCACAGCAAGGGTTTCAGATGTAGAGAAAGAGAAACATATAATAGAAACTCATGATGAACTAATTGAGTGAGAATTTATGGATGAACTTATGAAGCAATAGTTCCTCGCTTGCGTTGGTAGCATTAAAGATCATCTCTGATTTGGTGGATGAAGTAAAAGTAGTAATTTTGTTAGACCCGTATTTAAGAACAATGCAAAAAGATTTAAAGAAAGGAAAACCTAACCCTGACCTACTTTGGATGCAGAAAAGGTACTTGGATACAGAGGAAGATTTTGAATACCTAAAGGTCAAAACTTTGACATAATGAGTAGGATGATGGTAGGAGCCCATTGTACTCTATATTAAAGACATCCTGGAGTACCAATATGTATCATGACCTGAAGAGATTGTACTAGTAAAGAGGAATGATAACAGATGTAGCTTAGTGTGTGTTCTAGTGTTTGAATTGTCAGCAAGTAAAGACTGAAAGACAAAGACCAACAGGCTCACTACAACCACTAACTGAGCCAGTTTGGAAGTGGAACTGCATTACAATAGACTATGTCACTGGTTTACCACTGACTCCCAGATCGATTGACGTAGTTTGGGTGATTGTTGATCTCCTCATAATGACAGCTCATTTCATTGTTATATGACCTTGGTATGCTTTGGAGTGACTAGTTAAGCTATATGTGGATAGTATTACCAGATTGAATGTTACGCCTGAGGGCATAGTTTCAGATAGAGGCTCACGCTTTACCTCAAAGTTTTGGGATGGACTATAAAAAACGATGGGAATAAAGTTGAAGTTTAGTACTGCATTTCACCCTCAAACTGATGGACAATCGGAGCGGACTATATAGATCCTAGGAGGTATTCTCCGAGCCTGTAAAATTGTTTTTAAAGGAGCTTGAGTTGAGAAGTTGCCATTGATTAATTTTACTAGCAAGCTACCTTGTAGATGTCACCTATGAAGCATGGTACAATAGAAATGTCGAACTCCCTTGTTTGGAATGAAGTTAGAGAACAAGGAATTGTAAAACCTGAGTCTGTTGAAGAAACCTGTCGAGTGGCAGACATGATCAAAGAAAGGACCAAAACAGCTCAACATTGTCAAAAGAGACACCAAGACCTCGAGTTTGCCATAAGTGACAAAGTGTTCTTGAAGATGTCACTTATGTATGGTTTGAAATGGTTCAACAAGAAGGGAAAGTTATGTCCTATATATGTTTTGGACCTTATAAAATTTTAGAGAGACATGGAAAAAATTACATAGGAAGAAGAAGATGCAATATGAAAGCAGTATTCCCACCCATTCGACTCCGAAGTACATTCAAATTTTGAGGATGAAATTTCTTTTAAGAGTGGTGGAGTCTTACGACCCGCAAGCTACGAAACCGGTCTAACCTTACGTTCTCGTGTCGTGATCGATCTTCTCATCATAACCGGCTCAAGTGAACCAATTGTATGAAGAAACCACAAGATAAGGTAAACAACGAGTCAAATTTAGTTGGTATGGTTGACTGTTTAAGATCGTGTGGAAGCAACCAGTCAAAAACTAAAAATCAAAAAATTTTGATCGTGTGGTTGCAGTTTTGAGGGGTGTGGTCGACCACACATGAGACCACACGACGTGTAGTCGCATATTTTGGACCTGTGGTCAATGGATTCTGTGACCACATGATGCTGAACTGACACCGTATTTTGTAAACTATCCAAAACTTAAGGGATCTCTTTCTTAATTAAAGTGGGACTCTATATGGAGGTTTTTCTTTATATAAGGGACATTCCTTAGCCTTTCTCACTTTTTTAGAACCCAAATTGAAACTCTAAACCTAAGAGAAAAAGGGAGAAAAAGAGAAGAAGAAGAAGAGAAGGAGAGGAAAGCTTGAGGATGGTGTTACAGAGAATAATTCCATCTCTACAGCAAGCTTAAGGTATGGACTTGATTTTGTAGGGTAGATCAGATAGAATAGGTTCTTTTTAAGTTGATGTGTGGAACCTAATACAATGATTTAGTTATAGATTTTCCATGGAAAACCATAGAAAATAGGTTAGGGATAATGGATGAGGGAAAAACTATTATTAGAGACCACAGAATGATCTTAGGGTGAATCCCATTAATGAGCCATGAGGAAGAACTAGTATGAGAAATAAAATCAACCAAAACTTCGTATGGTCGCAGCTATGGTCGACTACAGGGTGACCAGTGGATCGACCACAGCTATTCGGGAAGTTCCCAGGAAAGGTGTGGTTGCAGGGTGTGGTCGCATAAAATGCAACCACAGGGGTCGACCACACAGTGTGCGGTCTCATATATTGCAACCACAGGTTAAACCACACGTGCGACCACACAATAACAACAAGTGTATTTTGAGACCAAGCAAGGTTTTTGACTATTGTAACTTGGTAAACTTGAACCCTAACTTAAATACATTAATTGTTTAGGTTCCCAATAGATTCAAAGTGACTTTCAAAGCTTGGTAGAGGAACAAACATCGATCAAAGGTGAGGGAACAAGAGCTAAATTAATTGGCTAATAACAAGTTATTTTATTTTATTATGTCCAATGCAATGATTGATTCTATGCTTGTATGCTTGTAATACACATCTCACATGTCATCCAATATTACTATTATTACTGCCCATGCATATTTACTTTTGTTTATTTATAACATGATGATGATGATGCTAGGAATGACATGTGATTGTGTGTGTGTGGTTATTGTGTTGGATGCGAGTGGAGCATCAGGGGGAGGACATGACATTGTGGTTCATCCTGGTCACCAGACTCTGGCTCTATCTCTACTTAAATCTTACCCACTGACATCGTTGTATCGTCATTACCTTAGCAGAACTATTACATCGTTGGGCATCAGGGGAGGTGGTTTCGGACCGTATGGTCTTTGTCTGCCGGGGGGCCTTAGCTCTATCTCTATGGACATATTGAGGGATGCTGGGGTGAGACCTTGGATACACTAGATGACATTAGGATTAATTAGTTGCGAACCTAGTTTGCAAGCCCTCGCCAGCAGGGCTTACGTGTTGGTATGGGTAGGGCATCAGGAGAAGTGTTGGCGGTGTGTGATCCGGACACTTTAGCTCTATCTCTATTCTATGGTGGGTGCATGTGGGATGGCAATAGTGTTTGATCCATTAGACAGATTCACACACTCGTGTATAGAGGTGCAGGGGCCTCTAAACCTTTCTATAGCACATTGTAAACTTAAAAATCAG